>JANZLQ010000029.1:1942368-1976770 GCA_026212715.1 Elanus axillaris | reverse complement strand
GGTGGGTGGGTGGGGAGAAGAAAGAGCAAAGCAGGCCTCACAAGCTGAAATAGTGATTAAAAATTTATTTTACTTTTTTTGGTATGCTGTCTGCCTTAGCTACTACTTGTCATTAGACACAAAGGAACAGATTGGTTAGAAGGAAGGGCTGTTCCAAATCTTTTCTGTACTACAAGAAGTAAAAGTACTATTGATGCACAAGCACAGGATTATCTTAAATTACTGTGCTGTTCAGCATGTTGTTTGCACTAGAGCAGTAGTTCAGCTCTTGGTGCATGATGGTTTTCCTTAATTTTGTGAAGCATGAAATGTACAGAAGCTGAAGAAGAGGAAGTAACTAAAGGAAAGGAAAATCTGCTTCAGCTTAGCTGCTTTATCAATCAAGAAGTGAAATATCTGTTTACAGGACTGAAATTGGTAAGCCCTTACAACTTTTATTTAATTGAAATTCTAATCGACATGTGTTTTTAGTCTGTGGCTTGGAATTGACATCTGCTGTCTAAGCTTTACAAAGTTCCAAGATTATTTTTTTTAAGTGTTCAGTGGGAAGATGGCAGTGAAAATGAATTGCATATTAGTGTAAAGTAGACTTCAAGAGAGTGTTTTCTTGACCCTGACATGGTCTTCCCCATGCAGATAACCAAGTACAAGCCAATTTGCTACTTGTTTGTTCAGCTGGTTTTCACTGAGCAGTATCATGACTTAAACACGCTGTAAACAATTCCCCAAAAGTCAGTTTTAAAATAGGGTGGCGTTTTGGTTGTTAAGAAAAATAAAACTGATGGAACAATTAAATTTAATTTTGCAGATTTTGAAGGGGGTGTTATTTTCCATGACACAACATCATCTTTAAACTGTTTATTTAAGTAGAACTTCTTAAAGTAGTCTGTGCTTTTTATATATGTGTTTCTAAGTTTTCAGGGTTTTTTGGAAAATCTGAAAGAGCAAGGAGAGGACCTATTACAAAACCTTTGTAGTAACTGCTCTTGCAGAGTATTTGTATAAGAGCAGGGATGGAAGCAGTGATCTGGCTTGTACAGAACAGGACCAAGTTGCACGGTTCTCAGATAATCTTTGTATCTGCTTTTTCTTTTTTGACAGAATTTAGAAGGAAAAGTAAGATAAAGTAGTTAATGCTCACAAATTAAAAAGATTATGAAAAAAAGAAACCTCACTTTCAGGCCAGAAAAGGTGTTCTAGAATTCTTATGCTGGATTGCCTGTAGCAAGAGGGTCACAACACTTAATAACCAGGCCAGTCTTTCCCTGAACTTGGAAAGGTCCCTGGAGGTAGTATCATCACCTGTCTTCTTATATACAGCTCCATCTGCTTTAGACTGAGAGTTGGGAAATGTGCAAATATTCCTGTCACAAGAAAGTTCAGCTTTTCTTTAGTTGTGTTCCAAGCGTGACATGACACATTCATAACCGAATCCAGATATAATTTGTAACCAAATCCAGTTGCAAGTTCTACTTCTGTAGAATAAAATTTTCTGCAGAGAGAAACTTGGTGTTACCAGGGCTCAGGAATGAGCCTGGAGCTGAGCAAATGAATGGGCATGGTCTTTCAGCCAAGGAATTTCAAAATTCTGTCTCTTGTAAAGGCTGATAGCAACAGAAGAGATTGGCAGGACAAGATTTGGTTTATGGCTTGTTTATATGTGTTACTACCTTTTTTTTTAACAGCGTCTTCAAGAGGAAATCACCAAACTTTCTCCAACACTGCAGAGAAATGCACTCTATATCAAATCTGTGAGTGGTACTTTTGTTGCTGTCTTTGATTCTTTTAACTGTTGTCAATTTTCTGTCCCAAAACACAAAGTTATTGCTGCAACAGCATGTGATTTATGTTTATAAAGCATCTGAATATCCACTACCAAGACATTTAAGACCAGTTGAAAATTGAGTACAGTACTATATAGAGCTTCAAAGTTGGAGGCCTTGTAGTTTTTCCATGTGTTTGTGTACAAATATGTTCCCAGAATAGCCTGTAATTTAGGGTGAACAGTGTTTAAATTATAAAAGATGTGTGAATATCTAAAGTAATAGTATTTTCTAAATTTTTTTTATAGTCTAAAATTAGTCGCTTGCCAGCCTACCTGACTATTCAGATGGTTAGATTTTTTTACAAAGAGAAAGAATCTGTGAATGCCAAAGTTCTTAAGGTAAGTTTTCTGCATGTTGAAGTTTGATTCCTCTTTATGCTTTTCAGTGAGTTTTTATTATATGTAGACAACTAATACTTGAAGAGTATTTACTAAATTATTTACTTTTAAATTGCATTTAAAAATATTAACAGTGCAGTTTCTTTGCTTAAGTACAAAGTAGGTTTTTTCCTAGTTGTGATGATGTATGGAAAACTATACTACCAAAATAAACTGGGGGAGGAGGTAAGGGACAGAAGTGAATTTGCTCCAATACTGTTAGGATGTTTTTTGGTCTCTTTTCACCAATGGTTCAGAGGAGAGTGTTTAATTAAGGAGAGGGCCATGCTTTCAGTCACTGGACAGCATTCTGAAGTTGATGAGAAATGTTTATTCTAACAAACACTTACTGTATTAGTTATTTTAATTGTCTGGATTTCTGATTGACAAATGCAAGAACCAGCTGCAAACAGCTGAACGTTTGGTATTGCTTTCTGTTGGCCTTGGTTGGTAGACCTCCTAGGCTGCCCAGGGAGCATCATGATAGATGATGCCTGTTCCTTACAAGATAAGCAAGGGAATAAAGATAGAAGGGATGTGTTAACTATTTTAGATGAATGTTTGGATAATGCAAATTTACATTTTTGCAAGTGTACAGTTATTTTACATGCATTTTTTTCCTTAGGCCTGCATAGGTATTTCTGTAGTATAGAAGTATGTCAGCTGATAATATAAGAATCTAAAAATTTATACTGAATGTAGTAATTTATGATGGCTTGTTTATACTGAATCAGACATTCCTCTGTGAAAGTATTGTAGCCCTTTAGGTAAGTGCTGTCAGCAACATTTCAGTAGATCAAGTTGTCATAAATGTGAGAGTTGCATTTAATTGGACTTAGTGTTGTCTTCTCATGGGAGAACACTTTAATGTGGAGTACCCAATTATGCTAATAACCTTTATGCTTTTTACTTCCTAGGATGTTAAATTTCCTCTTATGCTGGATGTGTATGAGCTGTGTACGCCAGACCTTCAAGAAAAAATGGTTTCTTACCGGTCAAAATTCAAAGATCTAGAAGACAAAAAAGTAAATCAACAGCCAAAGAATGTAAGTCTCCTGACATTTTGATTAAATAAGTCATACATCTGAAATAGGGGTACTAATAAGGACTAGAGGAAACTTGACTTAAATACATTTTTTGCTTATTTAGCATTCAAACTCCTTGGTATTGAGCTTTAGATCTTTTTTGTGTATTTTCATGAAAATACAGTATCTGCTTTGGTATGACGAGAAATGTTAAATGCTGTAAACAAACGTGTTGCTTACGTTTTTATTTCAAAATGTATTAAAATGTAGTGCTTCTGCTTACCAGTGTTATGCCTAACGGTTTTCTCTGAATTACACAAAGTGATTGTCTTCAGACATTATTGCTAGCTGGCATGTCACCTCTTCAGTTGAGCGTAGGTAGCTATTTCCAGCTCACGAACTGGAAAGGGTTGTACAATGGAGTACTACATGTCTGACTGATAAAATTTAGAATATATGTACTAGTGAGCTAAAAGACTGTACTCTAAAAACTTGGTAAACGGTTTCATCTCCTCTCCTGCCTACATATTCTAAAACTGACTTGTTGCCTTTAATGAAGAAAAAAAGTAAATGGGCTAAAGCTGTAGTGTTTTAGCCAATTTTAAAAAAAATTTGCTACTGTTTTCCTGGCCGAACTCCTGGCAGTTTTATGTAAACATTTGAATAAGGCTTGCATCTCTCTTTACACAATTAGGAGCAAGGAAAGAGTGGTATTTTAAAACAGAATGTATTGGCACTTAGGGTCTGTCTTTGGTATTTTCTTGTTGCCACTTCTGCTGCTAGCAAGTCCCTAACAAAGAATAAAATGTTCAATTGCAGAATTGTTTTTGTGCTCCAATCCTGTAAATCTGGTGGGTAAACAGTCTAGGCAATATGTGCTAAAATGGTTACATATTTGCTTTAAAAAGGTGTCTTGTTTAGATTAGGCTTTTGGATGTCTAGCTGGAAATACTGTAATGGAACTTGTTTCCAAGTTGGACAAAAAATGTTTAGGCTTAGAAACATTGTTAAATTAATGGAGAGATGGTATTTGATATGATTGTGCTAAAGCTTTCTCAAAACCATTCCACATTAATTCAGCATATTCTGTTCTTTAGTCTAGTAAAAGTGATGGTGCACAGAAAGAAGTTAAATATGAACCATTTTCTTTTCCTGATGGTGAGTACAGGGAAGTAAATCTATTTTAAAGTAACTTTCTGTTTACTGATGTTTAAGTGGATGTGATGGTAGGTATATTTTGAGAACCCTTGTTATGTTTAATGCCTTTGAAAATTAATCTTCAGAAACTGATGGAAATTTAAGGAATGGAAGTCAAAATGCTGTTGAGATAGTCAAAGGCTTAATTGTCATCCCTCTGACAAGTTGATGATACATAGAAGACATACGCATCAAAAGACATTTGCATGTAATGTGCAGTTGTTTTGTATGCTTCCATGTCAGTGGGTGGTAGAAAGCTGAAATCGAAACAGAAGCTAAATTGGACTTTTAAAACTTTTGTAGTGGTGCTAGTGTTGCCTAATTTGGGGGGGCTTGGAGCTTGAATGTCCTAAGCATTCTTCACCCTTATGTTGAGGATGTTGTGCAGCAATTATTTTGGATGTCTTGTTTACCCAGACTGTTACCATTTGGTGCTTCCTGAGGTTTGTGTGATGCATTATGTGAGTAGTGGTGGGGGTTGTTGACTAGTTTGAAAGCACAGTGAAAACAGGATATTCTGGAGTGCTGAGAAATGCAGTTAAGACATATTGGGGACTGTTACACCCTTTTCAGTATGTTTGGAGTTAGCCATTTTTTTCCACTGAAAAATGGAATAGTATAATTGAACTAACTGTGGAGTGGTTGATGTACTGTACCTGTACAGCCCATGCCCAGCATGTCAGTCCTTGCAGTGAATGCAGACAGCAGCTGGTGTTTGAAGGAGGTGTTGGCCGAACCTGTCCAGAAGGTTTACTGACCATACATCGTCATTTTAATACTTTAAGCTTGCTGCATTTGCATTACATCCAGGATACATATTTATGTCATGAAAATGGACAACATTCTCAGTTTCTTGAGAGGCTATCCTGGCTGAAAGCTCCTGCTTTTAGTTTGCAGTGGTTTAGAACTATGATGTAAATGGGGTTTTACACAGCTACAGTGCTGCAGTATGGCCAGTGTGTCTTTGGTCTGTGTGCTGTTCAAAACACTAAAACTGTTCATGTAAGACTTGCATCACTTTTTTCTCCCCTCTTCCTTTAGATATTGGTTCTAATAATTGCGGCTATTATGACCTGCAGGCAGTGCTAACACATCAAGGCAGATCAAGTTCCTCTGGGCATTACGTGTCTTGGGTTAAAAGGAAACAAGGTAAAAAAAAAATTACAGTACTGTTAACCACGGTTCACAGCTTCTTTCATTTAGGGGGCTGTTAAACATGCTTAGGTTTCATGTACCTAAATTACAAATAATCCTCTTGTTTTTCTTGCAGATGAATGGATTAAATTTGATGATGACAAAGTCAGCATTGTTACACCTGAAGATATTTTGAGGTTATCTGGGGGTGGAGACTGGCATATAGCTTATGTTCTACTCTACGGGCCTCGCAGAATTGAAGTAATTGAAGATGAAGCTGAACAGTAGTCTTCAGTTTTAGTCATTCTGCCTAGGTGTGAAATAAATGTTGATTACTGATCACTTCTTTAACCCCAGAGCTTTAGCAAGTGGATAAATAATTTGTTTAAACCTTTTCCTGAGAAGAGGGACATAGTTTCAAAACTGATCCATGTACCAATTAGTCACTACTGGACTGGACTGCCCACTGTGGTGGTGACAATACTTAAAATAGCTTTAATGTCTTGCAGAAGATAATTTTTTTTTAAATGAGCCTCTTCCCCTCCTGGCCCTTCCTTCTCTAAAGTCATCAAGTATTTATTACACACCTATTCTCACATTTGTTACTCTTGCATGGTTTATACCACAGTTCAGTAGCTGTCCATCCTTTGCCTTACCTAGCGGTTTTGTTAGGAAGGTAGAAGAGAAACTGTTGCCTTGTTGCGTAACTCAGTGCTGCTGCCCATAGCCAACAACCATGGCTACAATCAAGTCTTTGTCCAGCCTGACCTGCTGATTCAGTCTGTTCTGTTGCTGGCATTTCATGACTTCAAAATAAATTGTGATCAACAATGTGTCTCCATTAAAAAAAGTTCATGTCTTGGTAGTGTAGTTAGTATGTGTTTTGTTTTCACTTCTTGGGCTACCACTGATGAATGTCTTGAAGCAGTCACATAATAAAGCCCCCTTTTTTTTTTTTTTTTTAAGCTGTAGGGATTTACCTCCTGTACTGTTACTCTTTACTCAGTATGCAAGTCTAGTAGAGTGGCTGCAAAAATGGGCTTTGCTTGCTTACAGTAACTTCTCTTCCTTCCCTGCAGGATTACAGCAGCGGTATGCTAGTGGGAGGCTGCAGTAAAAAAGTAGTGTTGGCTACAGCCAGAAAAGCACTAGGCCATCAACAGCACTCGGCCCTCTGTGTAGAGGATCTGATTTTTTTAATGTGTCCCAGTCCCTTCTGGGAGAGCTAGTCCATATTCATACAAAATACCTTCTGTTGTGTCTTTGCTAACAGACAGTGTGGCGAGCTCAGCTGTCCCTTGCTTGTGCAGAAAGGACCCCCTCTTTTACCCTCTGCTGGGGACACTGGCTTCAGCTGTCACCTTCCCAGGTAGTTTTTCTGCCTTACAACTCATGTTGCTGGTTACTGCAGTGCTGCCTTTGCTGCAGGGCTTCCCCTGGGAGTATGCCAAAGGGCTAAGGCTGCAATTTAAAAAAAGTTGGGTGATGCTTAAAGGCAAATTCCCCAGCACAGTAGTGGCTCTGTTCCTGTGTACCCCACAGAAATAGGACAGGATCCTCTGTTTTTAAAGCCTTGTTCTGTCTCCTGTTAAGGAGGGAAGTTTCCTCTCTGAAAGCTGCCGTTGGCAGTTGAAGAGAGCCTACACCCATAAAATAATTAATCTTTTATTACTGGTCACAGCCTGATAGTTATAAAAAAAAAACAAACCTGTTTTTCCTTCCCAGAAAGTGTTCTGCCCCACTTGTTTTTTTCCTAATTTTGAGATGCATGTTTATCACACCTGACAACTGTACTACAGCTTGTCTCTCTGGCACAGGATACAGTTAATAACACACACCTGGGACACTGAAAACCCCTTAGGAGGAACAGCAGTTGCTACAAGGGTCTACAAGCCTGCCATCTCCCTTTCTAGGTCTATCAAACCCTTTAGTTACACCCCAGGGCTGGGGCTTGAAGCCCTGATAGGGAACCTCACAGTCAGGATCTCTCCCAGGTGAGTCTAATTTCAAGCCTGTTTGAAGGCCAGAGCAGTGCTGTCACATTTTGATGGGGTCAGAGTTTTCAGATAATGCACAAGAAAACTGTACTCTTCCATGCACACATGACACAAGACTGCTGGGTCAGAGAAAGGGCTCAAAGCTAAACCCAGGGGATGGGTCAGTGCCCAAGTCTCCCACCTTGAACACGAGCACTGAGATCATGGTTCATGCCTGAAGCATCAAGAATGTAACTTACTGGACATGGCTTCCTTCAGTCCCCTTCATGGTGGCTGCCCTCAGCCCCAGCATTCCCAGTGTCAAGGTGGCAGAGAGGCCGCCTTCAAGAACTGTTCAGTCATCCCCGCACACCTCAGTTCACAACACACCTGAGTCCCCGAGTCAAGTGACACCATTACTTTTCATACCTTCTACCAAATCATACCTGCAGCAGGAGGTTGTTAGGCTGTATTATTTCCAGTGCCTGTCCCATGGATCAGCTCACACCAACTTTCACTGGAGCACCCAATAATCAAATTCCTAATAAAAAATTCCTAATAAATACAGTTAAATCCAAAGTGGGGGAGCAGGCACTAGCTGGTCTCAACAGCTCTGCAGGCAGGAACCTGCCTCCCAGCTGGTAGCAAACCACACTGGAAATTCACAGGTACAATTTAGTAACTGAAACAATACTCTGCAGAGAAAAGTTCTGTGGTCTGTAGCTTTCCAAATACTCGGCAATTAAGTTTTACCGAAAAACACAAATTCTACATTAAGTAGCCACAAAACAAGCTGTAGCTAGCTCTACCTCCACAAGTCTCTCACTTCTTGAGAAAAAGTGGATCTAGCTACATGGAACAGCTTGTACTTATCATCAGCAAATAGCTGTATCCTTAAAAGGAAACCAATTGTCACTTCGCAGTAAACTAGGACACAAAAAACCACCCCTTGTTTATCAAGATTCAGGGGAGTTCCTAAATAGCCAAACATATGCAAGACTAACATCAATCATTACTAATAAAAACAAGCATGGAAACCCTTCCTGATTATTGACTGTCAAGGCCCAGAGAGAACCAGTTCTTCAGCAGGAGAGCCAGTGGACCTCAGCACCCCTCTGAGGTCTGCGGTTCTTCACTGAAAGTGAATACTGTGACTTGGATCTCCAGCACAACCGTTACCTTCTCATAGTGGAATCACTTGCACACAGGTACGTTTTGATGGTCTATAGCTCCCCGCCCCCCCCAGGTGATGACTTGCAAGTCCTTCATACCTACCCATGCTCTGAGAAACAACCCAGCAGCAGTGGGGTCACAGAGACCACCAGACACTCTCCAACAGGAGCCACCCAAGCTCTGCTGACACCAAATGCTCCTGCTGCAGTCTGCACAGGAAGCTGCCTTGGCTCTCCATCCTCTCTCCTACCTTTCCACCATCCAAGGTGAAGCTTCCTCTTTCTGGATCAGGATGACTAATCCTCTTCTCAGAAAACCTGGACGACTGAACGATGTTATTAAAAAGTTTTATTGTTTATTGAACATAAAATACCTATGAAAAATCTGTTACCTAGCAATGATAGTCACAATTAACCACCAATAAAACAGTCACAATTAACACCAGTTATGACAACACAGCCCGAACAGTCACAATTAACAACCACCACCGGCACCAAAACCAAACATCAAGTGAGCACGTGAAGCGAGTTAGCTGCTGCTCTCAGTGTCATTGGTTAGGCTGTCTGCAAGGTCACTTAACCCAGCTTTGTTCAGTGCAGTAATCAGATTCTCAGGGGTTGCGTGTGCACCCTCCTGATCTTGCCAGGCAACCAGCAGCTGCTTAGCTCTCATCTTCATGTCCTCACTGTCTGACTCGATCTGCCGTATATCAGAATCTTTCATTTCCAAGTAGGGGGCCAAGGCCTTCCACTGGTCCCCGAGCCTAGTAGCAAATGACTCAATTTGTTCACCTGTCATGGCTTTGTCCCGTTGTACCTCTGGACCTGGGAAAAAAAAAGAAAGAATCAGCGAGACACAGGGAACATCTCCAGATACTGCAATGAATCTTCCCTGATCTGCCCTATTTTAACCTCCTATTTATTTACTAACAGACTGACTTACACCTTTCCTTTAGTTGCTAAAACCTACTCAAGACCTCTGAGAACAGATGGATTTTTACAGATATATTACCTGAGTTTCAAGAGAAATGTCCCTTATTGCCCATGTTAAAGAAAACTTTTTTTTTATGTTGTTATCTCCTGTTTGATTGAGAGACTTGCTAAAACCTTAAGTATATCAGAACTGTCTCCTCCAAATGAAAACAAGGATTTTGACAGGCAGCCTGCAATTTTCAATACATGAGTCAACTGATATTAAAATATGGAGTGATCTTCAACATTTAATTGTCTTTTGGACTTATTTTAGTCACTTTACTCAAGAGTTAACGCAGGTAAAAAAACCCCAACAGTTTACTTCCCTTTTACTGAGTTACTAAAGCCTCATGTTCCTATTAGCAGCAGGACCGTGAATAGGATAGTAACTTCAATAGGTAGTCAGTACTTAAAGGAATTTCTGTCATTCTGGCATCAAGATAAAAGACATGGAATACTGTGCTCTGCTGAGAAGACAAGTGCTGCAGTGATCAAAACATAGCTTGTCACAGTCTATAATCTATGGCTTACCACCTATATTTATTACACACTTTTAAAGAAAAAACCCTGAAGACTGAATTACACATAATTACTGCATAGAAATTAATCATACTCTTAGTTTTTAGTAAGTATCTCAACCTCATGCCACCCGAAGAGCCAGTTGGCATGGAGTGGAAGTTTCAACTCTCTCCAGTGCTTATCAGTCACACTCATTTATCTGAGCTAAACTCACTACATCAAGGGGAAAGAATGCAAGATCACAAACAAAACAACAAAAATACTCCCATCACTTCCCTTATTTCTAAGCACAATGTTGTATGGCAGACCACAGCTATGCCATCTTGGCTTTAAGACAAGATGTAAAGAAAGATGTAAAATCAACACAGTGAAGCTCTGAAGGCTGCATCGGGCAGTGTTAAGCTGAAGATGAGAGAACATCTCCACTGTTGACAGGGAGACTGTGGAAAGGGTCTGGTGCTGGATGCAATAGAGCAACAGAAGAGATATTCAGAGGCCCACAGGTGGCTTTCCACTAACAGAAAAATCTTTCAACAAAACTACCAGCGGTACCTGGTGTGTGGCTTCCAGCCCTGCACACCCCATCTGTCCATGCTGGATCCAAGAGCTAGCACACAGAGCTACAACACGCAAGGGAGAAGGTGCTGTGAGATGAAGGCATGAATGAGGATGGAAGAAGGCAGAGTCACAGACACAGGAGACAGGGAAGGACACTTGGGAGCATGACATACCAGGGTTACAGGCAAGAGGCAAAAATGGACGGACTGGTTCAAGGAGAGGAATGAACAAGAGATGACATTTGTCAGGAAGGTTGCTCTTCTCACAGACAAGCTTTTGCCTTTTAAGATATTTCACATGAAGAGGAAGTGAAGATCTCAGAATTGGACTACATCCATTTCTGAAAGTCCCGTAACTAGTCACCCCAGCAGGGGCTAGAGGGAAGCATGTACCCGTGGCAGTTAAAGGGCAGAAAGAACAGGAAAGCAGGGCGAGGAACACTTGGGTGGGTTTTTACACAGCAATGCCAGCATTTCAGCTATAAACACCTACTAACACTGTAAACGTAGACCATGTAGCAGAAAGGTGGAAAAGGCTCCTACTGAAAGTGCTACTCCAACTCCAACAAGTTGGATGCTTTCAGCACGGCAGGCCACAAGACTGAGAGGCTGCTACTGGTGCCCTGTGTCCTGAAAAGGCTGCACTTCTGGGTGCGAATGCAGGTTCAAGTCAGAAGCACTGGGGTAACCAGGACTGGTGACCCTCAGTAGAAACTATGATAAAACACAGCTTCTACAATACATATCAAGAGAGAAACTGAAAAGACTGAGAACATGCAAATCTTACTTTCATTGTTTTCCTTTAATAAAGCATCATTATCTTCCTCATCTTCATCTTCGCCTGTTTTTATTTCTTCAGAAGGAGGCTACAATGAGAGAACTAAACATCACTGGATGAATTTTGTGTTTAAAGAGAAATTTTACAGCTCTGTGAATATCTCTGGAATGTGTGTTAGAATGGAAAACCTCACATGATCCCATATGAGAATTAAAAATCCCCCAGTCTCCTGTATCCAAAACACCAGTAGTAAGTGTTCTAATAAAACATACTATTAACTAAAAAACCTAATGAAAGTATCCACTGACTTCACAGGATTCTCTCCTTTTCATAGTAACTAAAACTAAGTATTACATACCTAGTTTTATTACTTACTTTAAAAAAACCAAACCAATCAACTTTCTATGACACCACTAGCAATAAACTTTTTTATTTAATTCATCTTCACTAATTCTACTCCTCACTCCAGAATTCCTCTAAGTTTTCTGTACTTTCAAACTTCTTAAAGGTGGCATCAAATATGCATACAACAAACTTTTCACTCTCTGAGCTATTGATCAGCCAAGATGAACAAAAGTCTTCCTCTTTTCCTACGTTTCAATCACAGCCCTTATCTCTGTATTTGTTTCTTGCCATAACATTTGGTACACGACAGTATTACCATTAGAAATATTGCATAAAATGATACATTTAATATATTAAACAGCTCTCCCCTCCCAGTTTTTTTTTCTAAAATTGCTACTAGCATCTAGTTAACTCTGATGGCTGAACAAACAAAAAAGCTATTTATTACAATCAAACCTTTACACCTCAGTAGTTTCACATTACAGACAAGGAAGGTCTCAAATACAGAAGCATGGGTTCGTATCTGCAAGAAGTTCCTGGGTTGTGTGCTAAGTCAAAGGTTTAGAAAATGCTCCCTTCTCCAACTGTTAGTCTCTCTTATCATTGTGTATAAAGTAATCTGAAAGACCCTTCCCTGGCCTCAAATTTGTACACTAAAGGGTTAATGCCTTAAATTTACAGCTCCACAAGTTCTATTTTTCTTTATACTAAAAGTCAGGAAGCTGATAGAAGAGCTCTGGTAAATCTTGCTGTAAAGTTCTGGTAACACTTAGCACAGTATCTTCAGCTGTACACCCTGTCATTTTTACTGCCATCCTAGTAGCCACAGCTACTGATATTCATGAGCCCTAACACCAGCTTACACCTTCAGTAAAAGTGGTTTGCACCGTGACACGGAACCCAAGTAGCTGGGTACAAATATATTCCTGTCTACCAACCCAGCAGAAAAACCTGGGATTGCCACAGCTGTTTGTTCACAGAATATAAGGCAGAGCTCAGCAGTTACTTGGCTAGCCAATATTATTCAGCTTAGTGTTACTGGGATCTTCATTGATTAGACCAATTTCACTTGCAATTTTTACTTTACAAGCTTTTTTTCCCCAGTTTTTTTTTTGCCCCCCTCCGTCCCCATGTACCAAATGGACTGCAGAGAGACAAGCAGGAAGTCAAATGAATTCAGCATTTATTATTGTAGGATAATATTACTTACAGGCAGCTCCTTGGCTAATTTGATTACCATATTTTCTAGATATTCAGGTAAACTCTTGAACTGTTGGTTTGTTGGCTGGAAGAAGTGGGGACTTCTGCGTGCTAGAAGTCTTAATGCTCTCCAGCCGTAGTTAGAATTGTTCACAGCCCTATAATAAAATACAAGTTTGGTTGGTAACAGTTTGTCATCTATAAAAGCACAAAAAAAGATCTGAGTAATTTCCCAATTATAATTTTGGACAGAATTACATTAAAGTTTTTGTACGTTACTAAAGTCTTGTACAGATATTAGAAATACAGAGAGAGAGTATTCTGTTTTCTTTAACAATCGAAACATGAAAGAGATCAAAATAAAGCAAAACACAAAGATTAACATACTTGTACTTATTTTCAACCATGTTTTCAGGGTCTGCTTGTTCAATAGCTTCTTCAAAAAATTCCTCTAACGTTGGCATATATTCCCTACAAAATAAAATAAAGAGCTTTAATACTTCTCAAAATCTACTCTAAAAAATCTGGTTTTCAGTTCCTTCATACACATATCAAGCTTATCCACAGAAGAAAAAACACCGCCCAATCCCAACCTACTCAAACTTAACAATCGCAAGTAAGCAAAAAATCTGTTTGATACACGTTGCTATAAAATTATTTACTGCATAACCACTTAAGCATACCGGTAGTCACTAGCACTGCCTATTACATGTATTTAAATCTTCTGCCATACCAAAAGGTGACATGAACATCTGTCAATAGCATTTGGTGAAAAAGGACTATGGGACCTAAGAAAAGAATTCTGGCAATAAGGAAAAGAGACTTTCATAAAAATACCCATAACAACTGACTGTGCTCAGGAATCTAAAATGGTTGTTAGTTTTGTGCAATTTGACAGGACAGGATAAGTAAAATGTGGCCTTTTTAGCCCCCCATTTCAGTTTACTTGCTACCAGAGAAACCTAGACTACTATTACTCCCCAGTTTCAATTATTCACAATCACTAATTTTAGAGGGGGGAAATATTAGGTAGCTTAATGTTGTGTTGAATGATCCCATCTTAGTGGCTTCCTGAGTTGCTCAAACATGTTCATTTCACTCCCCATGGTGATCCTTGTACCTTCTGCTGAAGGTACTTAAGTTAAAGTACATTCAATACAGGTCCAGAGCCTACAGGCATCAGGAGAATTTGTTTTGAAGTGGACTAAAAAGCATCTGAGCTCCTGGACTCAAAAGAGATATGATAAGTGGTATGAAGTCTAGCTGGTGGCCTGTCACTAGCATATGTCCAGGGCTTGATACTGGGGCCAGTATTAGTTAGCACCTTCATTACTGACCTACTGATGTTGAGACAGAGTGCACCCTCAGCAAGTTTGCAATGTAAAACTGGGAGGAGTGGTTGATAGACCAGAGGGTTTTGCTGCCATTCACAGAGACTTCAATGGACCATGATGTTCCTGACAGCCAATTCCTCTGAAGTTCAGGAAAGGGAAATGCCAAGTCCTGCCCCTGAGGTGGAACAACTCCAGGCACCAGAACATGCTAGGGATTGACTGGCTGGAGAACAGCTTTGCAGAAAAGGTCTTGGTGGACAACATCATGAACACAAGCCAGCAATGCGCCCTTCTGGCAAAGGCAGCCAGCAGCATCCTGGGCTGCATTAGGAAGAGGGTTGCCAACAGGTCAAGGGAAATGATCCTTTCCTTCTGTTCAGCACTGGCAAGATACATCTGGAGTGCTGGGTCCAGTTCTGGGCTCCCCAGCACAAGAGACACGGGTCCATGCAAAAGGCTGTGCATGGACAGAATACCTGACATCCAAGGAGAGGCTGAGGGAGCTAGGACCATTTACCCTGGTGAAGAGAAGACTCAGGGGTAGTAAATAAATACTTGATGGGGCAGTAAGGAAGAAAGAGTCAGACTCAGTGTTACTCAGTGAAAGTACAAGCAGCAGCCAGCACAAACTGAAACACTGGAAATTTGACTTAAGCATCAGAAAAAAAAACCCAACCCACTTTTCTGTGAGGGTGGTCAAACACTGGCACAAGTTGCCCAGGAAGGCTGTGGAACTTTCACTCTTGGAGAGACATTCAAAACCTGACTGGAGAAGGTCCTAGGCAACTTGCTCTAGTTCACCCTGCTTTGAGCAAGGGGATGGACTAGGTGATCTCTAGAGGTCTCTTCCAACCTCAGCTCTTCTGTGATTTAAAAGACAATATTTGTGGTTCATAGAGGATAAAAAGGCAAAAGGGATGTTTCTGTTCTTAGAACTGCTAGTGGTTGCTTCTGAAAGGTATTCAAATCAGTACATAAGGAACAATGACCTAAAAAAATAACAGAAATATTCACAGTGATCAGGACAGTTTGCTGCTATTAACACTACAAGCAAGAAATACAGACTACTTAAGAGCTGTAGATTACTGTGAGCCAAGATTATCAGTGGTGCAAAGCAAGTTCATAATGATCTGTATTTCTCCTACCTAATGTTTGACAGAGACGTATCTGCTTCTACAAGGGAATCTAGCGATCAGTTGTGGAGGTGGAAGCACACTGGTCTATAAATTCACATTGGTTTTGTTTTGAAAAGCATGTTTTGCCCAGGAAAGTGGTGCCCCATGCGTGTTTAAGTGTGGTATTATCACTGAGTATTGGAACCAAAGCTAGCATCTTGAAAACCCATCTGATTTGAATCCTGCTATATTTGGCTTTATGCAAAAACTTTTAAGACAGCTTTTATCCCAAGAACGGCTATCTAAAAAGAAGACAGGTAAGGAAGTATTACCCCATTTGAATGAAGACATGGGGAATCAAAGCAAAAAGTTAGTCACTTGACCACATTCAGTCACAATGTCTATAAAAAAACTTGGAAATTAATCCAGATCCTCCGAGATCTTCTCTTTCCTGTTTACCATGGCATGCATTTTTCTTGGTTTATCTCCATTTGTTTAGTTTCAGGGGGGTTTTGTTTGGGGTTTTAAAATTTATTTTATTTATTGCAGCACAATACAATCATGCACAGGGAATCAAAAGCATTGTTTTCAAACACAGCTCCACCTTTAGCCCTTGGCCCAGTAAAGTCAAGTATCCTGTCAGAGGCCTTCCTGCACATCCCAGCCTCACAAGAAAGGAAGGCAGAGCTCTCAACCTCTGGAAAAGCCATTCCTCCACTCAGGACATCTGCACAGCTAGCACCTCTCCCCAGGCACCAAGCCTTTGCAGCCACTACTAGCAAAGTTCTCTTTGGGAACTGTCCCACTCCTTTTCCAAGTTTTCACACTAGGTACCATGTCTGCACAAGAGGGGATTACGCTATCTTTAACAAATAGAAAGTTATTTAGCAAAGTACGTTTTCAGTATTTCCTACAACTGTGCAAGCAGAAGGATAACCAGTAATTGTATTTTTCTGCATCTGCACCACTAGTAGATCCTGTATGCACTGTAACAATGCCTACTAGCCAGTTTCCTCTTATCTAGTATTGTTCAAAGCACATGCCTGCTTGAAAATCATAGCTAAACAGCATGCGAACTTCATTACAGCCAGACTTGGCAATCTTCCTTTATTATATAAGGTACTTAATTATACAATCATGCTCTACAAAATGGGGATTTCCATCTGGGTTTTAGCTTAGATTTTACTTTACTAAGCAATGAAAACACCAGTGAAGAAAACCGTAAGGAGATTTTAAGACAGAGATTTGTACAACCAACTTCTCTCAAGACACAGATTTAAATGGAATACCATATGAAATCATCTTATATACTTTTCTTATGCCAATTTTGCAATAACTAATTTCATGTGCAAACAGAGTGCTGGAAGTTAGCTTTAGACAATGATGTACCATCTTTTACCTACCTACTCTCAGATTTACAAGCTTCCATGTTATCAGGACACAAATTCCAAAGGCGGGTCAGTTCCTCACTGAAAAAGAGACACATAAATGCATATGAAACTCTACATTCATCATTCTATCATTCCACACTCCATCATTCAAAGACAGACACATGAAACAACGCCACAGAAATTCTCACCCCAGAGCCTTTATAATAAAGCATACCATACAAGCTTTGTGATACATACATACTAGGAACTACCAGAAGTGACAGAGATTTTATCTGATGTTGCAAATTAGGAAAATTACGTAATAAATTTCTATTATAATCTCTTGCTGATCTATGGTCAGAAACAGTAACAAACTCTCCTTCCAAACTAGCTAAGGTCAGGCTATTTTGTTTTGATAAATGAAATAATTTATCACTTTCTTTTTCAGAAGGGACATTTTACTGAACACTCAGTACAAGGTCTTGAAGCTCAAGTTTCCACATCTGGGTTGGGTGAACTGTTACAATGAAAAGACTATCATTTCTCCTAAAGAAGGAAGTGGAAAAATGCAGCATTTAGTATCATGCAAAATATGGCACTTTTATTGGAGAGGACATATCAAGAATTCTTTGCCCCAGGGATAAAATACCAGTGGGTGTTATTTTAAAACCCATGGCACAGACAGATTTTAAGCAACACCAGAAAGGCTACAAAAGTATGAAAACTGATCCAATGAGTACAAGCCACTGATTTTCATCCTGTAACTTACACACTATTTAAAAGGGATCTACAAGAGATGACTATAAGGAAAGGAAGCCTACTGCAAGTTTTAAAAAACTGACGTATCCCTTTGCTGTTCTTTCCTGGCAGTTCTAAAATGAGGAATTTTGAAAGTTACTGACTAGAAAATACAGACAGTGGCCAAAAAAACCCGAAACACAAAAAACCCCAAACCAACTAACCAACCAAAACCCAGACACTCTGTAACAAAAAAAAATTCAACATACTTCCCCATAAGGATTTTTTTGTTTGGTCCTTTTCCTAAGAAGTCCTCTGGAGCTGACCTCTTTCTCACAGGCCTCATTGGCTTAGAATCTGGAGGTCTACAGTAAAAAAACAAAAAACCTCTTTAGTATCAAACCAGTAATATTTAAGAGAACAAAATTAAGCCACTTCACTTCACCTGGTGCTGAGTTTAATTATGATTAAAGTATTCAGAAGGACTGGGATTCCAGGAGTGGAACAAGGGAGTGGGGAAGGGGAGAGAGAATGTAAAGTAAGGAAAAATATTTCCCAAACACCAGAATTAGTTCACTCACAAATTTAAAGGTCTGTCAGAGTCCTGATATAGAAAACGAAACAAATCACATTTATTCCAGCAGCACATACTTAGTATGATCTACCCTGCTGCTGTGATCATCTGTTCTATGATTGGAAGTTTTTTCCCCAGGTGCACCTGATTTCATGGGATCAGAAAATGGAGATCCCAGACCACTGAGGTTAGGGGAAGACCTACCCAAGCTGAAACTCTGGCTGAGATCTAAAGAAGGAGACAGAACATTTATAAAAGTCAAAATTCATAATTTTACTTCTCCCCACCTCCCAGTAGTTTCTCTCTTTTCACAGCCACCCTTCCTTTTTTGCAAACAGATAAAGTCATGAAAAGGTGGCTCTACCTGATCTCTCCATAAAAGGAAATCTGCAAAGAGAGATTGACCCAGCTGCTCCTTACCACAAAGGGGCTACAGTCTGTGTGTAGAATAAATAAGGATGGAAGAGGAATGTTTGGTCACCACCTCAGGATAGTCAAGTAGATATATGGAGTCAAAAGTTCAAGTTTTGCCACTAGTTAGTAACTAATTACACAGGAAACCTTTCAATGGCAAAAGCCACCTAATCATAATTTGCTTTCAGGTAAGCAATCACCACCAAATATCAAACCTAAGAAGGTATATAAGAGGAGAACTGTTTCACAAAACTCCAGGTATGCTGCCCCACCAAAGCCTTAACACCAAAGGCTTCATTAGAGGCAATCCAAAGCAGTGTATAGAAAAGTCAGGCACTAACTAATCTGGCATCTGCTGAAGGCAGGAGGGGAGACAACATGCTTCATTCTCCTCAGTCACTAGATCCTTGGTACTAAGAGAAGCAAACATTGCCATGAGACAGGTGAGAAATGTTCTCCTGAGACCCCACACATACATTACCACTGCTTCACTAACATAACAAAACCTTAAGACTTCTGGCAGAAATCTAGGAGACTTCTGCACACACAGAAAGGACATTCCTTGATGCAAATCTTAAAGTTGTGTGAATCATTAATGTTCATATACACTGTGGGTACATATTCTGAAGTTGAACCACCATTTCAAACAAGCAGCAGCAAGCTTCTACTTCATAATAGTTACCTTTCTTTCACAAAGCTTGGGCAGCCCTCATTTTTCCATGAGTTCCAGTTTTCTTCAGTATTTAATATATGCTAGAGAAACATAATATTGCATATTATTAGGGTCATAATCACCTTCAGAGTTGAGTGTTTTGAAAGTCATCAGTATAATCTTAGGCAGCTTGTTTAGTTTATTAAAAAATAGTGTATCTCCTCTCTTCAATAATTGTGGGAAAGGCTTTATTCTCCTTTTCTAAACAAGAAAATAGAGAAGCAGCCAAAGTAGAGGAAAAAATGAAAGCAAGACGACAACTTTTTTTTTTTAATTCCACTTGCATCTTATTCCTATGTCTTTGGGCACAGCACTCCTTTCTGCAAAGACTTTTAAAAACATTTTTTCCCCCTAATAGCCAATGTCTCCTGTGTGTACACATGCACGTATATGCACATTTCCATTTCTCCCCAGGAGAAGGAAGAAAAGGACATTAACGAAAACATGGGAAAAATGTGACTACAAAATAAAAAGATGTTATGAGACCTTTTTTACTGAGATGAGATAGAAGTTCTCAGACATGACATCTATGTTCCAAAAACTAGTTTAAACTGATACTGCTTTTTTATGCTCTATATAGACTTTGTTCAGACAGGCACTAAAGTCTTACCTCTACCATTTTTGAGAATCTTTCCCCATCTGGAGGATTTTCTGAAAGAAGCTATAATTGGGAGGGAGAAAAAAAAAGTTAACTTTTTTGCATTATATTTGTACAGATACAGAATACATAGAAAAAAACCCAAAGAAAATGGTGGTTACCGCTTCAGTGGTCACTGATACAGCATTACACAATAAATATCTTTCCTTTTATAGAAGTATCTACTGTACCAACCTGGTAAACTGCTTTTGTAGTATCTTCAATCCAAAGAGATTGTTCATCTGTTAGAACATAGTTTGAACTGGAATTGGAAAAAAAAACCCAATGAAACAAAAAACAATTAAAAAAAATCAGCTCTTTTTCTTTTTTTTTTTTAAATTTAAAGAGTTTACTACACACCAAAACAGTGCTGAGGACACATCATTTACACTACATGGTTTCTGAGCATCGTTAGAGGGGATCTGAAGAAAGTAGTTTGAATGCGCTCATGGACTGGCCACTCCTTAGTTTGTGGAGTTAATTAGATGTGTTTGTGGAATATACTTTTAGGTTTAGCTTCATCCAATAGGAAGTCCATTTGCATGATTCAAGATCACACCAAAGTACAGCCAAGTGGGTGCAATGAAAGGCTTACTTAAAAAAACCACCCTCTCCTAACCCCAGCTAAATCAGTACTGTAGACAAACCATAGTAAAAGAAACAATCTACCAGCTGTATACAGAACACCAACCTTGAATATCTCAAAACATGCTTTCTATATAGCATAACTTGAAGTCTTTAAATAAGTTGCTTGGTACATCTAGAATTATAATGCAATCAGTAAGTAGAAATGGAAAGAAAGGAACAGAAATAAATCCAACATGGTCCACTTCATTCCCAAGCAGAGACCAGAACTTTTTAAAAACACATTAAAAATCAGATGAGAATCCAGTATTTGTTTTTCACTGGTTCAAGAAGAATCTATTTGAAGTATAAACTATTAACATTGCATTTACAGCGTTCAAAAGCAATATAACAGCAAGTAGCTTCTTATGAAGCACTAGGTACCTTAAATAGCAAATATAAACATGATAATGGCTAAGTCAATAACATGAGAAAGACTTTTAGAACTAGCTTCTCTTAGTTAACAGGATATAAAAAAGCTCATCTTTTTTAAGGAAGGGAATAATTAGTATTATTTTTACAACAACTGCACCAAGTGTTGTACTACACCATTTATATGGTCACACCATCCTTGACCACTGATAAGAGTGCTTTTAACGAACACTTTAATGAATTGTCATTCAAATGACTATCACCTCTACAGGACTGAACCGCAATTCAGAAGACATGAATTCTATTTCTTCTCTGCCACCAGACTGCCTTGGTAAATAATCTATAGAATGAGGATAACGATCCTAAGCTAGTTTGCAAAGTTCTTTGAGATCTGTTTATAAAAAGCAGTATATTGCAGGTGAAAGACAGCTGCCTTAAATGTTCATCATTATGTGCACATATGGTCAAGGGCACAGGAAATAAAGACTCAGGATTTTCTTCAGCATAACATTAGAGACTAGGAAAAGATAGGATAATCATCACTGTTATTTTTTGCTATTTTAGACAGAATTTTGTGGCATACTAGGAAAAAACAAATCAGCAACCAATGCCATATCGCAGAGTCAATATAGATTCCAAATGATGCCACATACAAGCTTGCACTGGTCTAACAACTTGCAGCTGCCAAAGAGAATCCTTCCCTCTCATGGCACTCACCTTAAGCAAGCTTTAGTGGCCTCTACTTCTCCAAGACCCCACTCAACTTGCCAGTTTGGCAGAAAACTAACTCTGCAAAGACGAGCGGATTGGGTTTTTGCTAGTTTAGTAAACTGCACAAATTTGAGTGAGTCTAACGAACACTAGAGCCACTGCAAGGGACAGCAAAGAATCACACAGAGAGGAGCAGAGAAAGGCAAGAATGAGACATCTGCTTTGCTGCTATAGAGTAACTTCAGCCACATCCTGTATTTACCAATCCGAGGCTCTGCAAGTTTCACAAGGACCTCAGAACAAGCAGGCATAAACTCCTTTAAAATATTTTGGTTTATCTCCAAGTTCTTAGCCCCTTATCCTCAAAACACAACGTATTTCCACATTACCTTTTAAATTTGACTTGTCCCTTTAGATACTGAAATAGTATTAGGTACTGCAACAAGATGTGACGGCGAAAGTTACTGTCACTCAGCTGTAAATCCATCAGCTAAACAACAACAAAAAAAGAATTACACATTAAAGAGACTAAATATATGTAAGTGAAAAAATCCAACAAATGTTTTCAGATAAACTCCATGGAGACTGTTTTTACAACAAGATGATGGTAAGTCATTACAAAAGCTCTATTCAGTATCACCTATGCTTTCAGGACAGTGCTTCATAAGGTACTAAGATGGGTAAACTGTCATCTAGCACAATTTAAGAAAGACCAGCAAAATTTCTAATTAAATCATTTTTTCAAAAGCACAAGGAACTGCTTGTAAAAGTATCCCTAGATTTTTAACTAGTTTCATACTGCTGGTTTTAACAAAATTCACTTTGAAGTGAACAAAAATTTGGAAAACCAAATTTCAAATATTTCAGTAACTGAAGGACAGCTTGCTCCTTTCTCCCATGAACAACTGGCTACAACATAAGGATTCAGCTACCACAGAAGCGTTCACTCTCATCAACACTTGGACAGTGATACACTGCTTGGTTTCTACCCTATGTGCTGCAGCATGATAGATCACATAAAGGGAGCATTTGAAGGTTCTTTAAAGAAAAAGGCCTTTGACTACTGGGTGTTACTTAAGCAACCAGTCCTGTATCTTCTATACTATGTTATTTTAAAATTGTCAATACACAGGTCAAAGGCTTATGATGAATTTACCTACTCTTCTATGCCATAAAGAGAAAACTCATACCATGCGGAGACTTGCTTTCTGTCATCTATTAATGCATGCCTTTAAAAGTTAAAGTTACATATTATTCCAAAATGAATACAACAATTTTAGGATTAAATTCAATACAGCGTTGTATTTTTGACTTAATATTAACAGAATTAAAAACTCTCAAGATTTTTTTCAAAGCAATAAGACCATTGTGAGGCAGAAAATACAGTTAGCACATCATCTGCCAAGTTTTAAAAACGTAATTCTAGAGACAATAAAAAAGCAACAGATTTTTAAATATTTACTCTAACCTCCATTTCTAAATGTAACAGTACAATTCAAATGCAATACATGTCAGCTTTACTGCAGACTCTTATTCCAGAAATAGAAGTCCCTCCACAAAGAAAAAATAAAGTAAAAAAGAATAGAATTAATCTATCTAAATAAAGTGATCAAATAGTGTAACAGGATACCCAGAGAAACCGGAGTCCCTGTCTGTGGAGACATTAAAAATCCAACTGGACATAGCACTGATAAACCTGCTCTAGCTGAAAGCTTTGAGCAGGGAAGTTGAATTAGACACAGGTTCCTTCCAACCTCAGTCTGTGATTCTGAGAAAAGAAGTCACATACCTTTTCGCTAGTTAGGAACTTTGCAAAATATACATGTTCTCCTCCTGTTTTTAATTCTTCCAACTTTTTTCGGGATGCCTGAGTGTCATCCAATTTGTAACTTTTGAAAACAGCCAAAACTTCTTCTGAGTACTATAAAACAAGAGTTACTTACCACACGAAAATAACACAAAAACTCTCTAGTTAGAGAACTAAACCAGACTCAGTGCCAAGCAAGTAAAATAATTTGGAAACTTGCTATGGGCCAGTCAAAACAACCCATTCAGCCAGTTGAAACAACCCATTCACCACCAATATATATGGCTTGTCTGAACACAACAAATGACAGTGAAAGTGTTACTTATCATTTCAGAACATCTAAAAATTTGGAGTATTTAAAATGTGCTAAGAAAAACAATGTTGCAGGTTTTGAATAGTGTATAATTGCTTTGTTGTTTACATGCTATGAAGAAAAAAGGTCCACATAATGACAGTGCTATATTCAAACTCAATTTAAGCTGTTCAGAATCAATATACAATGAGAGGTACATCAGTGAGAATCAAAATTGCAGTGCTGCTTTTCAAAAAAATCAGTTCAGAGCCTTAAAGCTGCAATGAAGAAAAACTAAAAAATTGCATCTGAAAGACTTAAGCCTGGCCTTGTTCAGTTTCTCTGAACAACATGTGGGGGTTTTTTTGTGGTTTGGTTTTTGGGTGGTTTTTTGACAGCTGAGAATGTATACCTCATTAACTTGATTTGTATTAGAATGTCTGAGCAGATATTACTTCTTATTACCAGAACACAGAGAATGAAGATTAAAAAAACCCAACAGGCTTCTTGCTATCAAATAAACACTGAGTGACGAATTGTGAAGAAACAGTAGCTTAGCAATAAATCAACCTCAACATTCATACTAAGCAAAACTGAAGCAGCCTGCTCAAGAGGATATTCAAGTCATTGCTTCTATAGAGAGATTTGCTTTGTTAGAAACCTATCATCATCTTTAGGGTCCCACTGGGATCAATATGACTATTCAAAAGTAAGATCTAGGACTAGGTGAAACTTTATCTTCTTGGGTGGGCGGGGAACCCTAAACCTACAAGTTCTGCTTTTTGCAACTGACAAATCACAGAAAAGGTACTCCTGACATTACTGCGATGTATGAAGTGTTCCTGTTATTGACTTACACAAGTTTTATTAGGGGATTTACAGTACATCTTAATATACTGTTTACTGTCAAAGGCTCACTTTAGAAAAGAGCAAAATGCATTTCCTTATGCACTATTATTTTTCAATGACATTAGCACATGAACTGTTCTATGCTTAAGCAGTCACTCTCCTACTTGTGTAAACAGTGATTTTAACTTTGGCTGAATGGTTGAAAGCATGAACTCAGATTACCTTAAGAAAAGTTTTCCATGAGACCTTCTCATAGCACTGCACAGGATTTCTAAAATAATCTTGAAGTGACCAGAATTTTCTATACAGGTTATAATCTATTGGAATGGAACTGGGGAAAAAAACAACCAAACAAAAAGAAAACCAATATTGAAATGATATATTAAATTCAAGTCCGCTCAGGAATGTGCAATTCCAGAAGGTATCATTCATTTTGTAAGTGAAATAATGAGTCAATAGCAAACCCTTACAGAAATCTGTAATTCAGAAATTGTCCCTAAAAGAGTTTTCCATCCAGTCAATTGTTACTTTCTGACCATAAAAGCAACAATAGTAAGAAAAAGGGATCTTAAGAGTTTTTCACCATCTGGGGAGTGAAGAGGACCACAGCTTTTTCTCCTAAAAGCATATACAGCATGTACTAAGAATCCCTGAATACATCTTACAAGAACAAGTGTTACCAAGATAATTGGGAAAATTGTCAAAAAGACAGAATAGCAGTGGTTCTCAGCCAGGGTATGCAACTTTTTCAAAATATCTGTACATTTTTTTAGACACTGCTAGGTTGTATGTAATCTTGAGAAGGCAGGAGATAACTAGAATTCCGAGTTCAACATTGAAGGATATTTCCCAAACAGCTCCTTCCTTTCACTTCATAAAGTTTTATTTCAACTTTTAAAATTGCTGTAAGCTCACCAACTTGTTGGTGCTTCATCATCTCCCATTTCGCCTTCTTCTACGTCCATTCCTTCTTCTCTCTCCTCAGTGTGCTAAGAGGAAAAAAATAATTTAAAACTTATACAAATGCCACTATGACTTGCATGCAGTTTTCACAGTGCTCTTTATTTTAAAGATTCTATTATACTTTAGATCAGAAAGCTTAAACTGGTAATTCAAAAGATGTCTAAAATATTATTCCAGGAAAATGCACAACAAATTCCTGCCTTAACACCTTATTACACTTTGCAATGGTAGCCTGACTTCTCTCAAAAAAAAGCTGAAGGGACAGCTCTATCCTCTGTACACTGTGGGGAAAACTTAGTATAGTACATGACAGTGCTTATCCTTCATAACCAAATCAACTCTTTTCCCCCTCAAAGTCTGCGCAGTTTAATGTACCAGGTAACATGCCTATTTTCAGAATCAGGTTGGTCTGGAAGAGGGACAACCAAATTATGAATGTACAGTTACGAATATTAAGCACAGTTGCACAATCTTGTGCAAACAATCTTATGTGTTTACTGCAGAATAAGTGAAAAATGACAGGAATTTTCACCTTCTGTCCTAGAGTGCTCTCATGTTCATTGGTATTGAAAACAGTGACATTTTCCAGGTTAAACTGACTCTGCAAGTTAAGTCCTGTGAAAAAAAAAAGGGTCAGTCTTAGAAGTTGCGAAGTTCTTAAGTCTGTTCATTCAGTTAGTTCTGAGATGCGGATGTTAAAATTCTCAGAAACAGCATTCAAAACTTGCGTTTGAAATCACAACAAAAGAAAGTCACTCACAATATTAAGGGTACAGACAAGAAATAAGATACAAGTGCAAAGTGATTTTCTCCAATTGGATTTGGTATGCAACCGTCAAAAGATTCATAGTCTTTGTTAGATGTTAAGTGTGATGAAATGCAAAAAATCTCACCTGACTTTTCTGAAAGTGGAAATAATCTAGCCAAGAACAGCTGAATTCTTCCACAGAAGACTGTGTTTTGTGACTTAGATAATCGTCTTAGGAGGTCTAAATATTGTAAAGAGAGTATTAGTATTTATCCCTCTTCCAATTTCTCACGCACTAGAATTCAAGACTTGCTAATTACATGACCTACATAGCTAATGAAATGAAGCTAAGATTTGTAAATTGAAATGCTAGTAACTTCCTCAGATCAGCCTATATTTTCCCAAATGCATTCTACCAATTCTCCCAACACCTTCAACAGCAATGAGTTCAAATGAATCCTACTCAAATGCAGCCTCTGATGTGGGCCTTGTCATTGCTGAGGAATAAATATTTCTCAGACATTCCTCTGTAATGACCTCCGCTGATGAAGAGATTTCCCTAAGGTCAGAATGACTTTTACATTAAATCAGCAAGACTCATGAATATCTACTAAGAGGAACAATCTGCCTATTAACTTTATTACTTACTGAACACTTCTGAATGCAAATCATATTATTAAAATCACTTTCATTTGCTGTGATAGAAAGTTCTTTAATTCCCCACCACCCCCCTGAAAAACTACAACTCACCATTGCACATTCGTAGCAAGTAATTTTTCCCTGCAGAGTAAAATGTATTCTGAAACAGAGTAAAGGTATTTAGATCATTAAGAGTTCACAAAACCTTCCCGAGTAGATTTTTAGTTCAATCACAAGCCACGAATGAGTAATTCCTACTGTTAACTCCAAATTTGAGTCTTTGCTTAAATAAGGGGCAGGTTTCACAAAAAGGCAACATAAAACAAGCAGTCCCAGAAATTCCAAGAAAGCCTAAACCACAACATTTAAATCCAGCCTCCGCACAGAAAAAACACATGACAATGAACTGTAAGAGCAGCATCTACTTTTTTTCCTGGAACACACTGATTTTTTCACATTCATTGCCTTTATTATTCCATGCATTATTTATACACAGAAGCAAAGAGCAATACACAAAAGATTTAGAGCATTCACAGTACTAGTAATTTGGCACCAGGAGAAAGAAATTGATAAATACTTGAATTAATGATAAAGAACAGTTTGTGAATATATCAGGGGACACAATGTTATCCGAAACAGAACAGCCTGAATGAATGCCCATGGGAGGTAGTCCTGGTTAGGACTATTCATGTTAGGAAAAACACAGAGAAACTAGAATGCTTTTCAGGTGTTACCAAGGATACTGAGATCCAAGATTTCTTATGATCTTGGAATAAAACGTGGGCAGGTTAGGACTTCTGCCCGAGACCGTGAATTCCCTCTTTAGTTAACAGCACCTGCAGCACAAGAAGCTCAGCACCCTGTTGCAGCACCTCTTCTGCTACAGCACCGTGGTACAGCAAGAGCATGAAATGCTCACGCAGGCCTCAAAACATCGACTGTTCCTCAAGAGCAGAAATATTTTAGGGCAACTTATTCACCATTGCTATAGTCCTGTAATGGAAAGCTCATTAAGGAAGTGACCAAGGTGACTTCTTTCCCTGCAAATTGGAGATGGAGGAATCTCCTGCAGTTCTGAGGAAGAAGCTGAATAATAAGTCAAAAGAGAAGCTACTCATACAAATTGACCATCAGAAGTTAAATTTCCAGTTTCTAAATGTGACAAACACTGTATACTGTAAAGAAAGGAGTCAAAAATAAAATATCAAAATTATGATTTTTATTATTAATTTTCTGACCTCTGCTGCCCATTTTTAAGCCTCCAAACAAAATGTGCTCAGTGCTACTATTTTAACACAAACAGATACAAAGACAGTTAAAATCTGTTTGTAAAAAAGGTTCAGGTAGACAGAAGCTTTGGTACAACTATATCACATTTTGGAAAAATGCCTACCGATTTCCACGTAGCAACATTTTTCTCCACAAAAGTGAAAATTTTATCACACTGATCCAAAGGCAGGCAATCCAGAACGTCCCCCAGAAGCACAAAAGGGGTTGATGCAGTGCAGATACCTATGATGAACAGGGAATACTTTATTCAGCAAATATGAACTGAAATGCAAAGATGCATGGCAGTTGAGGGACATTATGTTAAAAAAAGAAAAAAGTTCTCCTGGGTTACTACAAATCCTAACAAAAAGCTTGGGCTAAAGCGTGAACTTTCATTAAAACTATTTCTATATGTACAAATATGCAGATGAGCTTTACAAGAGCTTTGCACTAACATAAACCAATAAAGAATAACTGTTCTAAAAACATCAAAGTCTGAAACAATGTCACATCTCTTTGCAGACCACAGGTGAACTCTTTCAGACTTCTAAATCCACAGTTAGTTACACTACACACACCCATGAAGTTTGAGAGTCTCTTCCTCAAGTAAAGCACCACTAAAGCAGTGCTCCAAGTCTGTCTACCCACAGTCTGTAGTTTGGTAGTGTCTCCATTCCTCAAATCACAGGTCTTGTTACTCTGCCGTTCATAAAAAACACATATAGTTGAGCTATAATTACTAAAGCAAACAAGTATTTGATGTGTAATGTTAACAAATAAACAAAGGGGAGAGTGCAAAAACCCTTTCAGAGGAGATTATCACATTGAATTCTGACACAGGAGACAGATTCAAGTATCTAAAAACCAGGTATGTATTGACAGGCAGTGCTGGGAGAGGAGCACAGATATTCTGAAGTTATTTCTGTCTCTGCCAGCAACTGACAGAAACCTACAAGTCATTTAACCTCTCTGCCTCAGTGGTCTCATCTCTGAAATGATGATGGGAGACTTCTAAGCATTTTACAGGGTGGACAAAAATAGAAAATGCTAATTACCTTGCAAACAAACCCCTGCAAATTCGTCTCTTAAAAAAAAAGATTCCAATGCAAGTGTCAGACATATAACTGAATTTAATTTTATTAGACTTCATTCCTCTCATGAAACGGACATAATAACCACTAACATAAGGGCCGTATATTATCAAAGCCAACTGCTGTAGATGACTTACAACAATCAAGATTTTAAAATTCCCCTAAATGGTCCCTAAAACTGCCAACAGATTTGAGAAAGATGCTCACCTTCTGTGACTCCATTAATAGCAAGAGAAATAATTGCCAGGAGATTTTCACATGGAGCTTTGTTTATCTAAACAAACAAAACAGTGTTAAACTTCTCTATTCTGACCTAAACATATCTAACAAAGCTAAAGTTCTTGTTTCCAAGTAGATATATTTGAAACAAATATTGACATTCAACTTCCCAAAACTTCAAACAATCTATTAAATCAGACCTGATTTTTTATTTTTTATTGAGTGTGCAACATTTCTTGACTGCTTCCGGCCATTAAAGACCCTATAATACCTACTGTATAGAGTCATTTACCTCTGAAAATTAATATACCACATGCAACCTTCATTCAAGTAACACCAACAAAACCATTATTTCATTCCTCTCATCACTCATTTCAGCTGACTGGCACCTTTGTTACATGCTAGTAACAGATAACCCGCTCCACCACACTGTTGAAGTATAGTTGTAGAATGATGCACATTTATGAACTAGAATTTTAAGACGTAGCAGACTTTCATAAGCACTACAAAGAACTGCTGGAAAAGGCCAAGTCAACACCTCTCACTATAGTGTGGTATCTGTAAAACACTGCCATTCTGTCCTACCTACCAATCTCCTTTAATCATCTACATTCAATGTTAATTAGATAACTTTTACATAATTCATGGTTTTAATAAACAGCATTTCCTTACACTAAAGTAAGTTGCTGTTAAAGTAATACATTAACTTGCAAATAGAAATTTGAGCTTTATCAAGAGATAAGCTGCAGCAGTTTAAAATACTTACTATTTCTTCTTCTACGATTACTCTAAAAGCTTGATCCAAGGTACACTTCTTTTCATTTTCACTGCAAATGCAAACATTCCACATCAGTTAATAACAACTATTAGGGACAAGATTACTAAAAATTATCTGAGTAGGCACCTTTTGAAATCAAGATGCATTTACTTACCTCCCAGGAATCTGGTTAAATGCGTTCAACAACGGCTTGATACTTTTGTTATTCAGAGCCTCTCTGGTGGATGTCTACCAAAATGTAAAGAAGGAAAAGTTACAAAAGCAGAAAGATCTCCTTCCTCCGACAGCAAACAGAAACACTAAGGAATATATTTGCCACATACCATGTCAGTTTACAAAGAGAACTTTGTAACAAGTAGGGCAAATAACAAGTGCCTAGCAAATCAGACAGGTGAGCTAGCTGAGCATCACACCTCAAACCTGGGCTAAGAATGTGGTGAAAATAGTATTTCTAAGCGAAACACAGGGGAACTTGTTGTTGTGACCAATGCCGCATCTACAACAGTCTCTAGTCACACAAACACAACTTCACCTGCCCCACAGGCAGGTTATGGTTGTTTAGGACATGACTCCTGCTAACATGATGGTCTAAAAACTACTATATCCCATAACGAAATCAACCTAACAGAGCAAGTGTCTGTGCCTAGACAGCTTCTGCGCAAAACCCACCCCCTTGCCCGACAAACTGGGCGGCAAACGGCAGGAGCCAGAGGCCTGGGTACACATCCAGCCCCACCTGCTCTGGCAACGGAAAAGCATCATTCGGCAGAGGCGCAAAAGATAAACGCAGTAAGCTACGGACGTTTTGTTGCCGGGGTTACGCCATAACTTCATGCTATTTTACATTAATTTTAGTCAACTCGACAGCAGATGCTCCCCTTGGCGGGCCAGGCAGAGCCGGTAGGAAGCCCTGTGCCCCAGCTTATGGCGCTTTATCTCGGCTGCGTTGAACGCCGTTAAAGGAGAGGCCGGTCCCGCCGCCCCTCAGCGGGAGCCCCGGCCGGGCCTAGGGGCCCAAGCCCGGGCAGAGGCGGCCCGGCCGCGCATGCGGAGGGAGAGGCCGAGCCCCACACCGGCGCGCAGACGCCGTCTCCCGCCCGCCCGGTCCGCCTACCGAGCGGCAGCGAGGGAGAGGAGCCTCCACCCCCGCCCGGGCCCGGCCGGGCTCACCGTGAAGCGGAACCGCGCCTCGGGCAGGCTGAAGAGCGGCGGCGACATCGCTCCAACCGAACGACGCTCCGCGGCGCGCCCCGATGACGCCATAGTACTGCGACGGGCGCTGCGTCCATCCTGCGGCCAGCCCGCCCCCTCTCCACACCCCGCGGGCGGAGAGAGGGAGCGGCCGCTCCTCCCGCCTCCCGCCTGGGGCCGGGCGCATGCGCAGGCCGCGGCCGCTGGGGCTGAGCGGTGAATGCGGTGTGAGGGGAGGGAGCTGGCAGCCCGTCGCGTTTGTCGGTAGCATGTTGTCAAAGTGAAAAATGACTTTAAAAGGTTCAGCGTGCGGGGGAGTGGCAGATGTGGTGGTTGTTTCTTGTGATAGCCACCTCAGAGCCACAGTCTGCCACCAGCTTCAAAGTATCACTGAAGGAAGAGTAGGATTTTTTATATCCTTGGTAAAATCACCTCAGCGCTAACAGTTCACAGGTTGAATGATATCCTATGGATACCTCTTTCTGAGTCACTTTTGATGGGAGCTTAATCATTGCTTCAGTGGTAAATGTCTGAAATAGCCCTGCAAAAATAAACATGTTTATTATGAAATTTGTAATTTTGTCTGGCTCAGCTCCTTCAAAGACCACATTTTCAGCTAGCCTAAATAACGGTGGTTCCCAGACATGGCTGTTCAGAGTCCATTTCCAGGCCTGGGATTCCTTGTCTTCCCATGTCCAAGCTGGCAGCTATGAGTTGGGAACCCTTGCTGTGTGGTGTCCAGCCATAAGACCCTCCCAAATATATTCCTCATTGGCCTTCTCCTAGGACTCTCCAGGGCACCTCAAAACAGACTGGAAATATAGTTTTCTCCTACCTTTTCTCAGTCCTGCTTTCCTTCTTGTTGTCGGTGCAGAATCATTCGACTCGCCTTCCTTTCCTTCTGGAAAAAAACACCCCAAACCAAACAAAGAAACCCCACCCCACCTTTTCTCTTATCAGTGCTGAAATTTCTTAAGCAATCACTGTTATTAAAAACCCAGCTACTTGGCTGAGCCCGCCTGCCCATCCTGGTGATAAACAGCTCTCAAGATGCGTGACTAGCACTAAACAAACCGGTCTAAGTCTGTCTAGACTGTCACCATGTTCCTGGGTGTGTGGCTGCCCTTAAATCTAAATTCCTCAACACAGTGCATCTGTGTTGCAACATCGAGCACAACACTGTCCCCTCCCCCCAATATATAATAGAACAAAAGTTTGTCACAAATTATCCCATTTTCATATGGAAAATAGCTTTTTAAACCCCAGCCTGTTCTACTTTGCAGTTAGAAATATGTGGGCAATTCAGGCACCTAAAGAAAGGTGCCCAGTGCTATGTTAAACATCCCAGGGGATGGGAGACCTCTACACAGTGCCAACAGCTGAGAGTGGGAGCCATGGGACCTGCACCCTTCTGAAGCAGCAGCTGGAGGCCAGGCAGGATGTCCTTCCACATCTAAAATGCACTAGAGACTTTAATTGCATCCATAGAAAGTAATGGTGGGGTTGATACGACCCTGCCAATGCCTGTCTCTCTGCATTCACCACAATGGTGTGATTTAGACAGCTAAGGTTAGGTGAGATGAATCCTACCACAGGTGATGTATTTTTCCCTTTTTAGATGATACCAGTGTATAAAGACAGCACAGGGTTGACACTATGCAGAACAGATAGGAAATATGCACATAAAATTGTTTTGCTGAACAGCATGGAAGATATTTTCATTTTCCTGCATCCCTTCCTACTTTTGCTGTCAGGAGGGGCTGAGCCTGCCCTGATTCAAATACAAATAAGCTCATCCCATAGCTTTTTCTTAGCTAAATCTCACTGTAAGCACAGTGGTTATCTGTCTTTGTCACGTAGCTATGATGGTCTCCTGGGAAGGCTTGGAGGAGACATTTCTTATTTCTGTTGACCTTGCCACCCTCACCAGTGTATGAGCAACTAGCAGAGGCCAGAGTACCATAACCAATATATTTCCCCACCCAGGTATCCTACCCCTCTGAAAACAGTAACAATGTGTTATGAGGAAGCTCCCAGCGGAGCAGGAACATTGCTTCTGAGTTACAAATGGCCACTTTCTGTGCAGGAACATTGTTTTCAGATGAGCTACAAATGGCTGGGTTTTAAGCAAGAACATTGCTTTCCACTGAGTTACAGGTAGTCATTTTTTTGTCTCAGGAAAGAGAAATATTGGCCATTTTCATAACTCTCTTAAGTTGCTGAATTGGTCTGCACTGCAGATACCTAACCAGCCAATTGTTTTTTTCTCCTCTTAACTATCCTTCTCCAGTAGTAATTTATCTTTTATTAATCTCTAGGAGAGTGCAAGGAATTCAGCTTAGCACTGAAACCCTCCACATTGTGGATCTTGCTCTTTTCCAGTACTTTAACCTCAGGCTTTCAGTCAATTATGGTGTCTGAAGCATGACAAGTACAGGCAGCCACCCTTGCCATCTCTGGATCTTCACTTGAGTATTTCAGCAGTTGTCTTCTGCTGATGTCTCTGAATCCCTGAAGGCAACATGCTCAGCTGGGGTGTCCCTGAGTTACGGCATGCAGTGCTCCAGTATATGCTTTGATTTCTATTAAGAAAGGCTAAGAGCAGAAGTCCTTTCCTGCATCCAGCTTTGTGGGCCGGAGGCTCCAGCTTTTCTCCGCCATGCACCAGCAGGCTGTACGAGCCCTTACTGCCTTGCTGGCAGAGAGTATCACACATATGCTTTGGGTTGAGCTGTCTGGGTCATGGGGGCAGCTCACCCACCTCTGCCCACAGCCTGTGCAAGCTCAGCCATTTATGTCTACATTGCTCCCAGGATCCTTTCCACCGGCAGAGCTGCCTGGGCCAAGGCAGTGGGAGGTTAAATGTGCATTTGGGGT
>JANZLQ010000029.1:1931804-1942268 GCA_026212715.1 Elanus axillaris | reverse complement strand
GTGCAAGCTCAGCCATTTATGTCTAAATTGCTCCCAGGATCCTTTCCACAGGCAGAGCTGAATGGGCCATGGCAGTGGGAGGTTAAATGTGCATTTGGGGTGGGGGTGGGGGTGGGGAGGGTGTAGGAGGCAGCAGAAAGGGTTCAATCAGCAAAGCTGATTGCAAGAGGACGGTCTCACCAGAATTACTGGCAGCATTAGAAAATGTCTGCCATTGCTAAGTTTTCCTTTTTTTGTTGTTTGTTTGTGTAAGGTAGCGGACTGCCATGGCTTCACCCTGTGTTTTAATTCAGAGAACTGAGAAAGCCAAGACCCAATGTTATTTCTCAGGTCTTCTAAGCATGCTGTCTTTTGTCTGGCCAAAAAGCTCAGGTACTGCCAAAATCTTGTTCATAGGTGGGAAAAAGCTCAAACAAACGTCCAATGTCCTGTTCATATTGGGAGAGGCAAATAATATTAAAATTCAATTTATTGTTATTATTAAAAGCAAATATTTAAAATAACTTATGAAAGGATGGATGGGAGTATGTTTTAATCTGTGGTGTGGCTGTAGTTAGTTTTTGTACCAGGAGAGGGAAGTGTTTGCCCAGAAAATGAAGGTGCCAAGTGAGGGACAGCTCGGCCTCTGCTTGGGCGGCTGGCGTGGGTGCTGTTCCGCTAACGGGGAGCGGGGGGCAAGCCACCAGCCCAGTTTGTCACTTCATCTATAATTGAAACCATTGTCTGCCTAAAAAATGCGGGATATGTGAGCCATGCCAATTCATTTCAAATCACGGGGAAAGGGGCTTCGTAACAGTGAAAACAGCCTCCACATGATTTGTCATTTTGAATGAGTCACCTGCATATACTATGAGAATATTACCCATTCAGGCTTGGAAGAAAGTTTACTTGGCTTTTTACAGAGCTTTTTCACTATTTCTCATCTCTTATTTTGAGAAATTAAACCATATTATCAGCTGAATAAAGGGCCATTCTAAAGAAATAATCTGAGATTATTCTAGTCTCCACCTCTTCCTGTATGAAAGAAAAACAAAGACCCTTCTGAATAGGTAAAAAAAAAAGCTTTTAAACTTTTACAAAGATAGTAGAAAGCCAATTACAAGTGTCCTGAGGAGACACTGCCAAAGTAAATGGAGTCTTTTTTAGAATACAATTATTCCCTAAACCAAAACTGATGTTGTATCTGAACAGAGACTAGGACGGCCAGCATGCTGAAAAGCAGTACAATATAATTGTTAGGGAGTACAGCATAAAGAAAGACATTTTTTTCCTGGGGTTAGAAGAGATAAAAGGGAAGAACAATGTTGCCACTGCAATTTAATAGCATTTTATAACCACCTCTTGTTCGATACTAAATTTTTCCTCTGTTTAGAATGGTGTTTGTTACTTTCCCATAGATTTCATGCCAGGGTGGTGGTGGTGGTGGTGGTGGTGGTGGTGGTGGTGGTGGAATTGATGCTGAGCTATTAGTGCTCTTTGGGATATCAGCAAATGGGTCCTAGCAAGCTGGCTGCAGTGACTGCACCCCTGGCAGAGATTACTATTCCCACAGCAATGTCAGCAGCATGTCACTTCTGCTTGCCACTTGGTGTTGCCACAGTGCAGAATCTGACAACGTTGCTTAAAGCCGCCTTCATCAACTATTCAAGCAAAGATGCCAAACTATGCACTGGACTGGCAGACAAAAATTGTTCTCTTTTTCAGGGACAGAAACTCAGTCAGAGGAGTAGTGCTGCACATCTGTAAGGCAGTAATAAATTAAAATGCCACAACTGTTAGTCATGTGAAGAGGAGTCAGTGTCCTAAATTAGCTAGCAGTATATTAGAAAAGTACAGCATCAATTAGGCTATGTCTTCTAGTATGTGCTAGGTGGGAAGCTAAGTGGGGAACAAATGAGTTAATATTGCTTTCTTTAAAACTATTGTAAGCAAAATCAGGATTTCGGCCCAGATTTAAATGCTATCACCAGCTGAAAGCCCGTATGGATGAAAGCAGTTAACAAAAACACTCTCTCTGCTCAGAGGGCAGTTGATAGAACAGAGATTGTATTACCTCATGTCAATAGGTTGTGTAGTTTGAATTAAAAAAACACTCTACCTAAACCAGATGCTATCTTTCCAAATAAAATCCTGTTTGAAGACCAACCTGAGTTTCTGTTTTGACTTCTGCTATCATTTCTACAGAATGGTATACTTGGAGCCTCCAAAGCTTGCCATCTGTAATGGCAGTAGTGCTTGGTGCTTCATTCTCCCTCCTTCATTGCCCTCCCTTGTGCTCAAGAGCTCTTCTTTTTAACTCTTTTCCTCTGTGGACAAGCTTGCGCAACATTCAGTGTAGAAGGACTGGCGTGAAAGGTGGATAAATTGCCTTATTAGCCTAGTTTAAGTAACAAGCCTAGTTTAAGTAGCTTACCTGTTATTTCCAAACCAGTCATGGGAAGTTGCACAAGATACTTTCATCTTTTAAACAATTATGAATACAAGCTGTACTACCTTTGGTACTTAATTTTTGTGTGGCATGCTGCCAGCCACTTTAGTTTGTTACTGACTGTGAGGTACAATTAATAATGTGTGGACTGATGAAGGAGAAACTAGATTAACACAAAGAATAGCCCTTCAGGAAAATTTAAATTACATTTTTAAAAAGTGAGTAACAGAGAATCTTTCTACCTTTTATTAGAATGTTACACTTTTCACCAGAGTGTACATACAACTTTTATGTTTGTTAAATCTCATGATGATGTTCTGCTGTATTTAATACTTTCTGGGTTTCTTCTTGATTTCCTGAATAAATTGCTGGGGAATGTATACCATATGAACCCATTCTGTCACACCAGTTACAGCAGAAATGTTTCACCTGTATATTTTGGTGGCATTTTTCAAATAACATGGTAAGGGTCCCTAAAATGGTCCATTTACCTGGATCCACCTGTAAGATTGTTTCACATGTGAACCTGAGAATGACTGATTTTTCCACTCCTCATCTTTCATCTGGGACATAGGACTTCCTAGCACAGTTGTCCTAGAATACTGCCACTCTGCATATAGATGGAAATACGGTCACAAATGGCAATGGATCTCACCCATTAATGAATTTAATGATCAAGACCAGGGTTTTGACCTTACAATAGAATAAAAGTGGGAGTCAGTGGAAGCTGAGAGCATGAAATATGCTCTTGCACCATGCCAAGACACCTATGGGCTGATTCTGCCCAAACTAGAATCCATTGTCTCCATCTACATTGAGCCAAATGAACTGTACTGTTCTAACAAGAGATGATGATCAGACAATATACTGCAGCTAGGTACCTGCACTGGCCCAAACCCCAGGAGCTTAATGGCTCTCTTTTTCATCATTGATTCTACATGGTGATCTAGGAAAAATGACTATTTGTTTGGCCTGTGTCTAAAACATTGCACTATGTCTATAACTATTGTTGTCATCATAATTATAAACATACACAATTTTTGTACAAAAGTATTAATATTCGACAGAAATCAAAGTCCATGAAATGTTTTCAAATAGTATTTGCTACCTTTAAATGTCTCTTTTGTATTTGGCTAATTTATCATCATGAACTGAGTGTCTTGTGTATCAGCTTGCAAAGTGGTTGACATATGCTGTTTGTTTTATCCCAATGCAGAGAACATGTGCCATTTTTGTTGTCAAAAAAATTTACTAAAATTCGTATCTCTGTGCCACTAATACTACAGAAATCTGGCTTTTTTCAAAAGCAAGGTGTCACACATCTGGCCGCTATTCACAATAATCATGCCATCAACAGCTCCTTCCCTCAGTCAGTAGTAATATTTTTTGGACTATAACCTAATAACACTACAGTGACTTCAGCAGAAAACTTGGATTAGTTGGATGTTTTTTAGCTAGAATTTACTTGCAACATACCTCTCATTTTGAGCATACTCTGATATGGAACTCCTTTAATTTTATTCATGAGTGCTTTATAATGTCAGGCTCAGTTATTAAAGAATGCAGGAAGTAATTTTCTGGACCACATACCTATGTTTCTATACCACAAGTGCCTGGGGTTACTTCTTTACTTTCACATCTGCCATTGGTATGAATTCTGAAGTATGCTGTTGTTTTGTGATTATGCTGCTGAAAAATGATATCATTTTTGCAGATTCAGTTCCTGTAGATTGCACTACTGAAGCTCATTCCTTCCTCCTTGTCATTCTCTTTTTGACCTTCCTTATCAATATTCAGGTAAAATACAGCTCTGCCCCAAAGAACTTGAACTCTAGTTCAAACATGAACATAAAAAAAAATACAAAAGCTGGTGGCAGAGGTAGGCACAAATGCCAATGGTAAGGTTCTGTGAATGAGCTTTTCTTTGGGGATGAATTTGAAGCAGACAACAAAGCTGCTCAGCACTCCAGGCTTGGGGTGGGATGGAAGAAGACAGGAAAGAGAGAATCCCAGAAATACATTGGTGAAGAGAGTGGGAGTTAGTAAGACGCAAGAAGGAGGCAGAGTCAGAGCCATGAAGACCTGGAGGATGAGCTTGGCCTGAGGAACCCCTGGAGGAATAAAAGAGAAGCTGAAGGCAGGAAGAGCCCATCTTAACTCAAACATTCAGCCTGCTTTGCTCTGAAATGGAAGAAATCCACCATTCTGCAAATGTTTATCCTTTGGCTGCCCAATAGCTTCAGGGGCGGGGGAGGGGGCAGCTTGGCTAATGAGAAAATGATCCTGTGAGAGACTGAAAGAGTTAATGTCTCAAACATTGTGGTGGGGCAAGTTCTGTGTAAGGATGAGCTCTCTACCTAACAACAAACCCTGCATAGCATGGAACCACAGGTGAAAAGAAGCTGATCAGCACAGGACATCAGCAACAGGACAGGAGGGCTTGCCCAGAGGGTGCACAGCTCGCAGGTCCATGTTCTGATACGATGTTCTGATATGCTGAGAAGGGCAGCTCACCATTTATGGGCAAAGATCAAACAATGGTGATGTCTGAAGGGAAGGGCAAGTTATTCCCCAAACAACGCCCAAGCCCACAGACCCATTTCCCGAAGGTTCTGAAAGCACAAACTGTGCGTGACTCTTAATTAGCCTAATGAGTTCGAGTGCCTGCCCTAAGGAAGGGCAAGGATGATAAAATGACACAAACTGAAGCCCCACGCGCACACCCACCGGAACTGGGCCTTTAGACCAACGCTGGTCCCAGGACCAGTGAAACCTTTCTCTTCTCTTTTCCTCTGTCTCTCTCTTCCTCTCTTTCCTCTTCATAATAAGACATAAACTGTTGACCAAGTCTGGGACTAGGAGTGGATCCAGCTGCCCCTAGGCCCTTCTCTGAGGAGTCTAGAAAGCAAGGGGGTCTGCTCTGAACCTCATGACTCAACAGGAGGGATATCCTTATTCCCTGAATTGATGTATAAGGGTTACCATAGGTTACACTGTTTATTGAGGTAGTTCCATGCCAATTCCTGTTGTGAGAGACCATGCCACCTACTATTAACACCTTCTAAGTTCAGTTTACTTCTGCCATGAATAAAATGTTTAACTGATTGTTTGGTGTTGTTTCATCTTAATTTAGCCTGAGGGAATTCTGAACGCAACACAACTCCCTGGTCTGTCCAGCCTGGGTTGTGATGGATCCCTAACTGGTGCTTAGTCCAGTCCAAATAACCTCTCAGTGTCACATGCATAGGCAAGAAGAAAAGAAGGAATCAACTCTTGTAGTTCCAGCTACAGAAATACAATCTGGAAAAGTCCTGCTGGGGCTGTGTAGCAGGAATGAATCTAAAAATCTCCCAAAACCAAGGCAAAATATCTGGGCAAAGTCTTTAGATCAGAAGTTGTTGCTCCATCAGCTGCTGCTTCTCTCCTGTGCTTCATCACAGGACATGGTTTAGGAGAGGGGAACATCTAGGTTAGGTGCTGCATCATCACTATGTGCTTCCCTCATGTGTTGGTTTTCCCCAGCAAAGAATGAAGAAAAGAAAGAATGGAAAAACATTTTTAAAACTGTGGTGGAATTCAGTTAAATATGTTAAAATAGGTAAGATCTACAGCTAATAATTTTATTAAGATACACAAAAAAAAAACCCCATAGGGAGGGCCAGAAGGGGAATTAGCAAACTGTGTATGTCACATCTCCTGGCTCACTTCACTAGTATGTCCCTTTCTATTTTATCTGGTTTTTATACTGTAAAAAATGTAAGGTCTCCATGCCCAAATCGAGGTTTGTAAAGTACCTTGAACTTTGTGGACCTGTGTTTCACCTTGGCCTGCTGCTTTCCAAATGTCATTCTAGATAGTCTGTTGCATGGGGATCTCATGTCACCGTCTCAGACAGATTGTGGCTGGAAACTGCCAGCTTACGACAACTGATGATGTTCTTTAAGAGCCAGTTGAAGACAAAGTGAAAAATCCAGCTGTGTCCATGTGTAAATTCTAACTAAAGCGTGTGTCATTGATAAACTTTGCTATCAGGGCTCTCTGTTATACTTTATTTATATTAACTTAAAGCCTGAAAGAATGTCGCTTTGGCTGCCTTTCAAAACATGAAAGCTGAGCATATGTGGATTCATTGAAAGGGAAATTAGTAACTCTTACTGCTTTAGAAAATCCAATCACTTTAAGATCCCTGCAACATCAGTATGCCTCTCCAGGAAATAAATGCCCCAGAGGATTTCTTGTTTTGAACATCGTCTTAATGCAACTGCCCATCTAACTACTTAAGCATAGTTCACCTACTGAAGTATGGAAAAGTATCTGGAAGTATAGCTTGTTCAATCAAAACATCTGAACAGACTTGGAATCAGCACAGTGTTTACATTTTTGTCAGTTGTCTCCAAGTGCTCACTGCTAGTAGAAGCCATCTTTTTCCAGGCAGCCTCGCATGTCATACACTACTGGAAAAATCTCATGAAGACACCCACTGTCCTTTAACACCGCAGTTAGTAGCAAACCTAAAGCTGTTTACTCTCACTCTCACATGCACGTGCATCCACACATTATTTCCTTAGCTTTGCCAAGGTGAGCTGTTTCTCTGGGTGTAAGAAGACAGTACAGGCCCAGAAGATCAAGTGTTATTGCCATAGTGCAACCCCCTATGGTGATGCACCCCAACTCCTTTCCAAGGGCTCCTCATACTCTGTATGACCATGACATGTGGCAAGCAGGTTGCTGGGATTCTGTTGTGGAAAGTCTTCCCCAGTCTCCCAGCAGGTGAATCAGGCTAAGGGATGACAAATGACCAAAGAGAACGCCAACACCCACAATGGCAAAATGGCTTTGGTTGATAGCAGAGCTCTCTCTGGCTCCAATACTGCTCAAAAGATCTCCCTAGTCATCACTGGGGAGAGTGGGAAACAGGCTGTTTTCCTCCAGGGTCCCTCCTAGATGAAGAGCCTTGAAGCTAGGCTCTTGAGCATTGCCTACAAAAGATGTGGAAATGGCAGGCTTGGATGCATTGAGAGAAAAGCAGGTGAATACTAATTTGTATTCACTTGTATAGCTCAGAGCTAGCTCTGTTCCTTCAGTAAGGCCCAGATCCCAGACATCTGTGGAGCCTAGGCGAGGAGTGCAACCTTCCTGAGTGCCTGTTCTGATAAAACCAAAGGTGATTAAGGTATAGGTGGGACGAGTGATGCTGTGGTGGTGTGTTGTCCTTACAGACAGCCTAGAGCAAGTAGGCATCTCTCATAGTTACTCAGTTAAGTACCATAAATTACGTGGGATGGATCTGAATGACAGAAATAACTTAATCATCTCCCCTATTTCTCTTGTGCCATGTTCCTAACTGGCAGGTGGAGCAGACCATCATGCTGGCAGGATGATTTTCATTCACTGCACACACCCACCCTTCCTTCAGGCTTCAGCCTAGGAATAACAGCTAAATTGACTTGCTCAAGATAATCTCAGATCTGCTGCTTTTCCAGATGGTTGCTTGCTTTAGACGCTTCTTACAAAACTAAAGAAAAATCCTATCAGCCTACTTTCTTTTTCTGGGACTTGGTCATGTTCTTGAGACAGAGAATTTCTCATGAAAACTGATAGCAAAGTGCACGTATCGAGAGATATATCTAGCACTGTAGTACCTAGAGTGTCACTGTGGTTCCTTTCCTTGGTTAGGTGGTTCCCCAGACTCTCAGAAGTCTGGATTCTTTGTGTATTCACTATCGTATTACCTGCAGTTTGGGTTTCCTCACAACATTTGGTATTGGCTTCTTATTTTTCTTCACAATGAGACAAATTCTCTAACTATTCTAATATTTCTGCATAGTTACCGGCCACTGGATTTTTTTATTGTTAAGGAAATTCACAATGGTGTAATTAAAATGAGAGTGTACGGCAGCATAGGAAGCTCTGCACCACCGAGCTATCTATGGTTTTGGATTTTAAACCAGTCATTTGATCTTGTGCTTAGGGCAGTGATAGCAACAGTTTTGTAAAAGTGATTCAGCAACAAGGTTTCACTCTGTCACTGTTAACAATACAAAGTCTGCCACGGTTTTTGCTTTGCTCAGAAACAGGTTGGAGAAGCTAAAAGTTAAAACCTGCAACTAAGAGCCTGAAGCAAACTGGCAAACATTTAAGTGCCATCTGAAGCATTCAGGTCGCTCCAGAGAAAAATTCCTAGACAAGTTCCATTGCTTTGCTGAACCTGGGAGCTGGGTAAGCAGCCAAAGAAGACCATTCACTACCACATGAAAGAGTTCCCCTGGTTCCTGGGGGAAGAAAAAGTTTGGGGGAGACTGGAAGTAGTTTCACTTTCTTTACTTGCCCTTGACTCTAACTGCCTATTTAAATGACTTTGTGGCACATTTTCTCCTTGTTTTCAAGTTGTTTTTCTCTCACTTCAGAGCAGGGAGGAGAAGAAAATGGGGAACTCATTACATGGACAAATACATGCAAAGAGTTGCCAAACGCACAAAGTCAGTCCACTGAAAAAAAAGTAAAAAATACTTTCCTCCCAATTTCTTTGAAGTAGGATTAGTAATCTGAGGTGTCCCTGTGCTTCACAGCAGCAGGGATACTCAGATAACAGTGTGGCTTCTAACCTGAAGATAAAATATCCAAATGACAAAAAATAAAATCTGCCTACAGCTTTCTGTCAATCATACCTTTTCTTACTATATATAACCTACCTACTTAAATTTCACATGCAAATTACTTCTCTGGGGTACCCAAGGGGACAGTAATAACTTACCAAAGTATTCACCGGAAGGTCCCTAAGTTTATTTTAGCTATCTATTAGGCTCTAGATAAACTTAATATAGCCACAGGGGACCCTCCTTTAAAATCCAGGGCTGGAAGAGTAATTTCTGTTTCAGCAGCAGCCAGCGGGGCCACCCTCTTGCTGCAGTTCTAGATCTAAAAATCTCTTAAAACCTCTGTGTCTCCTTCACATAAGATACATGTAAATCAGGGAGAGAGGCCTTGCAATAAAGGCCATCTGAAGCAAAGCAAACAGTACACACAAATCTTATCCCAGCCTTTTGAGCAGGGAGCATTTGGCACAGGGGAACTCAAGAGGTGCCGGTGAGGAGATCATTCTTCCTGGAGTAGCAGTGATGCTGTTTGCAGCTAGACACTGTTGCCGTATCTCACTACTACTGTGCCCCTGTTTTCACAGGTAGGGTCTGGTAGACCCTGCCTTAGCTCTACAGTACACATGTCAATAATGAAAGTTCATGGTTTTCTCTATAGATAGCGTAACATTCTTGCTGCTTTTCCAAGAAGGAGGGTAAGGTCTATCTCAAAGAGTTCTTCTAAATCCAGCCCCATAAATCCTGTATACCTGCTTAGGAGAGGCTCTTCATTCTTTACCTTCTTAAGGAGAAGCTGTAATTGATGTAGTCAGTTGCTATCTGTTGGTAAATGAGGCAAAGGGTAGTTTGAGTTAGTTGATTACAAATATCTGCTGAACTAGTGGAATATTCTGGGTGTTTATTTTCTAGTCCATCTTCCAGCCAACTTTCTCAAAGTATTTTGCAGGTGTTCCTGTGGGAATACTCACAAAACCTTTATTTGGCTGGCAAATTTCATCAGCATCTGTAGTGAATAGTGAGAGAAACTGGGATGAAGAGGCATTTAGACATTGATCACAGGACCAGTGACCTGTTTAAAGCCAAGCACAAATTAAGTGATTTAGCACATAGGGCCTTCAAATCTTTGCCAAATGTCATCCAGAAAACTGATGGTAGTACCCATATCTCCTACAGCTCTGCTAGGCTAAGGCTTCAATTATTATACCAGACTACTATTCAATTTAGTAAAAAAAATCTGATAAGCTGGGAAGAAAAATGAACTGGCTTTGTGAAAGACTGTAGCACATGGAAATCTTGTGTGACAGCAGTACAAGATGGGCCTCAATCTGGTTGACTCCCTTGGAGAAAGGACCCTAGAGACTGAGTGTGTTTGCAGAGGATCAGTGAAGTAGAGGGATGGACGTCTTCTGGGCAAATCCTCTGTTGTTCAGGCTCTAGTTT
>JANZLQ010000029.1:1897828-1931704 GCA_026212715.1 Elanus axillaris | reverse complement strand
GGCTCTAGTTTTTAAATTAAGAGGCAAATTTCACCTAATTTCCTGAAAGGTGAAAAACATTAAGATATCTCTATCTTCTGTTGCCTAAACTGCAATGGCATTCAGTAATTCCCTATTAAGCAAGGTACAGTCTATTTTAAAAGCAATACTTTGTTTCATTAAAACATATGTTTTAATGCAAAGTTGTTCTACACTAGTTTGGAAGAAAGTAAAAGCTAAATGTCAATGATCAGGACAAAAGAATCCAATATTCTTGGCAAGCTTTGTTTCCTGTGGCAGGCAGGGCTGTCTGCACTGCAAAATGCAGTGCAAACCTCAGAGTGGCCATACTGCCTTCAGCCAGCTCAATCTGAATTAGCCCTACTGATGCCCTTAAATACCACAGTGCCTTTAGCTTTTTGAATGTGACTCCCGCCTGTTCAGGAAGCCCGGTCCTCAACATTAGGTTGGTTCATCAAGAAATAATGGCCTAGGAGTCGGTTTGTTGGGTGTAAGTCTGTGTACCTTTCCTTCCACCTACATGCCTTTAGTTACAAGGGTAACCCAGTCTCTCAATTTGATAGTGAAATGAATATAATTCTAAATGCCCCCTTTATTCTTCTTCCCCAAAGGAAGAATGGAGCTTTCCCTGCTCACCCCATAGCACCTTTTAAAAGTCTGGAGCACATTTTACAACTGTCATTTTTCCCATACTGCTGCATGGTGACACTCAGAGTCACTCACAATCACAGTATGAGCACTACTAAAAGCAACTGCTTCTCCATTAAATTCAAGAGCTGAAGTTAAGTGTTACACTTATCACAATGTTCTTCACTATTTAAATTTTTTTCTTACCTCTTTGTTTGGCATGTAAATGACATAATTTGGCCTGCTATATTAATTGCAGGATTAGAAGCCAACTTGAAAATCCTTTAGCTGATGTTTTAATTAATATTTTTTCAAGTGCACACTCTTCATGCTCTAGAATTTAATCTATTTATGCCATTATACTCTTATTATTATATGAACCAAACTAAACCAGGCCAAGGTTGTCTGTGGTGCTACATGGCATTAGTGGTGTGTTTGCAGGGGCTTCTCTGATGTCACCTAATCACAGGTTCTGGATGCTGTGGGCTAGCTGAGATGCTCACACAAGGGTGGCGTATATGACAGAGCCTGAGACCATACCCTTGGCTGCAGGAGAAGATGACCCTGAGCACTAAGCACCTACGAGTAAGTGCCTGAATAAATCCTTTGCTCTCTGGATTTGTTTTCTCAAGCAGCAATCTCTTTTGAACAGAAGCAATGGGTCTGATTCCGCCCTCCCACAGGTATTACACGTTGTGACCTCTTGGATGCGTCATCTCATGTGGGGGAGAAGCACATGGTGTGTGCTCCTTTCCAGTGCTTGTACATCTCCGATCACACTGACAATAAATAACAACAAATAATATATTTTCCTTAAGTTCTACTTGTCACATGTTTTGGCTAACTGTCAAAGAATTAACCTGTTCTACATTTTTTTTCAGCAGAACTTCACATCCTTCACCTAGTTTCATCTTCCTTTTAACATGTTCAAAAATTAGGGCTGAACCTGGCAAGCTGCTGCATGTGCATTGAGAAATAGCTGACCCAGTGGCCTCTAGGGTCTCTAGGCATGGAAACGCGTCTGGCTGCAGTGTCAGCCATGGTGGGGGGAGCTCCCCCCAACAGCTATGGTATAAGAGCCGTGCACTTCGCAGCCAGCAGTTAAACTGTCAAAGCAAGGCTTGCTTGGGCTCCGGGAAGCTTGTTCTTGGGTCCCCACGTGGAAGGACTGTCATCCCTCATCCCCTACCCATGGTGTGAAGAGCACGAGAAGTGCTGTGGGAGTTGGTTTCGGATGGGTTTGCGTAGCCTGTTACATGGTGTACGCTCTTTTTTCTCTCTCCCTTTGTACTCAGAAAGAGAGCAATATTCCTGGCTTTTTTGCCTGGTTTCACAGCCATATATTCGTACAGGGTTTTTACTCTGGCTAGTGCGATTACAAAGGAAATTGTGCAGTAGCCCCTCAAATTGAGGGAAAAGAGCAAATCAAAACACACATCAGTCTCCTTAGCCAGTGTGCCAACTACCACAGAGCTGGGGAAAATGCCATGCTCGTGATTTTGCTGCATGTGAAAATGAAGGGAAATGAAAAAATATACCACCATGTCATTTAAAAATGTGTACCTACAAAGTTGAAGCAACCACGAGTGATGCTATGCAGATGGTTTTTCTCTTGCCAGGGAGAAGTGTATTGGGGCCAGAGTCTTTTAATCTGTCATCTATATAACCTAAGATTTACAGTTGGAATTAGACTTGAAAATGTAAATGGATTTTCAATTGCAAAGTCTGCTCCATCATAATGGCTTTCATTCAAAGCTTTGTCTGGGTAGAACAACAGCTGTTCTGCCTGTGTTTTTTCTTGGTTTAATATATTTTTAGATTTTTCTCATATGTAAAATGCCAGGAGATGGACGTAGACTGGGAGACCTTGGGGTGATGTCTGCTAAATAAAGTGCTCCCAGTAATACTTTAGTGAAACTATGTTTAAAAAGTGTTCTTGCCTATCTGACATTGCAAAACACAGAAGCAGAGAGTTTATTTCAGCTAGTGAAGAGTCATGACCTGGACTTTTGACCACCTTCCCACTCCTAACATGGCTAATCTGGATAAAATGGGATGCAGAGATCTGACCTGCCTTTGAAATTAGCTTTTTGCTTGAAATCACCAGCTGGTGACTGTTGAGAGTCCCCTGGAGGTTCCAAGTTTTGCCCCTTAAAGTTAAAAATTGGGGAAAGCCACTCATTTAAAAATGCCACCTTCAAAACCAATTCAAGCACTTGAGTATTTGAAATTGAACTGTATCTGGCATTCAAATTCAACAGTTGTCTCTGTTTTTTAACACTAAACTACCTCACTTTTGTTTCAATAATTCCTTTTGCAACGTCTGTACTTTCTGCTGCTGTTTATTATGATTATTAAAGATGCATGTTTGACTGTTCATAAAGCGCACCTGTTCAAATGCAGGTACCAATGAGAGTTTAGTATGGAAACAGGAGTTATGAGTCCAAATACTGTTGTGGACCTATTTCCCACTGCAGACATTGTTTTGTTGCTTGGAGATCTGCTGTATGTTCTTGCTTTAATCTTTGTTCCAAAGTCAAGCTCTGTACTTCTAATACAGCTGGAAAACTAGAAAATATTCAGTGTTTCAAAACTTGTGTAGGAGGAAAAGAACATGTAGGAAAAAAAACAACCAACCACCAAAACAAAAGTCCTAACCCAGCTCCCTGGAGACCTGGAGCCACCAGGAATTTTTGTCTGTGCTGGGAAAGTAGTACATGACTTCAGGCACCAACTGAATGACATGCTTCTCTTGCAAGACAAGGGTGTATTCTTTTCACAACCAAGAATGGGAATTATAAGAACCATGACAGTGCCATGTTATACTGTTTCTGAGAAGAGAGCTCCTCTGTGGTTGATCTTACTAGAAACCATGATGAGAACATCAGGGTTCATTTTCCTCCTCAGTCATTCTCCGTCTTATCTCTCTTCTCCTCCCTATCTGTCCCCTTTTCTTTCTGTTTTTCTCCATTCCCTTTCCATTCTCGACTCTTCTCTCTTTACCTTTTTTCATGTCTTATCTCCCACAGTTTCTTTGAAACACTGCAGGCATGCAGGGTTGCCCCTGCCTGTCAGAAGATGGACCAGCGACAAGGCTGTACCTGCAGTTAAGTTTGCTTCCACAAGCAGATAGCACTAAGCTGTCTCCTGTTCAAGTATCAGTTCATGCTGTTCTCACAGGCATTAATCCAGGAACATTATTTGCCTGCTACAGTGGGATATTGCAATGCCAAGGGACGTTTTGCCCAATTTCCACTTCCAGGCTTTTATTTTGACATTAAAAAAAGTGGACAAAAATACATTGTTGCCATTCAGAAAAATAATTCATCGTCTGTTTTATATGAATGCGGGTAATAGAGCTGGAATTAAGGAAATGTCATCTTTGCAATATGCCCAGACTTCTGAATGAGAGGGATTCCCAAACAAACTTCTTCCAAAGTCACATTTCAGAATTTCAGCTTCCACCAGCAGGACCTCTGGCAAGGTTGGCAAGAGCATGAGTGAGAATGCGGGGAGTTTGGAAGCAATTCTCAGAGCCTGGAATCACTCTGATGCCTGAGCCGTGGATTTGTGCTCTGGCAGGACATACAGATCAGAAAAAGGAGAAGTCACATGCTAATCTCTGAATCGGAGATTTTAATCTCTTGAAGATCAAGGGCCTAAGTCTGACCTGCACTTAGATTCTGCTCTAGTGTAAAACCAGAATAAATGTGCTTAAGCTCAGATTTACAGACTAATTTTTCAAATGCCTTATAAAATGTGGGATTACTTTATAAAGCACATGTAACCTACTCTAATTCAGCAGGAAACCATCCTCTATACCCGTTTTGTTGCTCCCTGTCCTCTAGCAGTACTAAAAAGAAAAGAGTATGGAAACTTCCACCATGCATCAAGAAGCCCAGCATGTCCTCAAATAATCCCTTGTGGGGCTGGATGGTGGGACCAGAGCCAGGCTCTGTCATCAGGACTCCCCAGCTGGTCAGAGGCATGTGTTTGTTCCCAACCATCCCTTACTGTGTCTCAAGATGAATGGCTCCACACTGACCACAACAATTGCTTGATGGTCTCAGGAGAGATGCTATTTAAGCTAAAGGATGGCACTGGAAAGATAACAAATGTGTCTAAACTGAACATAATTGCATTCACAGTGGTTATTAAAAGAAGGTTTCTAATAAAGTTTTCGAAGAGCAGCCAAAATGATTAAAGCCCCCCCCCCATTATTTTTAAAGTAGAACTCGGTACGTTTTTTGGAAGATATATTGAAGGTGGGCTGCAGAAGAGTCAATAGTCTCAGCAGTCCTTTAATCTTCTTCCCTCTGATCAAGGGGTCTTTTGGTAATTTAATGTCAATTGTTAACTCTTACACAAGACATTGCTCTCTTCTGGGCTGATGTTGCTCTGCTGTGATCACACTGAGCTCTGCTCTCCAAAACAGCAGCAGAAATGGCTGCCTCCCATAATGCACGGTTATGTGGGAGAGACACCATTCTGTTTAATTTAGCAATGAAATTTAGCAATTGAAAAGTCCACTCCTTTCACTGAGAAGTATGAAAACTAATTTGGTCTATGCCAATATTGGTTTCATTGGAAAAATCACCTCTAAAGATCACCTCTCCAACATACGAAAACAAACCCCCTAAAATTGAGACATCAAAATGAATCATATTCTTGAAAATCTCCTTTATCCTCCAGTCACAAAATGTGGCTGGCAATACTTACATGCCTCTGGGAGGCCCTTTGGGTAAGAAAATCCTCAGGGCATGCAAGATCTTCTCTAAAAAGAGCATCATTTGCCTAGTGATTGCTTTTATTGTTCTGGTATTAAAAAAAAAAATCTCTACACAAAATTTGGAGTGTTACACTGAGTTTATTTTGAAAAAGAAATCAAAGAATGTTTTTTTCATCTCTGAGCCAGATGGAAAGAAAAAACAAACGTATTCCACCCTAAGAAAGAAAACACATGAGAACTTTCAAAATTTTTTTTAGCCAAGTTGTTTTGGTTTTTTTTTTTTTTCACTAAACAGCATGGAAAAAGTGAGGTGGAGGTGGTGAATGAACAAATAGGCTCTGGTTTTAGGAAGGCCTGGTTTCTGGGGAACAAGGCTTTTGTCTGTAAGGCACTGTGCTTTCCCATCTATAGATACTACTCCCAGTGGGTGGGAGTGAGAGGCATGGGTGGCTGTCCCACTGCCGGTCCTTCACTTGTGTGAGCCCTGACACCCACATGTGGGCAGCGGGGCGTTCACGGAGGAGTAAACATCTCCGCGGCACACAGAGAGACCCGCAAAAGCCAGGGGAAGAAAGGCAAAGCAAGTCTGGAGGCTGGGGCTGGAGACATTTTGCTCCCTTTGGATGCTGCATGTGCATGAGCCGCTGTGCTTTTAACCAACGAAGCTGCGCTGGGGAAAAGTGGTTTTGTTTTCTCACATGTGAATCAACTCAGCTGCCTTTCCCCTACTTGCTGCAGAGAGGTTTCCTCCGACAGCCAGCGGCCGCCCTCCAACCAGCTCCTTGCCTTGCCAGTGATCAGAGACCAGTTCCTGCTACTTGCTAAAAACAGAGGAGCTACTTGCCAGGAACAGAAAATTAAAAGAGGAGGTCAGCCATCTGGGAGAGAGAGAAATAGCAGATCAGATTAGCCATTACAAACAGCCGATTTAAGCTAGATGCAATAATGGCTCATCTAGGGACTCATTCTGCTCTACTCAAGTCAAGACATCCTTCACTTAAGGGCCCATCTGAGGTCCTTTGCATATTTCTGCTAGGACAGTGAACTGCAAGAGGGAATTCTTGCTTCTTAAGACCTTCTTAAAGGTCTCGTTCAGCTCAGACCTTTAAAACCAAGTTTCTAGCACCTATGTGCTGCAAGAACAATGCACTAAAATTGCAATGAAGGGATAAAATAGCCACAGTCACACTTAGAACTAGGACCGTGTAAGTGAGAAGGAAGGCTTTAATGAAAATAATTTTCATCAGTTTGATTCTTAATACCTATGAATGCTTCTGTCTCCACATCTCTCATCTCTACATCTCTCTTGGTTACACAAGCACACACACAGTAAACAACATTCACTTCCATGTCTCTGATTAGTACTTCCTTTACTGGAACATTTGTAGGTATTATTTATACACATCAAAGGGGATGAGAGTTTGTGAGCTCTAATCAGCTGAAGGTGTTTCCAAATAAATTAATAAGACAAGTCAGAAATGACATTAAGAAATCCAGCACTGGATGTAAATTGCAAGGCCTTTGCACCCTCTCTGCCTTTCCCTCCCCTTCTTGCAACAGTCGTAGTGCTTGCCAGGGTATATGAACTTGCATTTACAGTTTGATGTAAAACAAGAAAAAGGATGATGGAAATGTGTACTCAGTATGCCAAGTTACAGTATTTGTGCATAAGAAGGAAAGCCAAAACTCTAGCTGGGACAAAATCATTTCCTATCACTTAAAACTTTCCATACAACCTGTGTTATCGCTCAAACCATACAGAAAGCAGATGTAATGTGGATGTTTTCCAGACTCCGTGTGGCAGCTCTGACTTTCGTGACAATTTCTTGGCCCTTTCTGGTGTCCTGCTTGCATCTCTGCCAATCTCTCCTTTCTGACAGGTTCCTGAGCTGTTTTAACACTCCCCTTATTCTCCCAGTGATTTCAATCTCTGTTGCCATTTGACACCTCCGCTTCCCTCCTGCAGGAACACTGGGTCAGAAGGATGGTCTGTCTCAGCCCGCCTGGCTGCTCAGGCCAGATTTTAAGGATGACTGAACACGCCAGGCACGCAACTGCAGCATCCCTCTCCAGCCAGTTTTGCCTAATGGCTACACTCTTTGCTTCAAATGTGTGAACAGAGAGCTTGAGCCCAGGCACGCTTCGTTTCTCAGTTAAAGGTGGATAATTAAAGCATTATTATAGATAATTACAACCCAGCATTGAAATTTGCTTTGAAATGAGCATTTAATTCATAAACATGTTGCATCCTTAAACTGTCCTAGTTCAGTGGTTATCTCCATGCAAAGGCTACCCAACTGCCCACAGTTTAGCATTAGCTGCTGTGCTAGTTCTCAACGAACTAAGCAGCTATCACTGATAAACAGCCATTTCTGCAACCTTATTCAGGCGTAAGTGCAGCTGTAGCTGTTGATCACCACTGCACAGAAAACCTCTTTAGAAGGACTGGAGGACACTAGGTGACTCTTGGACCATCTCATCTCGATATATACCACCACTACTATTGCTGAAGGAAGAGAAGGATGAAACTGGGGCAAGGAAACCGTACAGCTGGGGCTTACACAGAGGTTTCTCATTAACTTCTTTTGTCAACAGAAGGCTTACCACATCAGTAAAAAGCATGAAGAATGTAATTTAATGTGGTAGATGCTCAGAATGGGCTTATCTCACCTAAGCCAACATTCAAAACAAAGCTAGCAGTGCTTCCAATTCAGTGTGGCTCTGCAAAGCTGCACTCACCAGGGTTTGTGAGGCTTTCTGGGCATGCAAAGTAATAGTTTCGTACCACGTTATCCAAAAATAGCAGTTCAACATTATCTCCACAAACACTGTGTAAATGTATATGTAAACACTACAGTGTGTATCTACACACAACTCCTAGGTACAGCATGACAGTGTATACGGCAGAATCATCTTGTATTCAAAACCTGATGAAAAAGCCAAAAGAAAAGTCTCAGGGCATCCAGACTGTCTGAAGAAAAGCCCTGCCTCCAGATGGTTACACATGGTTTCTGCCGCTGTAATACACAGACCTTTCACTTTTCATTAAGCATATGCAATTCTCATGTTGTTCCTGTCTCATATCTAATAGGTACCACAGGATAGATTCCCAAATGTGACATTTTGTGTATTTTCTTTAGGAAAATTATAGCTAAAATTAAAAAGACATCTTCCCTCTCTCTCCCAAATGAACACTGGAGGGAGTGCGGGATGGAGGAAAGCAGCAGTCTTTAATTGGTTGGTCTTAGAAGCAATATTTGAAAATCTGAAGTGCAAAATCTTGCCTCTTTCCAACAGAGCTGGAGTATTCCAACAAACTTATCTGCATTCAGCCAAGGTAAATGTCAGGTCAGGAGGCAATGGAAAAATAACTCTCCTTCCCAACAAGCCAAAACAACTTCCTTCGTGGTATAGCATGTGGCCGTGCAAAGAGTGTAAGAACCAGGAACTGAAACCAGGGTTTCTGCTAATGAACTTTAAATGGTTGCTAATTTTTTAAATTCCTGATAAGCAGCACTGCTGCCTAGACAGCGGCTCATGGGACCTTGAAGGAAACTGGCTGGGTGATGATATCATCTCATTAGCCACACTGCTTTCTGGTTTGCAGTGTATTTTATTTTCTAGTTTGTTTGGGAGAGAAGAACAGGTCCAAGAAAACAGAGAGATCGATTTACAAAGCACTTTGGAAACATGCAAGTTGATTAGACTTTTCTGAGTATGGCATGTTTTTCTTACCAAATTTTGAAATCTGTCTTAAAAAGAAACATATTTCAGTGTGTGCAGCTCCTTTGTTTCTGTTTTCATAAAATCCTCCATCTGGGCTTCACTTGCAACATGGGTAGCATGTACTTGGGTAGAATTCCTCACAAGAAGGGAGAAGGAATGAAAACATTTCAAAATCATTCTTAGAAGCTGGTGATTTACTTCTGTGTGATTTTCTTATGAGTAGAAGGAAGGCAGGAAGGCAGGATGGCAGGAAGGCAGGAAAGCAGGCAGGATGGAAAGAAGGAAGGTAGGCAGGCTGGAAGGCAGGCAGACAGAAAAGATAGGCAGACAGGAAAGAAGGAAAGCAGGCAGAAAAGGCAGGCAGGCAGGCAAGAAGGAAGGCAGGCAGGTAGGCAGGAAGGAAAGAAAAGCTTTTATTAACATGGTCTTTGCATAGTACCCTGATGGAACACTGGCTGTGATCAGAGCTATAATGAGTATCTAGTCCTTAGTCAACTTAATTGTTACACACGAAGACTAGACTGCATATAATAAGGAAAACACTATCTAAAATCTGCTTTAGAGTTATTTAACCAGAACAAATCATCTGGGAAAGTACGAATATTTCTAACTGGAAAAATATTTCTCTATAGCTGAGCTAGGCCTGACAGCAAATCTTAATGAATTATTAGTACTTTTATTGTTTTCTTTGGCCCCTGTGCACTATATTTGTAAAAAAAATCAGTAAAAAAGAGAACAATTGTAAAAAGCAAATATTTTGTACAAAAATACAAAGTTTTAAAAGCTCTTAAAAGTATATTCCATATTATTGATAAGAGTTGGACTATATATATATATTTATATAAAATCTATATATCCGTGTATCTGTATAATTTTCCTACATTTGGGATTTTAGCAAATGAAACATACTGTTTACACAGTTGCTTTATATGTTTTTCTATATGAGTGACCAACAGTCTTACTCAGATCGACAGACTGTGTTTTCTCAGAAGACACAAGTTGCTTATGTATGTGGTTACTGGTTGGGAAGAAAATCGTTAACAGAATTAGTCCAACGGTATTTCCTGATGCTGTGGGTTGAAAGGCCTCAAATAGTTGCAGGATGCTGGAGAAGAGTTGATGCTGAATTCCTTTATGCATTTAAACCAGTTTTCAGTGCTTGCTTTTGTGGTTTTTGCTTTGTTTTTTTTTTCTTTTTTTTCCCCTCCAATTTTGGTAGGCAATGTTGCTCTCTCCCAGGATTTTCTTCATCTTTTAAGTAAATTTCCATAATATGTACGTATCTGTAAAGTCACAGCCTATTACACTCCAAATATTTGCCCTACAGTATGAAAGAAAAAAGAAAAACAAAGAGAAAAAAAAATCATGTAAAAAGCCTGTGAAGATTAAATACATTTCCAAAAAGAAAACTCAGAGATGAAGGTATGCAAAAAATTTAAGTGGACTCATTCAGATCCTGTAAGTCCTGGAGGATAAATATTTGTAAACCATGAAGTTTTCCTAAAATAACAAACCTATGTAGGAAAACAAGGGTAAATTACATTGTTACTTACACATGGTCCTTCATTCTGGATACCTGGAGTTATACACACATAAAGCTTGTTCAGCAATTTGTTTTGTTTTGTTTTATGGGGGCATTTCTGTGGATGGGATGTAATTTTGGCTCTAGCTGATATTTCCATCTGCCTTCACTGAAATTCAGCCCACAGGTTTGCAACCGGAGCACCCAGACACCTTTGGCAAAGCAATGTTTAAACAGGTCGTATGGAGGAGATAATGTTTTAGGCGGAACCCACCATGAACACAAATACCAGCTAACTCTGTGATGATAGGGCCGGGCTCTAAGCAGCCATGCAAACCACCTACCCTCTGCCATTGCAGAAAAGCCTGTTTAACCAGAAAGATACACCCTGTGGCAATCACCTGGGTGACTGCTGGGTCACATTGGCAGTTTATGAGTCCTTCACTCCAACTGCAACAGATGAGTTCCTTATGGCCTGTGGACCCAGCCTCTCAGCCCTATGGGATATGTCCTGGCAGTGGTGGGAATTTTAAGACCTCCTTAGCAGTCACCGAGTGCCTCGTGTCGCACAAACTCTCAAAACAGAGTCTTTTTGGTTTCTGAAGGCTTGTCCCTGAGCTATCCTTAGACCAGCTTTCCACCTTGTGTGGCCACTGAGTCTATAAAAACAGCTTCCAGTGTGGCTAGGGTCCGCAGCACATACCAAATCACACCTGAAATTTCAGGCATGTTTAAAGTCTACAGGAGATAGTCAAGATGCAGAGCATGCCATGGCTATAGCCAGCTTGGAGGCTGATCTTTCCGAGTGCAATAAATCCAGCATCTGCATCACACGGAGTATTACAAAAGTGCACGTTGGGCTCGATCTGAGTAGAAGTGCTCCACGTGTGATTCCCTCTCTTCCTCAACAAGGCACTGCCATAGCATCTAGCCTGGATTTTCTGCCCTTTAGCTGTGGAAAATTTACTATGGGTAGGGTGAAATAAACAAACAAGCACCTGGCTTACCTTTGTCCATGTCTTTTTCACAAATAAAATTGTTAACATCTTCACAGTAGAAGTCGTTCCAGAGCCCAGCATAGATCAACCCTGCGCAATCTTCCCCTGGCTCGTGCCCGTGGCTCCAGTTATCAGGTTGCCCGATTTTCCAGTTTCTTTCAACAAAAAAGCAAAAGATATGATTGCACAACACAGCACACATGACAGTTTTTCACCGCAAGAAATTAACAAAAACATCATGAGATCTCTTCTGAACAGGAAATACACATTGAAACAAACAATACATGACTCTTGCTGAAAATGGAAAACAGATGTATTACAGAGAAGGGAATCTATTCAGCCTCAGGCTGCCAAAACTCAGAGACCTAAAATTAGACCGATGAACTTTATTTTAGTTTCTGAGTATACATGCACATACAGTGGGAGTGCTCCATGCTCCATGTGCATTGCTCCAAGCCTGCAAACACTGCGCACTGCGTTCCTGCTGGCAGATGGGACTGAGAAGAGCTGGCAGGCTCACAGGTGCTTCCAAGATGGCAGCACCCTGCCATCACCCTCTGACCAAACAGAGGTGGGCCTCTTGGGAGGAAAAGCAAAGATTTATGTGGTTTATGGACCCATGCTTGGATGGGAAGTGAATTTTTGGACTTACAAAGAATGTACAAAGTATATATACATGTAACTTTTGAGATCGTTAGCTTCGATGGTGAAACTTAACACAGCATGTAAAAAGCTTGCAGCAAGTGTTTCCTCACCCTATTTTTGTTTAACAAGTGAGAAATGCTTCCAACCTCAGGACTTAAAAGCTCCATTTTCCTGAAGAAACAGGTTGTTGAAGGGAGCTTGTGACTGCTGGCTGATACGGTCCATGCCCGGCTAAAAAACACGCTGCCTGACACAGAGAGTCTGACCAGGCACCTGGGAGGACACACAGCTTTCCTGAAGTAATGAAATACTTTGAAAATCAGTAAATGACAGCTCTGAGGTTACAACAGGGCACCTAAAACCACAGTGTAGTGGAAATCTATTGAAAGCAGCAGCTGAAGTGGGAATCAGTCACAGTGCTGCCATAAAGAGAAAGAAAGATGAGAACAGGGAGGGAGAAAAAGGGAAAAATATTATGGCTCATTTGAAATGCATCTGACTTTTTCCATGTTTCTCATCAAAATGAACACCAATGAGATCACAGCTAATAATTTCGTAACATCTGACTGACTGTAGCCTGTTTTCCTGGAGCACAGCATGTTCAGCTCTATAAACTCTTTAGCCCATTCCTCAGTATTAAAAATTTGGGTGGTTGAAATCTGTTCCATTTAGGACAAATTAGGTGTAGCTCTAGGATTCCTGGAGAGCTGCCAATTCAGTTCTCAGCTGGCCAAAGTGTAGACACCCTCATTTCATACATTTTCCTTATGTTTAATGCTTTCCACTTGGATTTGGGCTTTATCTAATGGCTGGTCATTTTTTATCAGAACGAGCACTCTATTTATAGCCAGTTGTAATGCAAATAAGGAAAATTCAAACCAAGACAGCAAAACTGTCTGTGCTTTCCATCTCAACTTTGTAATAAAAGTCAGAAGCAAATGTTTTGGCAAGAAACACTGTGCTGTGTAGTTATGTGATTCTTTCATTCAACATTCAGTTTTCTTCCTGGCAAGGAAAGAAAGCCTTGCGCATGGAGAAGAGAGAGAGAAAAAAAAACAGTTCAACAGCACCCTCAGTAACGAATTATTTCATTGGCATCTACAACCCTCTGGATCGATTGGATAATTTCTAAATGCTGCTTTTAGAAGTGTCAGCAAGAGTGGTAGCATCTGCAGAAAATAAACACCATTTTTTTAATTTACGTACGTGTAAACTGGTAAGGATCCATCCAGCCATCTCCATTCATTTTCCTTTTCTGAATCCGTTAGTCCAATCCAGAAGCTCCCTTTCCCCAAAATCTGCCTTTTTATCCATTGCTGTGGAAGAAAGGTCTTAATCCATAACAAACAAATACAACTGTCTTTAGAGCCAATAAGCTACTCTGGTTTCATGAGCATCTTTGTTATCAGAATAGGAAGGTCCAGAGAAATTTTTCTAAGCTGAAGATATGTTTCAGCAGTTGGCCTTGTGACCCCTTGCCCACACTAGAATCCATTGCAGTGTTTGCATGTGAGGTAGAGAGAGCTAGGCATGAAAATTAGGTTGACATAAACTCACAGCCAACATCTTATATATACAAATTGAAAAAAAAACCACAAAGAAGCAGCAGTTGTATCTTGACGCCCCCACTGCTATGTAGCCAGCAAATAATTGTGTTGAACAGTAGTAAAAGTATAGCTAGGTTTATAGTTAGATTAAAAATATTTTGGGGATCACAGTAGTCTTAGGCTGCATCTATTAAATCAGACAATTTAATATTAATTTATATTCACCACTGCAAAAAATACATTTTGGATAATATGCAAGGCATAATGGACTCCATCTTTAAAGGTTCAAAACTCCTACAATTCTCGACAGCCTTTCTGGCTGCTCTGTGCCCACCACCTTCAGGGTCAGCACCAGCTCTGCTCACACTGCCCTTCTGCACATGGAGAAGCTGCTGAGCAGGCAAAGGGTGGACAAAATGCTCACTGGAGTCAATCACTGTGTCTACTTCATGACATGAATTCATGATGCTCTCGGCTTCTCACTTGCCTTGTGGCTTCCACGTGTTAAATAACCTCAAACTCTCTCCTTGAAAAACAGAAAGAGAAGGTAATTACCTGCTCCTCTTTGTTGTTTATGATAACCAAGCGTGATGCCTTCTCTTCACAGAATAACTTTGCCTCTTCAAAAATTTCTCTTTCAATTGAAAAGTAGTAGCACTTTTCTGTATAGTTCTTCCAGTGAGGAGAACAACCTGTGATGTGAATTTTTTTTGTTAAGCCAGTTACTGTTAACTCAACAGGCCAGCGGTAAATTTCTGCATAGGGCCAGTAAGTGGAGGATCCCATACCCATCTACAGCATGCTGCCACCTAAAAGCACTTACATACAGTTTAGGAATTTACTTATTAGCATACTGACTCTGTGAAATCAAGGCTAAACTGCGTGATCAAGGGGATTATTTATTACTCATACTGCTGCTTTTTCTTTAGCTGTAAACATTAACTTCAATCAGTTTCAGGTCATGAGAAGGAAGACCAACAGGTATGACTTCACTTAACAGAGCTCTTTGTGATAAATCTCAGAGATTTAGTCTAAGGTAGCAGAGGTTATCTGAACCAGTAACTAAGTGGTGAGCACCCTCCACTACTGTATCTCATTCAAAGATGCACGCGGTATGTTGATAGCTTACCATTAGCCTCGGGCACTGATGTCGGTTCACTTTGTAGTGCCATTGGCACCCCAGGACCTGGTGGCCCCGGTGGGCCAGGTGGGCCCTTTGGACCAGGCAGCCCAGGGACTCCAGGCAGCCCAGGTAGTCCTCGAGGTCCTGGTACCCCTGGCTCTCCTACAGTTCCTTGCAGGCCTTGGAATCCTGGTGGGCCTTGTGGCCCAGGTGGACCGTCTTTGCCTTGTGGACCTGGTGGCCCCGGGTCTCCGCTCGGTCCAGGCAGGCCCGTCTTGCCAGGGGAACCTCTCTGACCTTTGGAGCCAGGCGATCCTCTTGAACCTTTCCCTCCTTTTTCTCCTGGTGGCCCAGTTGGCCCAGGTGGCCCCTTCTCACCTGCAGGTCCCGGTGGTCCAGGCTCTCCTTTCTCTCCTTTTTGTCCTTTTAGGCCAGCAGGGCCAAGAGGACCTGGAGGGCCTCTGTCACCTTTAGGTCCCCTTGGACCAGGAGGGCCTGAAACAATGTAAGCATGTGAAGTGGGGATATGGACAGAAAACAAACCAAAAAGCCCACGTGAGGTCCTTGTTTAATATATCTCAGACCAGCAACACTGGATATTCAGCACTGTGAAAGCTGGGCTAGCAGCTACTTCAAGCAGTGCTTGTAAAAGTATGTCTGCTTCTCAGGTCCTACATACCATTGCTCTTTCCTTAGCCTCCGTGAAATACAGGATATACAGGATATATAAGAAAATAATCTGATGCACCTTGTCCTGTGAACTAGACAGTGACACCATGCCCCAGGTGACCAGCCGAGGTGCTGGTCTCTCCCTGCAAGACACACTCTGTGCTGTTGATGCATGTGGTCCTGTGCGTTGATGTTCCCATTCCCTCACTCTGCTATGCTCCCTTTTCCTTCCAGCCTCATCTCTCTCCTCTTAGGCCACTGGCTCTTTCTCCTGCAATGACCCTGTTTGCTGCTCTGTCAATAACAGGTTGTCAAAAAGAGACAGAATGATGGATAGTGAGCAATAGGCCAACTGTGGGAAAGACTGGAAGTAGTAGCTGCTAATTGGCTGGCTATTAACAAGAAAGAGAACAATACCCATGATAAGAAATAGCAATATTGTGACAGCAATAAACCACAAAATAATTTTGGATTCTGATCATGGATGAGCAAATGCCTTGTCAATACCCTCTCCCATGCCCCTCCCCCCATCAATCTACATCATTTAAACTCTTCCAGAGATAAATTCCTAAGCTGGAGTCATTTATGCCTGGTTGAAATGAGGAAGGTTAAGGTTACTAACATGTAATCTTGGCTCTAATTCAGCCTTAGTTTATTTGGAGCAATGGATTTATACTTGTGATTAGAGTTTTAGGCCTGACTGGTTCACATCAGGTTGGAAATATGAATGTTCTTTTCATTTGGGATAATATTTGGCTGGGAGAAACCTCCTAAACTTGATGCTATTTATTTCTGGAGAAAATAAAATATCCCAGGATTAAAAACTAAGCGAAGCAGGATGCTTTCTGGCAGTCTAACAACTGTCTTGAAGTGAAATAGCAACTTGTTTCTCAGTAAGGGTGGACCTTTCTGGGAATAGTCCAACATATATTTTTTAGCCATTTCCTCCTTAGCAGGGATTGGTTTCTCGAGGTTCCACACCTTCACTAGCTTATTTTAGAAACTAAATCAAAAGCTGATCCAGTCAGTCAGTCAGAATAAAACTTTGCTAAGTCAGAACCTTCTTTCATAACATTCCCATTCTAGCTATGTAAAGAATGCACAGGAAAATTAGTAAGGAAAATTCCAGCTACATTTACATTTCCAAAGTTTAGGATTAGATAATGGAAAACCCCAAGGTTCTGTACCAGCATGCACTAACTTCCACAGAACTGAAGTAGTAATGCAAGCAGGAATTTGGCATAGACGATTATAGGCATCATTAGGGAAGCTGCATACCTTGTAGGATAGTGAAGTTCTTGATGAGCTGGCCATGTTTGGAATCTACCAGCTTCATTTCTTCCATGATTACTGACAAATTGGCAACTTCAACATCTAACCTTGACCTCATCAAATCCTGTTGCATCTTGAGAGATGCAGAGTCTAAGCGAATATTGGCTAGTGTGCTGTTCATAGAAATCAACTCATCTGAATGTTTACTTAAGGTGTCTGTACAAGTTGTCCTGACCTCATTGAGATTGCTAGTCAGTGTCCGTAGGTGATGAGCAGTGTAGCTGATGTTGCTAATGATATTGACTATATCAGTTTCGAAGACCTGGAACCTCTCTTCTAGCTGGTTGAATTTGGCAGAAGTTCTGTTTTCATATTCTTTATGCTGTTCCTGGAGATCCTTTAGATTTTGTTCATTAGCTTGGGCAATTGTGGTGATGTTCTCCATTTGCCCACTGAAGGAGCTGAGCTGATTGTTCATGTCTTCAAGTGTATCATTGTTAGCTTTTGCCAATGCCGAGTTGTTGGTGGCCAAAGTCTGTAAATTTTGTACTTTCTCCTTAAGCCAGTCAGTGTCCTTCCGGGCTTGAAGAACAACCTGCTGCAGATTTTGAAAGTCATTCTTGATTCTTAGAATAGCCAAGCTTGTATCTTCCATTGACTTCTGCAGGACACTGATAAGATTTCTTTGCTGTATTTGTGTCAGGTTTAAGTTGTTCAGGTTCATGATGACCACATTATGAGAATGCACTTGGTTTTGCAAGTTTGTTTGGATATTACTTGTGTCTTGTTGAAGATTGTTGATATAGCCAGTATATGCCTGAAGAGTCTTATTGACACTGATGATCATGAAAGAGTTACTATCTAAGGCACTTCTCATTTGGCTCTGTCTATCATCTAATACATTTCCAGACTCCTGCAGCTTCTCCAGTGTATCTTTGTTTCTGGTAGTTTTCTCTGCAATGTCATGAAGCTGCTGACGAAGAGCCAGAATGTCAGTTCTGAAGCTAGAGAGTTCAGTGTTAGTATTCATGGCTTTTTGTCCAGCTTGGTCATCTATTGTACAGGAAAAAAACCAGAAAGGCTTTAGGATGAGTTTTTTAAAACACAGTATAAAAAAGCATAGTGTATTTTAACTATAGTCAGGTTGTCAAAATGTTCTGTCAATAGAATTTCTATGCTATCTTTTCCAGAAAAGAGAAACCACTAAGCAAAGGTCTGCCACTAGACAAAGAAAAAAATCAAAGAGGAATCAATGAAGACCTTGTGTCTCACTGAGGAGAACAAAATGGTGATTCTGTCATTATATATGGGAAAAACTACCATTAGAAACTTGTAAGTATACGCAGTCAAGTAGTGCTGTATTCTGAATGAAAACTGAATGATAATCAGAATTCCAAATGTTAAAGAGGTATCAATATGTTTTGAAGTTATAATTGGATTTCACTGAAAGCTTAGAAGTAAATTATAGCTGCTGATATTTTCTTCCTCCCTTTCCTGGCAGGTGGAGTATCTTCATTGTGATTTAATACATATAGTTCCATTTTTTAAAATCTTGGGTTTAGTTTTAAAAAAGTTCTAATACCTATTTTAAAACAATCTGGGTTAGAGACAAAAGCTTTGCCAGCAGGATACTCCAGATATGACAGGATATGATGTATTCCTGTTTTTCTCTCTAATATATTACTATTGCTTTTAATGACATTTATTTTGCTGTTACTGTTTCCTTATGTTCTGAGTTTGAGGAAGGCAAGACCTTTAATCTTTGAGGAACATCTCTGCTGCTGCTTACACTGCCCTACAAAATACTTCTGGAAGCTTGTCTGAGTATGATTAAACTTTTGAGGCTGCACAGCTCATCAGCCAGGACATAGAAACCAAAGAAATAAGCAGTTAACACTCACTTTCAGGGAAGGTTCCCTTTCTTGACCTCAATCACTTCCCTCTCCTATATGCAGTCCCTATATTTTTGTCCTCAACTAAGTGTACCTGTATTTATGAATTACACAGTCTGAAGTCCATCATTTCAGATGACTCCAAGAGAGAGCAGGATGATTTTCATAAACTACAGTGAATACAGCTGTGTATGAAGCTTTCTTCTGGTGTGTTTGAATGACTCATGATGGCGAACATCAAATGTTGGCTTGTGAGACTTTACTCTGAAGTGTTTACAGAGTCTTTTGTGGATGGACACCTTCCCAAGCATGGCTCCTCTCCCTGCCACTTGCCTCACTCCAGGATCTTCTCAGCTTTGACTCTTATGTTTACCTCTTGGTTATAGCTCAAATTATATTGTGTTCCTCACAGAACTCTGACAACTGCCAGGTCCACATACAGCTAATTCCTGAAGGCCTGTCTTTCATTTACCGCATGCTGTTATCCTTCTGGCCCTACAGCAGTTCTCTTACCTTTATGCCTCTCACACACATTGCCCTATAACTTTTTTAACTTCCTCTATGGCAAGTCCATTTAAATGGGAACTGATGGTCCTGAGCATCTCACTGGCCATCCATCCAGCAGCATGTAAAAATGTGTGGGTGTGAATGAATCAAAGGTGCTACAAGTTGTGAAAATTTAATCAGCATAGTATAATAACCCAAATATAACCCAAAAGGTTGCACGTGCTTTAAGGTGTAACAATTATTTCTGTATATGTATCAGTAAAAATACACGCCACTGAATTACCCCATGTCTTTGAACTAAATGCAGTGTGGAAATACTTCAGAATCCAGCTATTTTTTGAGGGGAAGAAGTTGTAAAATTTTATAATCAAGCTGCAAGCAAGTAATTTTTTTTAGAAATACATGTCTCAATATATGGTTTATGAAGCTAAACAAAACTTATTTCAAAAAGCACATGCATGCATATATTAGTATTCATAGAAAAACTAATTAAATAAAATATAAGTCTATGTATATATAAATTGATAATAAACAGCTCTGCTTCCTTTCCAGACAAGGAAGAAAGGTAGAAATGTACACTTAGTGAGTAGAATCTTTATCCATGATCTTTTTCCATCTTACTGCAAATTGAGAACTGTGATAGCACTTGGGAGACATGAACTCATAACAACCATGTGTCCTGTATTCCATGAGATGATTAAGAAACATTTTATGGAAGTTATCAACTTGCCTCAGACGTGAGTTTTGAACAACTGATTACTTGTGCACTCCTTAAAATGGCCTTCAGTTTTGAATCTTAATTGCTAAACAAGTGTCAAGATGACTGGGTGACAAATTTTAATTTTATGTAGAATCCCTTGTGCTGTGTAACAGCTTCTGCTATGTTTTACATCTCTACCTCAGAGAAGACTCTCTCCTGAGGACAACCTTTAAGTGTTTGTTTATTTTAGTGTGAAAGATTTCAGAGTGACTTCAGTGCAAGCTGTAAATATTGAAGTATGCTTAAAATGCTGTCCTAAGTAGAGCTGATCTTAACTATTTTTAAGTGCTTTCCCAAATACTTGCAAAATTGGAATAGATGTGCTGTATCTTGTCATAGCCAGAGATTTTTTCAGAAAAATTTCCACTATCTGCCAGGAGAACACCCCAAAGCCATAATACAAAGGGGTTTTGCTTGTATAGATTACCTAATTTCTTCAGATCACTCTCCACCTCGGTGAGCTTTTCTGTATATCTTCTGTGGGACGTTTCCAGGCCACCTGTCACATTGTCCATCTTTTCTACAACTAGGGGAAAGAGAACAGTATGTTATGGAAAGAAGAAAAGTGAAATTATGGAAAAAGTTTAGTAAACAATAAAGCAAATAAAAAACCCCACAGCTATCATCAAACCAAAGAAGGAACCACCTTAAAATTGCCTTGCTTGCCACTACACTCTGCTGTTGCTCTGTAAAATGTTGGAAGGATGAGCTCCTATCTGCTGGTGGGACCCAGCATTCTTCCAGTTCTTCAGTCGGCCAACAGTCCCCCAAAATTTCTTTGCTCATCAGCAATCTCTCTCCTGAATGAGGAAATCCCTCTTTGTGGGTTTTCCTCATGAACCAAGTCCTTTTCGTTTAAGAGTATTTCCATGCTCCAAGTGCTGTGCTGTGTGGCAAAGGCAGACTGATTGCTAAAGGCTCAGACACGAGAGAAGACTTCCATTTAAGGAGCCATTTCTCCTTAAAAAGAACATTTCTTCTTTTTCCTGTGCCTTTTAATCATTAAAAATTGCCACCTGGATAGATAACTTTGGACTGAGATAGCAGTTTGAAGATGCAATTACTAAGTATTTTGGGGATGAACTTTTAAACATCTTGATAACAGTACAGATCACTCAAAATGGTCTTGAAACCATTCTTCCTCATTAAGATTGAAAGGATGGTCATTCAGCATATTTATGGCTGATGTGCTCTTTATTTTGTAATATCTGAGTCATTTTCTTGTCACTAAGACAATCTGATTATTTGATGGAATTGATATGCCAATGGAAAAAGCAGAGCAATAAATAAAGAGCCTGGGGTGGCTTCCAGTGGCAAAAATGTGAAATGCTTGCAAGGTTAGAGGCAGTCTTCAGCTTCCACACCAAACCTTGTCTAACAGGCTTTTGCATTCAAGCAGCAACTAGGGGCAGAAATTTCTTCTCATCACAAGATTATTTAGCCCTTTTGCTACACTGGGAGCAGAATGGATCTGAACCAACCCTAGGAGAGGCTACAAAAGTTATTGTGCCAGCACCCTCTTTCAAACAGAAGAAATAAGGTGCTTCCCATGTCTTGAGATAGTGAAGCCAATTCTGTAAACCTGTGTGGTGTAGGGGGTACCACTAACTCTTTCTGTGTGGGAGATAATCTGCAGCTAGGAACTAGCTTCACAGAAGATGTTGCTATGTAAAGAGTTGTTTTTTTACTAGAAGTGGAAATTTAGGGGATCTTTTGCTGCTCATGATCAACCACAAGAATCCCAGACCTTTAAAGTGTAGTCCACCAAGTGCTGCTTTTTTATTAACTTTTGCCCTTGTTTTTCTGACTCTGGGTACTGCAGTTACACAGCAGTCTTTTATTGCTTCCCCAATACCAACAGGAGAAAAAGCACACCAAGATTATCTCTGGTGCAACTGCACTCAGGTGAATGGAGTTACAACAAAGAAAAAGTCTCAAGGTTTTCAGAAAGACCAGACACCCTTTAGTGAATTACCTGTCTGCTCCTTTCTATACTGCTTACAAGCCAGTAAAACAGAGACTCTACTGCATGTGCAGATATGAGTCAGAGTGTGGCTTTCGGTATTTGAGATGATACAGATTGCTTGCTAAGCACCAGGTCCAGGCTACAATAATGGCTTTATTTTTTTCAGGGGAATCATTGCTCAATACCTTTGGCTTTAGAAAGCATTTTTGCCCCTAATACAGAACTAATTTTTCACTAGTTCTGTGCGTTAAAATTACGTGTCAAAATGCTGTATGCCATTTTTCCTAAATGAACCCAGAGCTGATACGCTGTTTGTCCTGCCCAACTGTCTTCCAGGCTGGACCCCAGATCAGCAAAGGTCCTTCAGTTACTTCTGACACTCCACTAATGCATGTTTACACCTATGCATCACATACAGTGAGTGTGTGGACCATAATTGGTTTTTCCTTCTGGCTAGCTCTAGCCAGCTCCTTGTTCAGTCTGTTGTGTTCTGCTTTGTTTATGGATAGTCACTGTGAAGGACATGGTTCACTCTGGGCACTTAGATAGGACCTCATGAAAGCATCTGGATTTAAAAAGCAGGCCTATTCCAAGTGTTTCTGCTGGTCCTGTGCCTTCACTAGCAAGGTCACATCACCTATGGGTCTTGTTAACTCATATTTAGTGTAATATTCACCTGGTTTCTCCAGTTATGCAATACATTTGGAGTTGGCAAATTAATATATATTATTAATAATGAAAGGAAAATGTAGTCTCCTTCTTTTGCTGTACAAATGTTTGTACTTCATATCTGAAGTTTGGAAAACTGAGTTTTTACACTGTCTTGTAAGAACAAGATTTCATGGTTGAATGAAACTGGAAACTTGGGTTAAAATATTCCCCTGAAGAGTCCAAAGCAAATGAAAATAGTAGAAATCCTATCAATATGTAGTAGTTTGTACTGGCAGTTTGATGAGATTTGATGGAATTAAAGATACAACAGTGTATGGTATTTTCATTGCCAAAAGTAAAAAAAAAACAAGACACCCCACTCTAAAAAGACTGAAGCTGGTCTGTAGCTATGGGCATTCTTTTTGTGGAACACCCCAAAAACTTGTTGAAGCAGGACTTTAATCAGAAGCCTTACTGGTATTATTGACAATTGGCCATGATATGTGGGGAAGACTGTGCCTGGACTGTGTCTGAAAGATCACTAATGAGCACTAATAAAAGGTCTTTCAGTCCCCAGCAGCTTGCCACCTACAGAAAGTAATTAATTCTAGCATATAACTGGATGCAAGACAGCAGCCTTTGCCTGCATGGGCTGACACAACACTTAGTTGGAAGATGCTGGTTTAGAGTCTGGAAAGACAAGGCCACTTTCAAATACACAAGGTATCGATTTTTGTCTGTTTGACACTAAACTGGTGATGACTTACCCAGATTAACTGATGCGAAGTGGAGAATTAGCTATACCAGGCAAACCATTTCCTTTATTTTAATTCTGTTTCCCCTGTCATGTGAAGTGTAGAGGAGAGAGGCTAGAGCCAAGTTCAAACCACCCAGCTCCAGCAGCAGAAACAGTGGAGGTCTCTGCAAACATGAACTGTGGGGTTAGCTCAAGGATTCCCAGTGATGCAGGCTAAACTGAATTTTGTCATCCCATAGACAAACCAATGCATATATTTGCTTTATACAGGGGCAGGATCTTAGCCTCTATGGTCAAACAAATTGTGGGCCTGGGGAACTTGATCTCCTGCCCAAACTCTTTACCTAAGCAATTTGTAACTTAGGTACTTTCTTGCTACTGCCCTGCAAGTGGAAAAGATGAACTCTGGGGAGAATGAGTAGAGAGCCACAGCCAAAGTAGGTTTTGTTGCTCTTGCTGTGAAAAGGGGTTATATGGATGGATGCCTTTACTTCCCTGGCAGTAGCTCCCACCACCATCTCTGGATGGAGCCTTCAGTGGTAGGTTAGCATGTGGAGCACTCTCAGGAGTGGAAGTAACCCTCTGGGGAGTGCCCTGGGTTTGAACAGCCATCTCACATCTCCAGAAAAAGGCAAAGGAAAAACAGGCAGATCAGCCTTAATATCCCTTATGAAGGCCACTCTTCTGCTCCCAACAGCCTGCTGCTCTCAAAAATGTGAAGTCTATCTATGCCTTAAGCTTGGTCTGATCTCTCTATATTGCCATCTCACTTTCTGACAAGGTCACTGTGGAAAATGTGCTAAAGACCCTCCAAAAGAAGCCAAAATTTCAAGTAGTTGCTGACCAGAACAGTGAGGACCTCCTGCATTTGAGCCACTACTTTGGAAACAGGGACAAAATGTGCCATCTCACCAGGATGTGTTGGCCCTAGGTAATGGCAGGCAAACTTGTAGAAGTAGATAAAAGTCACACTCAGCATTAGTCAAGAAACTTCAAAACAAGGACTGATCGAAGAATAACTATCAGGAATTCAAGCTGAGAGCATGCTAGCTTCCCTCACTGGACCGAGTCACAGGAAGATCATTCGCCTTCAATAGGCTAATCAGACATTGGCTGGTGCCAGAAAAATTATAGCTTTGTATTTTGCATTTAATTTAAGAAAATATGCATAAAACAACTACAGATTGCTTTATTAATACTTTTAACAATAATTTAATATGTCTTCTCAAAGCAAGCTAATAGTAAACTCAGCTTGTTATTCCTTCATGACCTTGATGTTTGATTCATGTTTTGGTTTCAGGTTTCTCCAACCTACTATGTAATTTTTACCATCAGTTTGGAGGTTTGTTCTGTGTTGACTTCGCCTCCCATTGAGTTATTTTTTTGCCTGCCATATTTAATCCACTGATTAGTAGTTTTAACGTTTTAAATCACAAAGGATATCTAAATAACCACATAGGAAATGAAAGTTTTAAAAGTAGTTTTGGGCTTTATAAACATAAGTGTGGGAGGCAAATTTAATGGAAACTTAGCTAAAAGACTGAAAGAATTCCTGATGCCAGCAGAATTCCTTCTTTCAGTGTAATATTGCAATAAGAAAGACAAGCCAAACTCTGATGCAGAGAAGAGGGTTCAAGAGCTCTATAAAATTTTATTTTGAGTTTTGTCCTTCCCTTAAAGCCTAATTCCTTCCCAATGATCAAAAATATTGCAGTAATTCCTTTGAATATGTATTGTCAGCTGGGGTTTTGTCTAACTCATGTTTTCCCTGAAAATTAGTGCTTAGGCACCGTGGAGATGAAGCTCTTAAGCTACAGGTACAAAGGGCAAAGTGAATGCCTGACATGACCATTTCCTGATTGGCATTACAGAAAGGATACTTTGTACTAAACAGGACTTTTCTCCAGCATATGCCTCTTTCCCTTGGCATTCAGGTGGAGCAGTCACTAAGTTGGTGAGTGGTGGAGCAGAGGTCACCAAGATGTCTTAAGGTCTGTGAGCAAGATGTGCATTATCCACCTTTTTTTTTTTACGCGGGACAGCAAATTTTCCCATTTTTCTGTGGGACAGAAAATTATTTTGTCCGTGCCCTTCCTTGTATGACCAATTATATATGTACTGCATTTCTTTACATTTTATTTTAATTTGCCACATTCTGTCTGCTTGATCATGGAAAAGGAATACCTATGTGTCTCTATTTGTCCTTCACATTCTGTCATCTCAGCTAAGTCTTCCATCTAAACCAATCAGTTTTAATTTTCTTCCCACTCAAAACTGCATCAAATCCTCCTAAATAAGTACTTATCCCTGTCTATTTCTACAATTTAATTTTCTTTCACTGGCAAAGGACCAGAGGTGATGTCAGCTCTTCTACGAGTGCAACTGTTGGTGGCACAGGATGCACTGCATGCTAATCACACAAATATTTACCCAGCTTTTTGGAGGGGTTTTGAAGCTACTTTCAGAGCCATACTCAAGCAGCTAGCTTAAATCTAGCTTGGTTTTCTCCACAACATGCTGCGATGTCTTGTTATAATACTCACAAAGATGCTACTTTCTTTTTCTTACCAGAAACTCATGTCTTATTTATTTAACTTATAGATGTGACTGCACAACATGCAGACATTTACATCAAAACATTTGTAAGAATGCCCAAGTAGCTACAGTTAATTAGTTCTGAGAATGTATGGGAATTTTAAGTTGTGCTTTCCAATGTGCCTTACCAATGACTTGCATAAATGACATTTTCTCCATTACTGAGTTACCCAACTACCAGAATATTTGAAATTACTGTCAAAAGCATCTAAACATCTTTGTTCATAAAAATAATTGTAGATAACTCAAAACAATGGTACCTCCTCGTTCAATCTTTCTTCCAGATATTTCAAAGTAATATCAATCCTACACTTTGTTCCTGTGATAAATATTATATTAGTAAGACTATTCCTGGCTCTCCCATTAAGAAGGACATTTATTCTAAAAAGGTGCGATATATGTAAAAAAGCTCAATGAAATCAAAGGATAGCACATTACAGAGCTTTGAGTCTTCCAGTTAGTACTTCTTTGTGGTGGAAGAATGATCATTTTGTTCTAATTTTTTTATTTTATTTCAAATGTCTAATCAAGTTTCAAAACTTCATAATTGGTTGGAAGTGAAAATCTAAGGTTGCAGTTTGTTGTTATGTGTGTACAAAAAGCCAACATTGCCAGGGTATCAATATTTAAGGTGAAATGTGATAAACTGCCTGTCTATCTAATATGTGGAAATGCACTTGGATGCTTGGCTGAAAATGAAATGTTGGGCTTGGTGCATACATACCTTTGTATCCCAGAATGGCTACTGTGATTGTTAGCAGGGCACATAAAATATATAATAAGATGATGGAAAACTTCAGTGCCCAGTTATTTTTACATTTGGTACATTGAGTCCCCTCCTGAATACCTGCAAAAGAAGATTTTAAGAATTTTAAAACAATGGCAAAGAACACATTGCTGGTTTTATCTCCCTGTTTCCTCTCCTCCATTATGTCCTCCATTATCCATTATCCAGGAGCAAATTATTTACGTAAGCAGATGATATATGGGTGCCTATCTGCCTATTCTGCCAGGATAGACTCCACAGTGGTTAAAGCATCATCTTAGTGATACAATCACTTTGGGATCTTAGCATGTGGAAAAGAAGTAGGTTCTGCTTCACTGGAAAACCTGTGGCTTTCCTGAGAGACAGGACTATTTTCCAATTGTGCTAACAAGACTATGGTGAGCTTTGGAAGTCAAATGTTTATTAGCATGTCCTCTGTCAGGCATCACACTGTAGCAGCTCTTTCTTAGCATTCAGTCTCCCTACAGGGGCAATAGGAGACAGTAAATGCTCCAGCAGAAGGAAAATACAGAAATAAAATAGCATTGTGAAAACCTTATAGGAGTACTGGTCCTGCTTTGTAACCATTACCACAAACGGTTACCATGTGAACACTTTTTTTCCATAATGAGAAAGACTTTTTTTCCTATTTTGGGGGAGTTTGGAGAATATTATTTCCACAGAAAAGAAGGATTGCTATACTGGTAAAGCTCGTGGTACATCTATACCAACAGAAAAATGCTGGTGAATTTCTCCTTGTGGACAACTTTAAGAAAAAGGGCCTTGAGTTGAGAGAAGACAGGCCTTTATTATTTTACATTTGCACTGTTTGCAGAATGGTTTGATATCTTTGAGTCTGTTAGAGAAGCAGTATTCCTCTTTTCTCTACATGCTCCTCGGAAACAGCCTGAGAGTGTTGGAAGCATTGATTAAGTTACCAAGAAATTTGTCAGAAACACAAATGTGTAAAAACATGAATACTGGACCACTGTGCTGGAATTAATGGGCGGGATTTATCCCTCCTTCCGATGTGTGTTAAGCAGGCCAGGATTAATGTAGCTTTCTGTGTCTGTCAGAAAATGCATTTCTTTGATATTTTACTCTATTTGTGTACTATTAGGGGAGTCCCACAGGAAAGCTTTAAGCTCTAATAAATTCTATGTACCAGATTACTTAACTAATCAAAACTTGCTCAATAGCTTTTTATGAGTAACTTATATTTCCCCTGAGGCTTAACCCACAGATGATTTTACTTTTCCCAACTCATGACCTTCTGCAGAGTGCTTTTTTTATTTTTTCATTTTTTAAGAGAAAAGCATGGGCCACTTCCCCTGGGTTCACAGAGGATGGGTGACCGACATATCAAGTTAAGTCAACTGTATTTCTCAAAGAACGGCAGTTTCCAGTGAATTCCTTGAGCCCTGGGTACTTGAAGGAGGGATTACCATATTGGAACAAATCAGGAAGAGTATTTATACAAAGTTTATTTGATAAGGCATTTTCCTCAATTCCCTCTGCATGTATACTAGCCATGGCTAAGGCAGAAATGCATCTCACAGGTCAGCCCACCTTCTGCATTATGTCATCTAATGTTTTTTCTAAACTTTTCAGCTGTGACATCATGTTCTGCTGCGATGTGGTGAAAGCAATGTCATAGATTTGGGTTCCTTGGGGGTTAAGCATAAGATCAGTTGGGAACATCTCGTTCTTTTTTCAGGAACAGGAGCATCAGGGGAAAATGAGGCAAAGACTTGTAAGCATAAACCCAAGAACAGAAACTCCAGAGTGGAAAGGCTTCTCTCCTGCCTGGGTAGGTGGGAAGGAAGGGAGCTGGCACAGAGACAGGCAGTTGCATAGCCCATTTATTGGTGACTTGGATTTGGAAGGCTGATAACTCCTGCACCACAAAAGAAAAGGTGAAGTGTCCATAATTCAACAGCCAAGTTTGCTTAATGATCCTGATGTGTGGGCTGGTTGACAGTCTCAAGGAGTCTGCTAGTGGGGAAGCTCTGCATACTGAAAAAACTGAAGAGGGAAAGTACAGTTTTCTAAGGGTTTGCAGTAGGTATTCAGAGACAAATTATTTCACAGTAGGAACTTGTGGTGTCTGAAGCACCATTTTGCTGCTGTCAGCTGGTACCAATGGGCTCATTGAACCCCTGAGCGCAGAATGGTTCCTCCTCCAAAGGGTTTAAAATTCAGATTCCAATCCTTTAAGTCTTTGAACATCCCAAATATCAAAAAACATGAGAAACTTGGGGCAAAAAGCATATCACATTCACCTTCTAAGTACACAGATAATAGAAAGCTTGATCCTCCCTAGTTTAATGTTAATGGAAGCGGGACCAGATCCATAACTGGGAAGACTGATAGACTGCAGAGTAAGGATCTTGTTTCACTTGTCTCAGTCCTCTCTATTGCTGGTTCAATAAAACAGCACTTTGGCTTTTTGGAACTTTTACTTTCAGCGTATTTCAAACTGACATCAGAACAGCACCACAACAAAAGCCAGACCTTTTCATCCTTTAACACTCCAGTGCTGTTGGTATCAATAATATAAACACAGCATACTAAAGCCATCATACAGGCTAGAGTGATTCCATTAACCAAGCTGGGCCAGAACTGTGTATTGCATCGTCTGCTGGCACTTTCTGCCTGTCAGCTTAAAACTGCATCTGACTGCCATCGCACCCCTGCTACCCTCATGTAACATGTCCCAGGTCCAGGGCTGGAGTAAAAAGCCAGGGAGCTCTAACAGGGTCCTTTGTTTTCCTTTACCTAGAGACAGGCACAGTAAAGTCTTTCAGAGCTATTAAATTTATTCTTTATTGCAAATACATAGCTCTTAACTCTGCTGCTAGTAACAGCTGACTTTCTAGTTCACTAAATGTATAAAAATGATTAAAGATAGAGGTACCTTCAAGAAAAGATTTGGAAGACTCGTTCTGATGTCTTTTTGTGCAGTTAAATAATCCAGGCTACGAGCAAAGGTAAAAGCCAGGAATGCAACCCCCTCTCTATAGGGATGAATGACAGTGTAACCAGGGCTCCACAACCTCCCCAAGTACATACCTTGGCTTCAACTTGCCCTGTTGCTCTTCCCCACTACCCTGTTTAAGGACCAAGCCCAAATAAGATTGTTCTGATACAGGAGATACATTTAGTCTGCACTGTGAGGACACATTTTTATTGAAGGGTTGCTCTGACAAGACGCGATAGCCAAAACATTAAGCAACAACAGATGGGAGATGATTTCAAATGCTTGTTGTGATTACACAAAACCAAGCAGGTTGGCATAAAATCATACAGGTTTATCCAAAAGCTGAGTCAAGGCTTGAAGGAGCCCATGCTTGGGCATTAATTTGACAAAAATTCCCCAATTTTACCCACCCAACTGCTTGCTTTCATGGCTTACATAAAATGCAGTGTTCCTCTAGGAGATGTGTAACCTCTCATCTAGAAAGCTGTAGAGTAAATGTACAGGGAAAGACCCTACATGCCCATTCCATTGATAGAACATATGTAAAACCTGCAAAAGGGGGTTCTCAGCTGAAGTCAGCTCTTCTCCATTTGTTATTGTTGCTTCTAGTGCAGCACACTCCTCTCTGTGTCCTGCACACCTTTTAAACGTTGGTCTGCTCCTAGACATTTGTCACTAACTTCCAAACCCAGGGAACCAGGGTCACTTCCACATGATGTGCATTTCTCACTGCTGATTTGATCAACATTTAATAAATATCAGATGGGACAAAATGTGCCTCGTTGTGCTGGACACATGCTTTTTTCCATTACTTTCCCCAACTTATTTTAATAAGAGCTCTGGTTTTTCTATCTCACTGTTGGGAAGACATCTGGCCAAACAGACAGCGACCTAGTACAAAGAGATCCTGCTGGCTCACATGCTTTGGGGAGCCCCTTCTCTGCAAACCAAGATGGTCACAAAAAATACGTGAGTGAGACATCCCCCTGTTACCAGGCTTTGTAGTATTTGTTTTTATAGCATTGCATTCCAGTGACTGAAGACTTTGTTCTCATGCAGGGGGTACACATCTGCAGATTCCTTTTGGGCTCCAGATAAGCAGAGGTTTTGCTGGGGGAGGAGCTTGTGGTTTTGGTTGGGTTTTTTTTGTTGCTGTTCAGTGTTTTTTAATGGGAGACTAAATATATTTGCTTTTTGACATGGAGTAACCACCTTACAAAATGCCTGACTCCTCAACTATGTTACAGTTCAGGAGCATGTCTTTGAATACTCAGATATGATGTGCACACATTTTTTTTTTCTGAATAATTTTTTTAAAAGCATTTGCCTCTGTGTCCTTTTGCCTCTGCTGCAGGATCTTAGGTAGCCTCATAATATTTCTGCTAGCAGATCAGTTTTGACAAAGATGCAAGGTTTCCTTCGTAACCCTGACAAAAAATGTACTGAAAGATGACTGAAGAAATGTAGTGTGGGAAATCAAAATACATACATTAGTTAGGAGGGTTTTTCCCCAGTGTGATTCATTGAAGAGAGATAACATGTTAAATTTTGGAAGGAAGACTGCAAGCCTACCCTGCGGCCTTCAAATGATAAATTTCTCAAAGCTAATGCTTGCAAACCTGATGAACAGTAGATCTAATATTTATATTTAAAGGGGCCTGAGCAAACTATGTCCACCTAGTTCCACCCCCCTGCCATGGGAAGGTATCACTGCCCATGACAGGGGGGTTGGAACTAAATGATCTTTAAGGTCCCTTCTAACCCAAACCATTCTATGATTCTGTGATTCAACATGTAGGTAGGAATCAGATACTGAGAGGTAACCATGCAGATTCGTAACAAGCTCCCAGTGGGTGCCTATCTCACTAGCAAAAGTAGATGATCCCATGAGGAACCCATCTCTATGTTTAAATAACTAAATGGCTTGAAAAAACTGGCTGAAAGTGCTTAAATTCAGGCATCCAAGTGTAAAATGGTAGTTTTTTTACTAATATGCATGAGTAGCCATTAGGAAAGTAAGTCTGTCTCTTACAACAGAGAGGATTTTAAAATTCAAGCATATAAGCATGTACATACACACACACACACACACACACATATTTATGTTCAAATACATAGAAAAAATATATGTGTGTATATGTTTTTTACAGAGAAGCTTTTCCATATTACATTAGCGCACTCAAATCAAAAGCAGACACATCTTTGCCAACAATAAACTTTGTATAGCTTTGAGATTACTGGATCCAGCCAGCCACAAAATTCAAAGTGAGATTTTTGTCTTCTTTTCTGTGTGGTGTTACAGGTTATTAACCTGCCCTTCATGAAAACAATTCCTGTGATCCTCCATGAATGGTTTCATTGCATTCAGCAAAACCGATGATTCGATGGCTCCATATGACTAACCTACCTCAAAACAATCATTCTTTAAAATTATTATAAATGACAAAACCCAAGACTGGTTCATGTTTTTTTTAATTATTATTTTGAGATAAGTCTCCTTCCTTCAGTTTAGAGTATATTCTTACACTATAAAGGCTATAACTTGAGCTAAGTGTAAATAGATGCCCTACATTTTTCCTAGCTAATGCATAAAGGTCCATGCCCATCCTCATGTTATCGGATGGGCATTTGGCATAAGGCTGCAGCCATGGGAAGCATAGCATGCACTGGGGCTTCTCTGAGCAGCTGCCCCTCAAGCTGCTTGCTGCACAGTGCCCCAGCCCCTCTCCAGGTCTGTGACCTAAATGCTGCTGGACAACCCTTCCTGGGGGTAAGTGTGGCTAAAAGAGCAAACATCACAGTTATTGCACGACTGGTCTGCAGGAAAGCACTGAGCCCTTAGGTTGCAGTTGTGAAGCACCTGGTTTGGGAGTGTCATGCTCCTGTCTTCAGTGGCATGGTGAGCCATTCCTCACACCACAGCTCCCCCATGTATGCACATCCATCCCCAGTGCTTTGTGAGGAAGAGCTCTTGACCAGGCAAACCAAGGCCCTTTATTGTACGTTTTAAACAGGGGTGATACTACCGAATTGTGTCTGCTGCCACCCCCTTCTTCACTCCTCACTCAGTCACTCAGTCACTTGCCATGGTTTCCTTTCCGCTCGGCCCTAGGTGGAATATGACTACCAGCCTTCCTCCCACATCCACAGTCTTTGCAAGCCCTGTCTCCGCAATGGCAATGGTCCTAGTTGCCCAGGTGTTGCAGTGCTGGCTTGTGGGCAGGTGGATTGCAACAGCCTGCTTAACTTCATTCTCAGATTTTCACAATGCCATTGAAAAAAATATTTAGCATAAAAAAGGTTTCATTTGTTCCAGAATTTACTAGTTTTGCTAATGGTTTTGTAATCAAATAGGGATAAATGCAAGCTATGCTTATTTTGAAAAGGTTTCTGGTCATTTACTAGGAAGCAATTAAAGCAGTGAAACTTGAAATCTAAGTGGTGGGTATGTACTCACCTAACTTGTGCCAGTTTTCCTATGCCAGGTGGAAAATCATGAAACATGGCAGCAAGACTGAGGATGGAACAGCCACTCTATATTTCAAATAAACACTGTGAGAGACAGAGCTTCTTTCTTCATAAATTAATAAATAAATGGACCAACCCCAAACCACTCCATCCTCACAGGTTTCTACAGTGTCCTGCATAACCCACTTGCCTGGTTACATAGCTGGCGGCTTGTATGAATAAACTCTGGAGAGGAAAAAACACACCTCAAAGTCTATTCTGAGAATTTACGCCTCAAAAGAGCTGTGCGACTCCTGTTAGGGCCAGTGGTACCACTGCCTGTGATTTTATCTTCAGCTTCACACTGTGGGATTTCTTTTTCACCCTGGTGCCCCTTTCCAAGTGCAAGGTCCTGCACCAGGTCGGGGCAACCCCTGGTATCAACACAGGCTGGGTGATGAAGGGATTGAGAGCAGCCCTGTGGAGAAGGACTTGAGGGTACTGGTGGATGAAAAGCTGGACATGAGCTGGCAGTGTGTGCTCACAGCCCAGAAAGCCAGCCGTTCCCTGGGCCGCATCCAAAGCAGCGTGTCCAGCAGGTCGAGGGCGGGGATTCCGCTCCTCTGCTCCGCTCTGGCGAGACCCCACCTGGAGTGCTGCCTCCAGCTCTGGGGCCTCAGCACAGGGAAGACATGGG
>JANZLQ010000029.1:1883504-1897511 GCA_026212715.1 Elanus axillaris | reverse complement strand
GGTGGTAGATGCCCCATCCCTGGGAACACTCAAGGCCAGGTTGGACGGGGCTCTGAGCAACCTGATCGAGTTGAAGATGTCCCTGCTCATTGCAGGGGGTTGGACTGAATGACCTTGAAATGTCTCTTCCAACCCAAACTATTCTATGATTCTTGCAGCTATATAATTACGAGATGTTCAACTTTTAGGACAACAGCATATACTAGACTGTTAAAAAAAGCAGGGAGGAGTTGTTCCTTAGGGCTTAAGACAATAGAATAACCCACCATTTACAGGATTTTTCATGATCCTGCCCCTAAAGAGCCACTTTCACCACTGAGGGGGCAATGCTGGGGCTGGGGCTGCCAAGGCTCACCATGTCCTTCATCCCCTGAAGCTGGAGGGGGGCACTTTGTCCCAGGAGCCCAGGGTATTTCAGTGGAAATGGGGGGGCTTCCTTCTCTGGGACACCTTGGAAAAATGCCATCCTTGATGATCTGCAGGTTGCAGCCCAAAGCTCTGCATGCAGGGGAGGCTGGGCAAATTCTCCTCCATCAGACTGAGTCTGTTGGAGGCAGTGGCTGCTTCCTGTAAATCTAAATCCCACATCTGACATAATAAAGAGCCTCAGAGGGCCAACACTATTATCTCTGGAAAGCTTTCAGCCTAAGAAATACTTTATTCTATGTAATGTACACAAACCCTTTCATTAAGGGAGGGGAGAACCCTCATTTTCAGCCTGACCATCATCTCTCACTTATTTATATAACCCAGCTAGCATTTTCTCTCTGGCTTTGTTCTTCTTCACAGTAGACCAGAGATTCACAATGAATTGTCAGAAATCCTAATTATACACTTCAATGACCATCACCATTTAATTATATAGTATTACCAAACAATGTCCTACTGTGATTAAACACTAAATATCTTAATTGAAAGGATACAAAAAGCCTGACCACAACACAGGCTAAGCGAAGACTGCTGAGTATCTGAACTGTATGTTAGGCAAATATTATGAGCAGAACTGAAGGACCAGCATGGTAAATTTTAAGAAAAATAATGGATTTGCGACAGTTTAAGGTCCAGCCATAGCAATGCATTACGAATATAACACCACCAGAGGGTCTAACGTCCCACAGAGTATTAGATTTAAAGACATGTCTACAACTTAACTCAAACCAGAACAAAAACCAGTAAGTGCTGGTGCTTTTAAATAACTGTCTGGAACAAGAGAGATGTATCTATCCTCAGTTACTGAAAATCAGGCAAGGAATCACTCAGTGCACATCTCTGGAACTAAACCCCCAAATCTAATTAGGTTGTTCAGAAGATGAGAGAAAAACTGGAACAGTTAAAGGAAGATGAAAATATGTATGAACTAAAGACTTGGTCAATGGCAGGCAAGACAGCCACGATACATCACAGCAAAGAGCCTCTTTCAAACTGTATCCCAATAGAGAAGAATTTAGACTGCCCCACAAGAAGATGTATAGCCAGACCTATAGTGAGATCAAAGCCAGACCTTTGGTTTGTGCAACAGCCTCCTGAGACAACCTGAGGATATACCATCCAATGAGCTAATTAAAACTAGGGTGAACAAAGCATTAGTAAAGTCACAGAAGGCATCTGTCTTTCAGAGTTATGCCAGATGGCAAAGTAATGCCATTTCTGTCTAAGTCCTGGCCCTCCATTCTGAAATAAACAAGCTTCCTAATGAACCATAGCTCCTAATTAAGATGGCATAATTTGATGATTAATGTACATGATTTTTAGTCTTAATTCAAACTACATTTGACTGAGAGGAGGAAAAAAGGTAACACACTGAAAGTGTGTATTTCCCATAACAATCTCTATTTTTATAGCACAGTATTTAGGTGTTAGTGACCTTAGTAATGGTGTTACATTAACTGGTAAGTAGAAGAAATAATAAGTCCATGCTTTGTATCTTTTGAGATACGTTTCTTTAAGAGGGCAACATGATCTTGTCCAGGGCTGTGAGCATGGTAGGTGCTGATACCACCAGCAGTGACACCTGTGCTGCAGAGCAACTCACAGGGAACATGGTGAAGTCATCCAGAGCACAGGTGGAAAAACTGTTCTCTTCATGGGAAGCTTTCACCCTTTGTTTTACTAACTTATTATACAACTTTTAACATTATGTTAAGGACAATGCTAAAAACGTTGGATCACTGTTTAACAAAACAAGAAAAGCTCACCCTCACCAAATGAAGACTCCAGCGATGGACTGCGAGGCTACATTTCTGTGTTCAGCAATGCTACCACAAATGCTATTCCAGCCATCTACAGAAATAAAACTTTTTTATGTGCCTGCACAAGTTAAATGGGAATACTCGGCAACCATCTGTTCCGCAGAAGTTTCTGTGTGGATACCTACATGCACACATGCAACACTAACGTGGTTGAGGCAGGTCATTTGTTTAAGCGCATTATTAAATCCCATGTGTCTCTGCAAAGTGTGCTTTTAAACTCTTATAACTCATATGAATCTAACCCAGTTTTCATTAGGTAGTTGGAAGCATGCTGCATGCCCTTCTCACTCATCAGGTTTTTTTCTCTCCTGTATTACCTAGTGGAGTGGAACAAAATAATGTTTAGACCGTATTTGATGGCATAAAAACTGTATTTATCTTTTTCCGTTAGGGAAAAATACAGAGCTACTTTTGATGAGACTTTCAGCATGAAAAAATTATTGCCTGCAGGCTATGAACAAGTATACCCAACTTCATGGGGAAAAGCAAAACCTTGAGAAAATTACAAAGACTGTGATTTGTAAGCATTAAAATGCAGATGCAACTGTACCTGCAGGCTTTGTTACATGTTCCAGCTGGAATACTGCAACGAAGTGCTAACATTAATAGAACTGAAAAAACTTAATGAAGATTTGATCCCTCAAATTAATATATAGATCTTTATCTGCCCTTTGCTGGATTTAGTGGTAAGGCTTCCATTGCCTTCATTAAGAAGCATTCTAATATAAAAATTGCCCCTTTTCCAGCTGAAAAGTCTATCTGAGGACATTATTTGGAATTTAAAAGACTTTTGTGCACATAAAAGAAGAGATGAAGGTGTTTCTATTCATGCTGGGTACTTGCAGTTACTTAGGCCCCTTATTTGGAACATGACCCCAAAAATGAAGAAGGCCATGAAGAACACAGTAGGACCTCACAGAAGAAAGTGAGTGCAGAAAACACAATATGGATATGGAAGCCCACTCTATGCATTTGATTATGGCTGTGAGTGCAAACTGCCACTTCTGACTAGCCTTTTGCATGATGATATCAAGACTGCCTGGCTGAGATACCAACACTGAACGGAGAAGAAAGAATCCTTGCAGGCACTGCGTTGAACATAGCTCATGGTCACAAATCCACTGGCTGTAACGCTACATGTTCAACTACAGGAGAGAAATTATGTCCAGGTATGAACACTGCTCCTCTGGGAGTGTGCTGCCTTAGTCCCCTTGGCCAAATCGAGACATGGCATTAAATTACCTCCAAAGGAAAGGGGCTGGCAGGGCTAGGATTTATTTTTCACCTCACTGCCCTTCTAAAATCCCTTTCTAAAGGTAGGGCTTTTTCCTCAGAAATATTGGAGGCTTGATGGCAGAGACAATAAATCCTGTTTCCACCCTCCAACCTAACCAACCTCCCCCAACCCACCTCAGTCTCTGCCTCCTTTTCCTGAATCTTATCTCTTCAAAATGGATGTTTTTCTCTGTGAAGCTGGATCTCTAGGCTAAGAGGAAGGACTGTGACCCAACACAGCTATCATCTTTCAGCCTTCTCATTCTGTTCTCCCCTTTTCCCTCTCTCCTGTCTTCTCTGTGTCCTGCAGTATCTCCAGCTCCTGAGCTCTCCCCATACTCCAGGTCACACACACCTCGCTAGCATCCAGTTTCCTGGATAAAAAGCTGACTTAGAATGAGTTCCTCAGGCAATCAAAACATTTTTCACATGGTTGTGCCAATGTGTGATGGCTGTGCAATGGCTGTACAATGTAAGGAGCAAAGAGCCCTGATAAATGGATTTTTTTCACCTAATACCATCACAATTTCTGTGATTCTTCCCTGCTTAATATTTATCTGTACCTAGAGAGGAAATTTTTATTCCGTAAATTACTAGAAGAAGTTTCCTGTACAGAGGTGGAAGTATGTTGATGAATGCAATTCATGTTTTCCCTCCTAACAAAGCAATAAGCAGATTTATATTGTCTTGATAAACACAGGAAACTGCTGAGTTGAATCTGCTTTTTACAAGTGAGGAAAAGCTATGCAGAAGGGCATCCAAAGCACTGTAGTCACAGACAAAATAAGCAACTAGCCAGGAGTAAAACAAACATACTACCTATCTACTTACGTAGCACCTACCCAAGGCCTTCCTAATGTCAATGCAATCACCATGTTAAGTAGGTGAAAACTATTGCAATCATGGAAATACATAAGTTGACAAATCCATTAAAAGCATTAACCTACTAAAACTGCAGGGTGTACGTATGCCTTGTTACAACCTGCCATTTTTTAATATCCTGGGAAATTTATTAGACCACCCCTAACACAGCATCAAACGTTGCTACAGTTACAATAATAATAGTAATAATAATACCTGCAATAATAGTAGTAATCTTCCTGAAACATATACTCCTGGTTAAAATCCTTTTCTTGATAGCTTATAAAATCATGGAAAACTAAGTATTTGCAAAATATTTTTTAATGGAGCCATGGAGTTTTAGGGTGTTTGGCTCCAGAGCAACACATAGGGGAGGGAGCTTCCATGAGGCCAGGGGCTCCTGTGATTCCACATCTGCAGATGGAGGACTCAAGTCTTACCAGGCACTTCAGGCTCATTGCTACAAGTCTTATCAGGGCATTGAGGTTTACAGTGCAAGGCTTAAATTGAATTGCTATTCTTATCCAGAAGACTAAACTAGAAAATTAGAAGTTTTCACAACAAAATTTATGTGCTTTGATGGAGAGAAAAACCAAGGTACTGAAGGACATTTTAATTAAGAGGCAGAAGGCATTATATAAATCTATAGCTACAAGTTGGAATTTGTAATTTTTATTTTAGAGGAGAAATTGTAAGGGAGACCTGTGGGTTTTCCCCCTAATTGATGAAATATATATAATTAAAAGTTTTTGAGAGAGGTACAATCCTATGTAATAAAAAAACAACCCAAAACTTAGCTTGTGTTTCAGTGAAAGCAATTCCAAGGTAACTGAAAAAAATGTTTTCTTCTTTGGAGGAAGTTTAGGAAAGAAGAAAGAAGGGAACTGAGTGAAGTCAGACAGGCAAGATGTGTAAATTTTTTTTATTTTGAAAAATTATTCTTCCTGAATTTAATGCCAAGTACTTTCAGACTACAAACGTAAACATCTGCCTTACAACTCTTTCATTGGTTTCCATTGTTCTTCTAGACTTGTAAATTTATCATACCTTTAACTTTTTGAAGAATGTTGAAGTCCTCAAATAATGGCTGTAATAATTAGGTTTCCCTATTTTGATATGATAAACCACTAAAAATACAAAGAAAATGATCCCTTTCTGTACTTATTGTAAAAGGTGGCAAACACTTAGAAAGTTAATAAAATTGCACACATTGGTGTCAAGCCTGAATTTGCTTTTCAATACCTATTTTTTGCCAAATACCAAGATTTATTCGTCCTTGAAGCAAAAAAAATGACTGAAGCAAATCTGGGGTCAATATTTAACTTCAGGGTCAATACATCTTGCTTTTTCACTCCCAAATAAGTTGATATTGGCTGTTATTTATGCCATACTCTGCAGCTGCTCTTTTGAACTCCAGCAGAGAAATACACACCCTTGACCCACAGGCTTTCAACCTAAGTGTGGAGACACTATAATCTATTTGCTGAATGCAAGTGTCAAATATTTTCAGCACTAAACTGCACCAAGCACTCTTGTTGCTTATCACAATTTCAGTTGCACAAGTGTAACCTCTCTGGTTTCCACAGTGTTACACATACAATTTATATCAGTGTTGGTATATCACTCAACCAGGGAGGTGGAAAATGTCTTTTCTTCCACATCAAGCTAAAAGCATAGAACAGAAGAGCAGGTGAAGTAGCCAAAGTGCCAGCTCAGTGGAAACTTCAGACTAAAAAAATTAACACATAGCACTATAACCTATTTAAGCAAAATCCAATAAACTTCAAAATAACTCTTCCTTGTGTCTTCAGAGTCCATAGGCACCGAGTCCCTGTACTGCTCTAAGACTTATAAATAATAGGCTGAAAAATAATTTTCATGTATTAAAAGTAAAAATATTTTCCTAAAATGTCTGTTTCTCAGCAGTTTTATTTGACTTAGGATATTTATTTCTTGGCTGGCTCCTTGTATGCCAAATTTCAGTCCAGGGTGAATTTTTCCATGGCTGAACTATATACTCCTGAAGAGCAGAGTTGGAAATGTTGAAAACCATAAACTATAGCTAAAGACACACATCACAAACAGGATCATGAAAAGCAGAGCTTTCAGTTTGAGCAGAACCTTCTTTTTTAATGAAAGATGTATTTTGTTTGCTAAGCATACTTCATACACCATCTCCTGATAATCTGACTGAATCTTACTCAAGCCTCTGCAAGGAAGAACTGTTTGAGCACACAAGATGTAGCCTTTGCATGTAGGAGACTAATGTTTTCACTACTTTGTATGGTCTTTTTGTTCTGCACTTCTGGCCTGATCCACAAGAAAAGTAGTATCCTGTTTGCTCATTTGAATGATACATTACTCTATTTAAATAACTTAGATAAGATTTTCTTTAATGCTGCAAAAACAAAAGCTCTCAAAAATGTTTTTAAGGTGAATGAATGGATTCAGGTCCTTCATATCATATTACACGAATACTACTTTTTAATGGCAAGATCAATACCTGTACAATTTTAGATGTTGCACAATTGTGCGCATGATACAAATGCAAACCTAAAATGAACTGCTTGATAAATGTCCTGGTAGCTCTTTATCAAAAGATGAGAGAGGATATGCTCGGCAACAGTGTTACACTCCTGTAGAGATTGTAAGGGTAGTCCAATCTGTTATGCAGGTTCTTCTCTCTTCCACTCCTTGTTTTCTTGAGAGCTTTGTCAAAGAAAACTTAAAGGCACTTACAGAAATTTCCTCCAAGTGTTCTGCCAAGGTGCATGAGCAAACTCAGGTCAAAATTTTGCTGTACATGGACAGAAGCCAGAGGACAGAAGAGCACTTCATTTTTAATCATTATTCCATTAGCTACTAAACTGCTTAGCTGCTCCGTAGTATTTTGTACTGTCTGAAAATGGCATCCAGCTTTGTGGGATATCTTTCTTTGGCCTCTCTCAGCTGTGGACATAAACTTAAGATTTCCAAAGGAACACAGAACTTAATGCATAGCTAGTGATGAGTACAGAGCAGCCATTCAAGCAAGCTGATCACAGGATAAGCTGGGACCACTGACAGAAAGTGAACGTCAATGTCCCTAAGAGTATGGTGGGAACAAAAAGCATAAACCCTGTGTGCTGTGCTTGGAGAGCAGTGGCTTGAAAAAGGATAACAGGAGTGAGATGACAAGAAAGCTACCACAGAGTAGAAGTTAGACCAAAAAGGGCAGATCCAGCTTCCTGCCTTGCTGCAGTGAGCTGGTAGTTGGTCAGGTCTTGGGCACTGCAGCGTTGATGGGCACCCAGCTCAACCCAGGGACCCAAAAGCCCAACCCACTGCTGTGGCTCTCCAGCCTTCTCCTTCTGGAGGCAGCACTGGGAACCTGGACAACCTTGGACAGCCTCAGTGACTCAGGGCCAGGCTGGTCATGCAAAACTCAAGAGAAAAGGTTTCCGGGGTTGGTGACCGAGGGCAGCTCCTGCTGGGGTCAGAAGCTTTGAGGGCCACCGGCTGCAAGGGAGCACATACGGGAGGGAGCTGCTGATGAGCTCCTCACATCTGTAGGGAGGAGGCTGCAAGTCTTACCGGGTGCTTCCCCACTGTGAGTCTTACCAGGGGACTGGGGTTTAGAGTGAGAGGCTTAAACTGAACCAAATGCTTTTCTTACTTGGAAGAAAACATAAAAAAAAAAAAAAGAAAAACAAAAGACTTTTGGCTGCAGAGCCTGGGTAGTTTAATGGAGCACTGGCACTAAGGGCACTTCTATTAAGAGGCAGAAGGAGTAACATACACCCCTGGCTACATGTTGGAGGTAGAAAGACGTCTCTTGGAAATGAAGCAAAAATTCAAGCAGTGGGGGTGATTACAACTAGAACAAATTACCATCACAGGGGATTCCCTGTATTTTAATGTCTTCAGGTCAAGCCTGACTCCTCATTTAAAAGATATGCTTTAGCCAAAAACAGTCATTGGACTTCGTACAGGAGTAACTGGATATAATTGTATGGTCTATCATACACAAGAGGTCAGAGTAGTTAAGTGTTTTGGCTCTAAACCCTACACATGGAAATAGGTGTGTCTCCACTCTGGCCTGCTGCACAGAAAATACATGTCTTCAGGGGAAATTAACAGTGATGACAAGGCATCTTACTGCCCTGAGGGGGACATGCCTTTTGGATCCAGCTGAGCTCAGAATTAAGACAGGGAGTGAGCAGATAACCCTCCCAGATGTTTCATGGCACTGGATGGGGACAGCAGATAATAACGGCCAGTCTAGCTCTGCATGCTGGAACACCAGAGATTTTTTTTTTCCTTACAAAACATGTAGTAAGTTTGGTTGTTCAAGAAACAAGATAGAGTGAATCAAAAGGAATAAAGGCTGGAGGCTAATTAAAAGCCTGTTTATATTAATACAATGGGAGAAACTGCTCAGGAACAGTCCATTATGTTGAATCAGGGCCCTGCAATACTGCCAGAAAATGCTAAGAGCTTTGGTGAGTTATCTTCAGTCCTGTTTATTAAACACTACCACTGAGAAATCTTCTCTGTTGCTTTTCCTGAGAGCAGGCACCTTCTCCAGTGTGCGACCTGGCCATCCTCAGCCAGGGTCTCCTGTCACTCAGGTATCCATCTGGAGAGACAACCACCAAGGCAAGCATGTCTCTTACCTAGGGGAGAAAGGACACATTTTTCATCTTGGCCTTCTTTTTTTTTTTTTTCTTTAAAAATCATAGTGAATCAAAGTCCTAAAGAAGAAGGTCCGCAGGACCTTCTTTAGAGCTGCTCACCAAATTCTGGAGGTGAGCTCTTTTTGTCAAAGTGCAACTTTTTCTTTGAAGTGTAGACTAAGCGTATGGAAGACTATGAGGGAAGAACAACGTTTCAGTCAATTAATACAGCTTGGTAAAAGTACTAAACCTCATGTATCATGACTATACAAATCAATAAAAATTGATGACAATGCTAGTGATTACTAAAAGGCACAGTATTGAAAGTAAAGATTTAGGACCAGGATGTGAAACAGGAGCATCCTCTAGGACACTGGAAAGTGCTAGCTTTGACAGGCTTGTAGAAGCTATTTACTGAAGTACTTTTAAAGGCAGAGCTCATTTGATATTCACAGAAAACTGCTGAGATCCAACCCGTCCCTACAGTCCTTATTCTGAGCATACTTTCTGCTGTATTTTCACCTCTTAGGGCAATAAAATTAAATGCTGCATTTCAGGACGATTTGATTTCAACTAAAAAAGTATAATGAGTGATTTAATAACCAAAATACTGGAAGGTTGCTGGAAGTACCGGACAACAGTGCATCTAGGCTTAAGCATTAAAACCTGTTTTCTTGCAAACTTCCTTTATCTGCATCTGTTTGGATGGTTCCCACAACTTGCAAGAGAACAGAGACAAAATTGGGGTTTTTCTTTGTCAGCTTTTCATGGCATAATGGGTAATCAACACATCGATTTTTACAGCCAAGAAACCTGCCTCCCTGTGAGCTGTAACTTGAATCATTCACCAGGTTAGTCACAGCTGGGGGTGGCTGTGCTCTGCTTCCAGCCTCAACTCTGCCGTGCCAGGAGAAGGGGTAAGGGCACTTTTGGGAATCGGCAGCACGCAGTGGCTCTGCCATCAAAGGGGGACAGTCACTGCAGAGAGCGTGCGGCCACCTCCGCTGCAGGGCGACACGCTCGAGACGGACACATTCATGCTGAGTTTTACTGCAGCCTGTAGGTCTACTACTGTTTTTTTCAACTTTTTCATGTGATAGGCAGCAGAATGTGGAAAGCTGAGTGACCAGACATACTATGTTATCCAGTCTGACAGCCACTAACAGATAAAATGCCATTGTAGTACTGAGGGTGTCTTAAATTAACAGTGTTGCATTTCAGCAAGGATGCTTAATGCGTTGCAAAAAGAAAGACTGAGGGCCTGTGTCTCCTTAATTCAGCTGAATAGTACCTGGCAATCTTACAAAGTGAAAAAGATTACCTTGAATTTTCATTAAGGGTCATTGTTCAGGTTCAGTGCCAGTTCCCATTGGCTCACTCTGTCTTCAAGATAAGTTGCAGATTAATCTATTTTACTTTCTTACAGTAGCGAGGCCAAATTATCCTTGTACCTGCTCCAGTGGAGACTCACAGAGTTAATGTCATCACACAGATAAAACTTGGACGAAAATTTTGTATGCTGGCTGTTGCCCATTCCCTGCTTTTCAATGCTTTTTCAAAGAAAAAGAGGGCAGCCCATCCTTCAGTCATGTGGGACAAAGAATGCTAACAAAGATAATGCTTCTAAAATGTATATTTTTACTTTCCTTGATCAAGACTTTCTTTGGTGAATGTACGTTTATTTAAACAGACTGAATTTGCATACCAGCTATTACAGACTGAAACTCAGCTCTAAAAGATTATTACCATGAATTAAGATAATTCTCTGTAGTGTAAATTCACCTCATAAATCAAGTCTGGTAGTCATATGGCCTTGCAGATGCACCAACTCACTTGCAGCTGTAGGCACTAGAAAATTGGCGGAATTTGTCCCTAAATCTGCAATTGTTTGATGACACTATTGATGTATTATGACTTTCAAGTGAACAGATTATTTAAAGATGTTTTATAATACAGAGTTTCAGAATATCTAGCACAAAGCACCACGGCTGGTAAAAACGAGGAGAAAGTAGAAATTAGTGAGTTTTTCTAGTTCTGCCCTCACTGCAGTTTTTCAAACATATCTTCCTCTGCCTCTGACACACTGGTCAGCCGAGCAAGCATTTCTTCAGAATTGACACGCCATTTGGCTCTACATGGAATATGAAAAAGAGATGCTCTCGTGCCACAAGAATGTAAAGCACTTCCAGGTTCAGGGGAGTTACTAAATAAACAGCCTACATTTCAAAATTACCTGTCAACTCCTATTGAAATTGGGACCATTCATCAAAGAAACAGTTTAACATTAAATACATGAGTAGGAGGTTAACTGAAGTTGTTGGTGGTTCAGCTCTTTTGAAATTTGGTCTATTATTACTATTTAGCAAGTGCCTCCATAGCCAAGGTCCCTGTTTTGAAGACTCTGGACTAATCCCACTTACTTCCTTACTTTTGTCAATCAAAAAGTGACTGGAGTTCCTGATTTTGGCCAAGCAGAAACAAAAGCAGTGAAACAAAAGCTCTAGAAAAAGAAACCTACATGAATTCATGAGAAAAAAAATAATCTATGATTCAGCAACCACAAAACAGAAAACAGATGAACATTTTTTTCTATAATTGTGTCTTTTTTCCAATAGAAGAGTCTTTACTTCAGTGACAAAAATTTTGCCTCAAATTTAGATTTTTAGCATAACCCAATTTCCAAAATATGCCAACCTAAAATATGCCAAATTTACCAGATCTACAACATTCTGTTACATTTGTTGGAGAAATTTTGACTATGCTTCTCTGCATTTACACCTTTGTCCTTTAAATACAGACTGCCAGTCATGCTGTCCACCTTAAATAGCACAGGAATAAAAATTTACTCCCCAAAGGTAGTATTTTGAAATATCTGGTCCCTCTACTGCTGAGATGCACCAAGCAAAGTCATAATCACAACTTTTCCATGGAATTTGCTGCCTTCCTGAGCAAATTTTTATTTCTGAACTGAATTATTAACTCTTACATCAATGCAAATCCAGGATAACTCCAGGGTATTAACTCTAGATTTAAACTGGTTCAAGTGAAAACAGAACAGCATGAAGTATTTAAGCTATTGCTTGTTGAAATAAATTGTAGAAGCCATGTCCAAAAGCTCTGGCCTTGTTCTTTTAAGATATTTTCTGGGATATCCAAAAGGACTTCAAAAGAGGGGTCATCAATTCAGAACAAAAATTGTGTTCAAAATCAGCTTGTATCTTCCCAGGACCAAATCCTTCTGTAGGCCCTCCTGGTTCCCTGTCAGGGAACTGCTTCCGTGAACACCACTGGGCACTCTGAAAATATGCAATATAAAGTCTGGGCTGTAGGGAATAATATCATTAGGAGAAATGAATGCAAAGTAGAGTCTCTCTGCAAGATCGCCATGCGCAGTTGCAATGCTTCCTGTCCCTAAATTATCTTCCTCTATGCAAGTTGTACAGGAGAAAAATCTAAAGGCTCACTTAACAGTTTTAGCAAGTGATCTACATTCAGAACACCTCATAATTAACAGCACATCATTTAGCCAAGTGAATACTTATGAAAGTGTGAGAATAATGTGATCCCAGCTCACATGCCTTCATCCTGACCTAGCTTCCCTATTACTCCAGTCCCAGGCCTCTCTTCTAATTTAGCTAGTTACTTCAGTAGATACCAGAGAAATAGGAACCAGGGTGGGATAATAAGCTGTCTGAAACCAGACTTTGAATTTTAGTCAGATGAAGTAAAAATCGAGTGACTCATGTGGTGCAATAACTCACTATTGAGTTATTTTCAGTCTTCTTCACACATCCCTGTCTTCCCTCTCATGAACACCCCAAGAGCTCTTCAGGTCTCTAACACTTTACTGACAGTACCTATCACACAGCTCATTTCCCCTGTATGAACATATCTATCTATCTATCTATATATCTAGATATTACACACACCGCTTCTGTTGGTATCCTGCCTGTCTGTGCACGACACTTCTCACCTGCTCAGCAGTTCCAGCTCTCCCTGTGATAGCTAAAGCCTTGTGCAATGTGAGATTAAAACTGCCAGAAAACCTTCCTCTAGGTATTTACAATGTGTTAATTTTCCATGTTGTTTCAAAGGGTTGCATATCAATGGTTCATCCCTTGCTTGTTTATGAATAAATTTCAGATTTTTATCTCAGGCTGAAGCTGTCATTAAGTCATACAGGTTCTTTCTTTAAATATTTCTACAACAAGCTTTCTCCACATTCTTTCTGCTAAGATTTTGGACCCTAGGTTGCCCACCCCTGGACTCAATGATTAAAAACCCCTTGCCACTGGATTCCTTACATTTCTTTCTGACCACCTCCAGAAGAGTTCTGAGGCAGCTGCTACCTCCCTTTCCTCTACCTGACTCCGTCATCTTTCCTGCATCCCTCTGCCACATCCCCCTTCTCCATCTCTGCAACACACACATGGGCCTGCTGGTCACTCCAGAGGTCCATTCCTAGCCAGACTCCCACTCCTGATGCCTCTCTTCTCACACCCTGGCCTTTCCCTCCTCCTTTAAGTTGTAAAACTCCAGCCAAGCAGTGGGAAGCTGGGTCTGCTCTCCATCTCCCATGAATGGAGCAGCACCCAGTCCTTGTGCACAGAGCCCCAGCCCTGCTCCATCACTTCCTCCTGCCCACTCCTCTCCTGCAGAAGTCCCTGGTGCCCTTACGATCCAGCAGCTGCATTGTGCACACATCTGCTGCCTTCTGGGCTTGCTCATGTATGTCCCTGTCCTTTACCTGGAACTCTACTGAATATGTTGCAGTTCGGACAGTGCAACAGTGCAACCTAAAGTGTGTTATAAATGACTTGGTGAATACAGTATTACAGCTGCTCCACCTGGAGTCTTGACAGTGAGGGCTTTTGAAACGTTACAGAGCAATATTTGTCAAAAAACCAACCCCGAACCCTCTATCACCCCCCCCCAACCCCGTGTCCCCCCGTCCCCCCTCTACCACC
>JANZLQ010000029.1:1825538-1883404 GCA_026212715.1 Elanus axillaris | reverse complement strand
AGACAAAGAAATTCACCCATTTCCATGGCAACCCCACTTCAACAAAGGCTCAGAAGATATCTGCTTTCCCCAAATCACATCATGCCATGTAAAGAGGCTGTGGCAGAAACAGATGTTGATGGTATATCACAAGACAGTTACCACTGCCCTGATAAACTTGTTATCTGAAGGCTGCAGTTGTCAGAAGGGCTTTTGTACTGACCTCAAGCCCACCTAGCTGTTGAAAGAGGACACATCAAAGAGGCACTGAGCCAGAAACAGCCTGATGTGAAACCTGTATTCAGTACTACATCCTTTCAAATGGCAATAGAATCTCCAACAAGATACGTGAGGATAAGGAGAATATGTCAGTACAACATAAAGTATCTGGCAGCTGCAGTGGGTACTCGGCAGGGTTCACCACAGCCTGTGGGTTGTGGCTGAAAACCTCACCAGAGGACACAAACTTTGGAAAATACAGATGAATCAGATCTACAAAGCAGCTCAATTGTAAGGCAAGTGACTTCACTCAGCCAGTATTGTCTTTTTTTTAAAATATTGCTAACTAAATATAAAACCCAAGAGCCTCATCATGTAGGAGGGATAGGTGACTGTGTTTCAGCAAGCAGGGAAGGCAGTGTGGGTAAGCACCAGAACTTGACAGTACAAAACCTTGTAACTGAGGAGAGAGCAAATGCAATGGCTGGGTGTATAAGCATGATTAGAGATGTGGCACAGCTGTGTCTGGTGGTGCTATGGAATAATGTATGTCATTTTCGCATTCACTCATTGAAAAACTGAAATGCAGCAATAGCTTGGACAGTACAGATGAAAGGATGATAAAAGCCTATCTTAAAATGATGGGATAAAGAATCTCATTTTACTGAGCTTATCAAAGATGAGGCTAAGCTGACTTATTCATGTTTTGTTCATAAATGAAACCTTTTCTGATAATGCAGGGCTTTCTAGTAAACAAAGTCATGATAAGAGCCAGTGGAGTGAACACTGAAGTTAAACATATTCCTAGTAGACACAAGCTGATGATTGTTATCAGAGAAGATGATTAACAATGGGCAACAGTGGAAAAGACGTTTAATGGATTCTCTCTGTCATATGAAGTTTTAAAACTAAGACTGGATGTCTTTTTGAAAGATATGCCTTTGTGCCAGAAAAAAAATTTATGGGCATCATTCAGCAATAACTCTATCTTGTATTATGCAAAAGGTCAGGTTGCATGATCATGTAAAGTTATGAGCCTATGCATTTTTAAAGCACTCTAAGCTCTTGAAAACAGTTAATTGCACCGAACTATATGATTATAAAAATGGGTCACTCTCTAGATGGAGAGGCTGAAGAGGGTATCTCGCAACAGCTAGTAACCAGCTGCTATGCTTATAGGAAACGGACTCAACTGCAAAAGCAACCATATAGATACCACATGGATGCCTGTGCAAAAGACTCCCTGAGGGCACAGAGGCAGCCTGAGCCACATTGGGTTCTTCTTTGGGTTGAAGGAGATCAGAAAGGAAAACATTAATAAAATATCATGCTTGTTCCCTTTGTGCATTTGAAGAGATTTTTATCTCAACTCAGTTTTTCTGTTGCACCAGTAGTAACCCTGGCTACATCTCTCTCACCTTTAGTAACTGCCCTTGGGTTGGGACTTGTGTTTGCAAAGCCAGGTGGGTCAGGCCAGTCGTGTCAGACTGGCTGGGCACACAGGACTCCTCACTGTGCTGGAGCCTCCCGGCCTGAAGACCTGGCTGGCTCCCTCCACCCTCAAACCAGGGATGAGCTCCCGCTTCGGCACTGTGTATCACCACTGCACTTGGAGGTTCAGCCTTTGAATAGGGAGCTAATGTCACAGTACAGACTGCCAGGCATTGCTCAGGAGGAATCAGTGCATTTCTGTTGGAAAATCTGGGACAAAGCAGAATTTGAAGAGGCACCAGACACATATAGCAACTGATGAGCCCCAATATGGTTTGGTGATGTCTTTTCATTTCTCTCCCCCTCCGGCCCCTCAGAAAAGTGCAGGGAGGAACTTCTCTTCCTTTGCTGTTTTAGCAAAATGGCTTTTTAAAGTATTATGAGACTTCAGAGTAAGCCATCTAAAAGGGAACTCCTAAACAACATACAGATAAATTGCTTTTTAAAAAAGTCCATCTTCACACCTATTCCATATTTCAGAGGAGTCACTGTGGGTAAGTGATGTCTGCAGTCACTTTTCTTACTAAACAGTTCACTCTCTCCTTGAACACCGAAACAGCTTTCACCTCATCTTTCAGTTTGCTGGGAACTCTTGTAACTGAGAAAAATATTGACACATTCTTTGGCTTTTTAAATAATCTCTTTTACTCCACTTACAGTACCAGTGAAATTTCAAACCTCCCTGAGACAGAACGGGTGACCTGTTGGTAAGAGCCTTTGACCTGGGAGACTAACAGATTTCCTTTGAGACCTCACAAATGCATCATCCTACAGGACTGCTTGTGTATCTATCTTGCTAATGTGAAACACAGTGCTGAGAGCCCCAAGTTAACACTGACCCATCCCTGTACTCACAGTACCACAGCATTACTGCAGCTATGCCGCTGAGCAGCACTGCTGCACCAGTATGGGCACATTAGCTCAGCACCTTTGTGCTGTCTGGGATGACCAAATGCATCCTTCAACACTTAGGCACCATTTAAGCACAAAAGGACTTATGCATACGTAAGCTTTCAGAAAGCTTTTGCAAAGACACTGGCGTAATGTAAAATGGATTTTGAAATTATACAATATTCCTAATCTTGTAAAATAACATTCCACTTTTGTCATCAGGTTCAAACTCACAGGAAGTTTCACCTACAGTATCTCACTAGCCTCACAAGCACTGGTTTAAAACAGCATTACCTTCATCAGATACAACTGAGTTCCTCCCCTACAAAAAAAAAAAAAAGCTTTAATGATCTTCAAATATCAGGCTTTCTGAGGGGACCATAAGCCAAAATCTACTTGACTTTCCCCCTCAGTCTCCTTGTCTTGAAAAGCAAACTTCACATCTGCTTGTTATCAGTAGTTATCTCACAGCATGCCTCTGAATCATTTAGAAAACTCAAAGCACATGTTTATCCCTGCTGAGGAACCAGTCATTATGATGCTATTTACAGGCCCTTGGTGACCCAAGCTCACTACATGGTGTAGAAAACTGCCAAAGATTTTGTCTCAGGGGTTCTTGCTGCTGCTAGGTTTAATTACTTACCATCAGCTTTTTCAGCCATAAGGCTGCACTCCCTCCTTTCAAGCTGCATTGAGGCATGCCTGTGTGAGGACATGTGGGAAAGCTAAGATAAATCAATTAGACATATGAAGCACGTTGCATGTGAATTAAAGCAAGTTAAGCCCTCATGTGGTTACTCTTATTCAGGAGAATAAAAAGGCTTTCACTTCCCTGCATAGACAACTTCAAAGCTACGACATTTTACAATTGTAATGTGTCGTGAAAAGCAATGAGGGGCCAGGAAGAGATGCCAATAGTCTTGGGCAAATGCCTTCACATCTAAAAATGAGAAAAGCTGATTGATTAGTAATGTGGAAGGATGATACGTCCTCCTGAGACCAAAGTCTGCTTTTCACAAAACACTGCACACAAATTCCTCCAGTGCCTTTCTGCTTAGGTGGCCAGATGAGCCCTGTATTCCTCTTGGCACAAGGATAAACAACTACATCACTACAGGATGCTCAGAGAGACTACTTTCTGTGGGACATGAAGTTTGATGCAGGACTAAGCTTCCACTGAAGTTCAGAGCCTCAGGTCCAGCTCAGGCCATGTGATAACTGTGCTGAGACAGCAGCTTTGCTCAGTACTTTTGACATTCAGGAAAGCCATTTAAAGGTCTGATCTTACAGCCAGTATCCAGTTTGCAACTGCTCCTTACTATACCAAAGAGAAAATTCACAGTATCAAATCCAGATCTTTGCCATTCTGGAGCAAAAGGCTAAGGATATTGGTTTCTCCTTGCACAAACAGGGGAAATCTCTTCACATTGTTCTTAGCCTTCTTGAAAATCTGTGCAAGGCTAGCCCTACATTTAATTTTTCATGGTTTTGAGTCAAAACAGAACTGTATTTTTTTTGCTTTCCAATGAATACTTTCAGCAGTGATCCATCTCTAGCTTTTTTTTTTTACCTAAAAATGTTTCAACATGTTAAAAAGTTCTTTTAAAGCCTCTGTGAGACTTCAAGAAGCATCAAGAATCCCAAAACTGCCTCCTTGTCTCATTTTGCTAAAGAATATTTTGAAAAGGTAACACCATCAGATGGAGGTCTTGCAGCTGTCACTGCATTCAGAGAATGTCTCTGTGAGGGGACATAACAGAGAAAGGTCCTACAATGCCAGACTCTGAGTCTTACAGTATGCATGTGAAAACTCATCTGAAGCTACTTACACAACATATCTGTGTGGTGTAGCAATTACAGACAGAAACATCTACTATAAATTCTACAGAGAAGTTATAAGGTGTCTGTCATCTTTTTAATTTAACCAAAACCCCAAAAGAATTAAAAAAGAAAAACTAAACCAAAATACTTCAGCAGATTGAAAACAGCTGAATGTCACCGAGATTTCCATTTCTTCATGTGGAGAAGTATCTGTAGCTGACAACTTCAACCACACGTTCTGCACGCTGCCTCGTTTCACGCTGTGGGGGGGATGTTTACATAGCCACTCACAAGCATTATGTTCTTTAATAACATAATATAGAGAACTGGAAAAGCTTAAAGAGAAAGCACTTGGGTACAGATAGGTCAAAACTAAAGCTAAGTTTAACTTAACTATGCCTCAATTCTCATGTTCCTATTACCAAACTAGTATAGAATTTGACTACAGTTAACATTTCTGGCTTTATCTTGAGAAAACCATGGAAACTTGGGGTTGGATTAAAAAAAATGCTTCAACTGCATCCCAATGTGACACTGGAAAAAAGTCTAGAGGCACTAAACATATATACAAAATATCTATTCTGTCATGTAAATAGATAGTAAAAGTTTAGTTAACATTCCACAGTGGTTTGACAGAATAGACTTTGAAGAAATCAAATTAGAAATTAAAAATGTGTATGCGATTTATTTTGCACATCCTAGTGCCACTGGTCCAGTTCAGTAAGTGCTATGGGGCTGCCACATTACTCAGAGGTGAAACGTGTATTTTAAGTCTGCCTTCATCAAAGCAGTGCTGTACTGTTTTCTTTATTTCTCCAGTTTCTGGCTGTACAAGAACTTGGACTGGACAGATACTTTTTGCTGAAGCTTGACCTGGGATGAAATGCTGGAGGTGTACGTCACTGACATACAGAGGGAAAGACAGCGATGGACTGGAAGGGGTTGTTTCTACTGCTGTTGAAGACTGTCATTCTCCTCTCATGCAAGAAGCTCATGATTTGGAAGTGGCATCACCCTCCTGGTTAGGTCCCCACACAGTCTTTGCTTCACTGAAGGCTTTACAACCTTTACTTCAGGCCCAGGTCCTGCCACAGTTAACCGAAGGTTTCCACTTCTATTTAGTTATTCTTCAATATGTAATTACTACAATGCACTCAAGCTTGGAGCTACCGCTGAAGATCACTGAGAGGCAACAGCTGCCACGCACTGTGGCTTCCCACTTGCTAGGAATTGCTCACCACAGGCAACATGTCACAACAACTCTTTCAACACACTGTACAGATGCACGTCTCTCATGTTCAAAGCTGCATTAATCTAGGCTAGCTGAGATGCAGGGAAGCTGGTCTCTTTACACTAGCTTGCTGAGGTTGGAAAACCAAGGGCTCAATCCACACAAAGCGTAGGCAGCATCTCACTTTTGGCTACAGTGAATTCCCAAGCCTTTTAGAGCAGGACCTCACTGCTTGTGCCCTCTCCACAGACCTCATCGGCAGGCTCCTCCGGTGCCCCTCTGCCTTCCCACTGTCCCTCCTTGCTGGGGTCCTGCCACATGAGGACGAAATGCCCCTGCAGAGGGGCATACCTACCTGTGCTGCGCTCTGCTCGGTGGTGTGCCTCGTTGGACTGAGCAGGAGCTGGTGATCTCTAACTCAGGCTGCATGTACGTTGCTGACCTTGTGAAATCGGGATGCGACTCAGAGAAGGCACTGGGCTGAGCAGGGATGCAGGTGTGATTGTGTCATCACCTGAAAAGGTGGAAGTTCTGTTCCAGGCAGTGGTTATTTGGGAGGTGTTTTGCTGGACAGCAGAGAGCCAAAGCTGAGGCACAGCTTCTCAGGGCGGTACTCTAACCTCCAGTTCACCTAAGTGCAGCTCCTAACAGTAAACACCATAATGGAAAGCCTGGCATAGCTAAGCAGGGATAGGGTCTTTCAGACTACAGACCAACCTCTTTTGCATAAGAATGCAACCATAACTGTTTGAATTTAGCTAGCCCTTGTTTTGATCAGGAGGCAGTCTGTTTATACTGCCTAATTGTAGTCATTCCTGTGGCTTTGTTTGTTTGTTTACAACAGTACTTGGGAGTTTGGGAAAATGTTGCAAAAGATTCAAATAGCAAAAATGGTGGTCATTCTTTAACCTAATGTTTATAGTTTATAGGAAGGCTTTAACATGCATGACAATATTGCAAAACTCCAGAATGTCTTTGCATAGTTTGTCAGTATAAATCTGGGGACAATTTATGCAGTGCTCAGAAACAGCTATTTCTGGTACAGTTGTGAGCTCTTGCAGTATATCAGGCACACAAGATAAACCACCTATTCAAAGATGATGGAAACACTACCAAGAGATTCAAACAAGTTCATTATTAATTAACTTCTACCATCATGAAAAAAATCTATAAGAATTCTGAGATCAGGAAAAAGAAAAGGAGGTGGCACCACCCTCCTGTTATGCCCCTACATAGTATTTGCATCACTGAAGGATTTACAGCAGTATTACTTACTTCCTTTTTTCCCAGACTCAAATGGGCTTTCTGAAGATGTCCCGAGCTGAGTTTATATGCTATATTTCCCATACTTTAGTATATATATTCCAAAATTGTCCCTTTTCCCAGGATTTGTCAATCTTACTGATAAATCAAGCTAAAGAGTCTCAACCTTCTCATAGTCTGCTTGGAGATAGTGCAGTTCACCTGAAGAAGTAAAGGTCTGCCATCTTATTTAGCAAGAATCAATGGGAAACAAGGGGGAGTTTGAAGAGGTCTATGATACCAGACTTTTAAAGAGAATATTTCCCTTCTACATTCATTAGATAGATACCTTTGAAAATTTTCCTTGCCTTCCAATGCAGGGCCCTAAAACCTACAGTTTTGGTACCATGAGACTAAAACAGTTCTTGAAATGGGACATCAACAGCCTTCTTTCTTTTAACAGCAGCTAAGTGCACTGACACATCCAAAACCACAGGAGCTTTCTAACTAATCTCCTTGTGGACACTTTGAGGTGAAATGCTCTCTCTGCACCCTTTGCTTTTCCTCCAGCCTATGCCTAAATTAACAGATTTACACAGTGCAGTATAACTTTTTGTTGTGACACTGACGACATTCACTTATCATGCATGGTTTTTCTGGAAGGCATGAATATTTAAGTCAAGATGTCTGTTCTCTGTTGCCCGAAACTGAAGTTTCTGCTCAGAATTGCCCAGGGTTTTGCTTTGCTTCTTTTTGTCCTTTATTTTATTGAACCTCAGTGTGTTGAGACTTTCAACCTCATGTTGCCCCTCAGTATTGAGGATTACTCTGGCTTGTGGTGAAATATCCATCTTACACTTTCTTCCCTCTTTGTTCACATCTGGAGCGAGGCATGATGTCATCAGTATAGCATGTCATCTGCCTCATCTCCCCTGGTAAAAATGAGGAAATTTGCTTTATGCTGACCATTCATGCAAGAGTCCTAATGCAACATGAAGCTGCTTGGAGCGTCTTACCCACTCTGGCCAGTTTGATTTATCTGCACCATCACAGAGCTCTCTGGGAGGATTGTAATAGCCATTGCTTTGCTCTCAGAAAAAAATAACTCGTCTCATTCACAAATTCTCATTCCTCTCTGCCCTTCCCCTAGCATCGAATCCCATTTCTGTGCCTTTAAAGGTGAATTATTTTTTTGTTTCCCTTTCATTCCAGCAGAGAGATGGCCCCTTTTCTGTTTCAATGGGATCCGGGCCTGCCTGCCGCAGCTGCTCCCTCCTGGCCGGCGGCCGACTCTCTCATCCGAGCTCACTCTTAATGTAGTTTATTTTTCTCTGTCTTCCTTGTTTCATTCTTTGCCTTTTCTTCAGGCTGGACCTCTCTTAATCAATCTCAGTCTTAGCCTTTTTCCCTTTCAATTCAGCCTTTTCTGCTCTGCTGGGTTTGGGGGTAAGGGAAACAAGGCTTCCTTGAAGTGATTTGCTTACTCTCTTTTTTTCCAATTTCCTTACTCTTCTCTTCCTCTGCCAGGGAGGTCAGGCGAGCTCTGACCTTGGGTAACAGTGCAAACTGGAACATTTGTGGTTGCAACAGAAACAATTCTTTAATTAATTAAATGATCCAGAAGTTGCAGAATGAAGCCAGCAGAGCTCTCTGGCCCACTAAGACCTGCTGCACTACATCTTACAGTGCCTCCCAGGCTGAAGCTCACTCTCAGGGAACAGTCATGACTCTGATACCAACCCTCCTTGTCAGTCAGCAGCAATATAAGTCAGACATAGTTATTTATGCATATTTTTCTTACCTTAAAAAAAAAATTAATCCTTAAAACTCAAGTTGTGTTGTTGTGAACCCTTATTTTGCTTCATGTGGCTTTTGTTTCTACCACTGAAGGGTCACAAAGTTGATAGACTTGAAATATCTGAAGGATTCTGTAGAAATGATGATATGAAATCTTTATTGGAAAGAAGTAGTGCCTGTGTTTGCTCCTATGGATGGCAGTAGGCACATACCATTCAATCCCATGAAAACAGAACGCGGCCCTACATCGGAAATGTTTTAAAACCATATTGGCCTGAATGGAGTCTGAGAATTTGTCCTATATGTAAAAGAAAGAAATACTCTTTAGGAGACTTTTTTGCCTGCTTAACACATGTTCACAGAGATTGAGCCACACTCTAGGAGTGCTGGGGTCACTGAACCAAGTAACTGATTTAGGGAAAATACAGGGCAATGTCAAAACACCATTTGCTTCCATGGTGAAGGGTTATCTCACCAGCTCTCAAGCATCTAAGCCAACTGTTTTAGCAACGTCAGCTGGCAGAAAATCTAGGGCTGACCATTCTGATATAAAATCATAGTGACTGGAAATCATGAATAATCCATGGAGAAACTGTCCTTAATTAATAATCACATGTCTTTAGAGCCCCAAGTTTGCCATGTAGTGTTCAGCAGCCTCCTTTTATGAGTAGCCACACTTTACCATGCCATCTGCAGAAGAAAATAACTGCATTTAACAAAAGCCTCTCTTTATTTAGAGCTGCAGGGGGAACTAATTAAAGGTAACTGAAACCACAGCTGCTAAAATAATTATATGGCATCTAAACTATTTTGGAAAGCTCTCATTGTTTCTCAATGCAACATATGCAGAATACAATTGGAAACCTACCATCACCTTAAACAATATAATTGTGGCAATATATCCTATAGAACTCTATAGGATACTACTTAACATAGATATGTGTAACACTCGTATGTTTTATGTGTATGCACACAGAAACACACACACACGGTATACACAGACCTTTTTTAGTACTCTTACTAGCTGTGTATAGTCTTCAAGACTTAGGAGAGAGAAAGATATAGTGGCATTATAAAACTGTAATAATGAGATGCCCACTCTTTTGCAAAGCAAAGCATTTTGTAATCACACATGGAACTGATTGTTTGGAATTAACTACATTAAACATTACTCAACCAGTCTTCAGTTAAGAAAAATTTTCTTTCAATCGTTTTCATGTAACAAGAAGGCTTGCAGTTCATATATATACAAAGAATGGCAGTACTGAAGCTTGGAAAAAGAGTTTCAGATGAGGTATGAGTTATTCCAAAGTCAGGGCTCAGTGGGGAGCTCAGATTTTACACTTGCACAGGGATGCAGCTGTCAAAAAGAGGTAAAATCAGTTGACAAAAAGCACCAGAAAACTAATCTGATTTTGTCATTTGGATCTTTTTCAAAGTAAGTTTTTTAAAATGAAGAAGAGGAAGGATGTGCATTTGAACTCCCTTCTACTTTAACTGTTTCTCTCCAAATGATGTTCCTCATCATGGCATTTCAGTCTCTTTTAAAATTGATTAATACAATCAGGTCTGCAAAAGGCAGGCATTACCATAAACTGATCCAAAGTTAGATCTGTCTTTAATTTCACAAGCACATTCTTCTCCTTACATCTGATCCAACGTTTGCTATTCATCATACTAAATGTTTTGGGGTAACAGTGTTTCCCCAATAAAACCATGACAAACTTGTGCGGGAGCACAAGGCACTCCCGTGAGGGTGCACACCCTCCCTAGCCTTCCCAAGCCCAGCACCTTGGGCCTTTCCAGAGCAATATCCCCATAGCTATCTCCATTAGTTGACTTCCACGTCATTCTTGGGGAAAGAGAAGTATGGCAGTTTATAATACAGTTATCACAAAGTTTATCAACAGTAAGCTCGGTTTTGCTGATAGTCCTGCTCTTCTAAGCGACAGCCCAGCCAACACGCAAATATCTAAGTAGCATTCCACATCACAAAACCAGAGTATTAATAGTATGTTATAAAACAAATGTAAAGAGAACTTTGGTGACATCTTAGTACAAATATTACTTGGAAATAAGAATGAATACCAGAAATTAAATCATTTCCATACCTTGGAAACAACATACTGTCCCCCTGGAGATGCAGAAAAGGAGATGAGGCCACAAATTGGCAGGACAACAGCTGCATTTACGACTTTAAACAATATATGGTCAGCAAACATCCATTCCTAAAAGACCAAAGTACAAATCTCCAACTCAGATATTACTTTTGTCATTCATATGTGGATATGAAAGATGGAAGTCTATCAAAGACATAGGCAGAGATGAATGCTTTTGAAAATAAACACTTTGGAAATACATTAGGCACTAAATGGACTTCAGGGATAATATATACCAAGATATACCAGAGCATCCAACAATTCATTATGTCTAAAATGAACTAGAAAAACACCCTAACAAACAATGACAGGCAAATGGTGAGGAAATATGTAAGGAATGAAGCTGATTTGTTGGCCATAACAGGCATTGAATAGGGCAGTGGATAAACCCTCAGAAGGCCTGACTAAAAGAATTCCCTCCTTCAGTCCTGCTGGGAGGAGGAGAAGGATAGCAGTTAACAACATGCTCAGCATGAACGCAGGAGTTCCAGTTAGTCAGGGACTGCAATGACTCTTAAGTGCCCTAAGAAATGCCAGGTGGCTTAAGGAAGGATTCAGACCCAGATGTGACAATTTTCACAAAGTCATTTGCCTCATTAATTGTTTTGTGAATAGTTTATTTAAATTTTCCCCATTGCCCTCTCATGCCTCACACATTTTCCTTGGTAAAGCCAAGGAAAAGCAGCCCAGGAGCCAGGGTGTTGGCTTGAATGGACAATGTCCTTCCATTGGCTTCTACTGGGGCTCAGAGGTCATGCAGGCACAGCCTCTTAAAAGCACTGTATGATCTGAAGATGCAGATGCAAACCTTCTGTGACTTTAAAAAGTGCCTTAACAACTAATCCTGCTGAAATCAAAACAGCATTAAAAGACAAGCAAAAAACCATCACCTTGTGACATTAAAATCAAGCATGAATTAAAAATGCAAAATTTCTTCAGGATCATCTAGTCAAGTAGTCTGTCAAAGCAAAATATATTCTGTACAGTTTCTATTTTTTCCCAAGGTTGCTTCTCATTGCTGTTCTAACGGACCCTGTATGAAACCTGAAAGTGCACAGGCCTAGAAGAGGTACATGGGAGCTATAGACAGACTGTATGAGGCCTGCTCTCAATTACAGCAGAACTGGAAGGAGTGCAAATGAAAACCAGACTGACAGTCTGGGTATTTTACATCTCAATGAGACCTGCAAATTTAGATAGTTTCAGGAATATCACATATTAAGTTTGATCAATAAAAGGCTCATAGACTGCATGGTCTCAACTTGTAGTCATCTTCATTTTGACCTGATTGAAACCATCATTCCCCGCCTCAGATGGTATGTGGGTCACATCAGTAGAAGGAGATTAAGTTTACCCTGTTGGTGCCCTTTCAGACCAAATGTGTTAAGAATGACCGTGACATGCCAGAGGTGTTGACTGACAGTCTCTTTCCCTCAGATGCTGGAGAGGTTATGCAAATCACAGTGTTTATGAGCTGCTACACAAGACCTGAGCCAAGTTTGGTAGAAACCAACCCTCTGTTTCACTGGCTCATGAGCCCACCCAGAGGAGCGGGAAACCTCAGACAGTGTTCCTTTCTTATGGAATGAGAAAATGCCGCACTGAATTTGAGAAATTAAAATATAGATTGGCTTGGACTTCTGTGCCAAGATGTTCATATTTCAATTGCCTTTTTAAAGTAACAGCAGATAGTAGTTTCCATTTTCCTTGAAGCCACTTTCAAACAGGAGAAAGGGTCTGAAGAGTGAGTTACAGCCTGTGCCAGCAGAGAGGATTAAGGTTGTCAAGATACTATGATAGGAGTTATGGTACTTTCACATTAGGATTTGGGATTGGAAGTATTGAAAGAGGGCCCTTACAGAGAAACTTGGAGACTGTCCTCATTTTCCCTGCTACACACTGTTCATAACTGCCCCCCTTCATACTACAATAATGATTAGAATAAAGAAGCTGTTGATTTTAGTTTGGAAATTAGCTCTAAGGCAAGCAAGTATTGATAGAATACCAAGATGTAGTTGAATACATTCTCAAAATTCCTAAATGTGGAGAAAAATTTCCAATAGAGTGATAGCACTGAAATGAATGCATGCCCTCTTCTGCAGAGGTAAGGACAGGCACCACTCAGAAAATGGCTGGCAGAGGACACACATTTGTTGTACAAAATAAAGCCATATCTCATCACTCAGCTCTGCACTCTCTCCATCTCATCTCATCTCATCTCATCTCATCTCATCTCATCTCATCTCATCTCATCTCATCTCACTCATCTCATCTCATTTTTCCTTGTATTTCAGCTACAGACATACCAGAGCTGATATTTGTAAAGTCCTACTTCAAATGACAGAGTGATAGCCAACAGTCATGTTAATGTGTCCCTGCACGAGACTGAGGTGGTTCGCTACAACCCTGTGGAAATATCTGGGCATCGTCCATGCTATATTAGCCATGCACACAGGGAAGTATCAATCTCTCCATCAGGCTCGGGGCAGCACACTATGAAGAGGAATGTTCTTATTCTGGAAGTTCTGACTCATGAGCTCCCATGCATCTGCCAACATGTTAAATATTAAGATGCATAACCACAAAGAGTACATAAGAGGATGACAAACCACACTTAAGTTATCCAAGGCTGCACCTTTACAGCAAAGAAAAATGGGCATGAATAAGGCAGGCTGAACTTGCCCCCCCCATGGGCAGTCTGTGGGTGGCTTGTAGGTTCTATGTGAAGACTGTGCTGGAGTGCATTGGTCAGCATTTAGCTGGCTCCACAAACTGAGACACTGCAACGGACTCTGACCTCAACCAAACTCAAACCCTATGAATTACTGTAGGCAAGGATGATGGTCCAAAACTTTCATCTACATGAAAAAAACCAACGTTCTAAGTCTTCAGAAAATTGACTACAAACAAAAAGACATTCTCCTGTTGAATGTCAAACTGTGAAGCTGAGATTCTGCATGTGTGGGTAAACTATTAAAACAATCAAAAGAATTGAACAATTCAGTTATGAAGTCAGTCATACAGCTGGTTGAGTAATGAACATGTTCAGAGAGAAATATTTCTGAAAAAAGAGTAAAAATACTGCCAATATTTCTGAGTAGAGAATTTCTAATGACTAACTTGACCTGTAAATTATTTCCTTTAAAAAAAGTGATTTGGATAAGCATGGAAGTCAGAGGAAGTAAAAGCATGCAAAAGTTTGGCTTTTAAACAGATTCATAAATAGAAGACACGTGGCTGCAGATGAACAACAAACTCCTTTAACATGCTGATTTTCTAAAGACAAAATAGCTGCAGATTTTTTAGATTCTTTCAGGACTGGCTGCTATGGTTAGGATCTTCATTTTTGCAAAGTAAAAGAAAAGCAAGACATTGTCTAGAAACACAGCATTGTGCAGATAAAGCAGACTTAAGAGTGGAAATTCCTCTTGCTATTGAAATTATTAGTGTCTTCTGCACCAAAGAGAATATGGTCTCAAAAAGCATAACCTCTCTGCAATGCACAAAGTGTAAAACAGCTGGCAGGATGCACCAGGCTTATTTGCCCTGACCCATCTCCCCTGGGTCCCCCACCCCACACCCTCACCCATGGGCCAGAAGCACCAATAAGCTGAGTCCCGGGACCCCCGCCATGGCCCGGGCTACAGCATCGCCTTGCACCCAAGCTGCACTGATGACTTACAGGCTGGCTGCTCCCAGCACCTGGTGCATAGCCATGGGCTTGTTGGAGGGCACAGAGTTGGTACATACTCTCCCCACACACGTGCTGCACCTCATGGGCACAAGAGAGTGGGGTCTTGCCTACCCAGCTGAGCAGTAGGGCTTGAAAGGGGCTCTTGAAAACATGGTCCTTCCCAGCTTAAATGAGAAAGCTAATAAAGAAAGCAACAGAGACTCTAATATATGATAATAATTAAAACATTCAGATGGTGACAAATGAAAAGGTATGTTGAAGGTTATAGAAGAAGCATAATTGTAAGGCAGTAGCTGAGCTTCCGCTTCTTACAAAAACAAGAGAGACACTATGAAGGATGCCATATTGCACTTGGCTCCTGTCCTAAAATAATTCCACATTATAAATATTTGACGCAGCACTTAAGACTATTGCCTCCACAGGATTTAATGTAGTATAATGTAATACATCTGTTTGCTACCCACATGGTATGAAGAGAATGAATGGGTAAGATATGAACAAAAAATGCACAACCATATTGTATACTATTACTTCTGTGTTGATCATTCTGCGCTCATTACCTATTGAATTAAGATGAAGGAAAAACGTTTCATAATCCCTGAACAGCATGATCTCGTTCATTGTTTTTTGATCTACAAGACTACCTCAACCCTGTTGCTACCTTGACTTTCTGTACTCATGAGAAGTTGTGACTTGCATGGGCACTGCTTTTAATGTGAAAAGTTGGAGTACCTGTATGAAAATGCAGCAACATAAGACAAGTACAGTCAAGTAACTTAGGGAAATATGCCTCCTTTTTACGTCTCCAGTTTAAGTACTAAATATCAATCGTCACCAGCTTACACTACCTGAAAAATTGTATATTGAAGATGCATGTGTTAACCGAGTCAATAAACCTTTCCATCAACCATATTGCAGCTAAGTGACACTTTCTTACTCTACTTTGAAGAGCTGCAGGATTGCCCTACTTTGACAGTTATCTCCTCTGCTCAGCATCCTTCCCGCGTACAGGGGAATCTTTCTTAAGGGTATCTTTCTTAACAGAATCTTACCATGCACCTTTCTTAAATTGTAAGTGCTATAGTCCAAGAAAAATATTAAAAGCCACAAGTCACATTAACAAGTAAACAAAGTAATGTGCAGACAACACATAAAGAATGACACACACTTTCATCACTGCACATCTGTCTCGTGATAACAAACTTCACACTGGCTTTTTGTTCTTCTGATGGCAGCTTAGATATTGGTTTGAAAAGAAAGCTACACTGAGAAGGTAAGTACAGCACAAACTTTTTGTTTCCACATGGTGCCATGATCAAAGTGTGCCAATCTGTGGTGCTCCCAAGCTTGACAGAGTTAAAAAAAAAAGAAAGAAATTCTTGCTGTAGGACAGAGTAAAACTTTTCCAGCCTCAGAAGATGGAGTCTCTCTTCATTCATGTTTTATTTTCATCAAAGCATTTTCTTGTGGTGGTAGACCCAGCCAGGATTTTCAAAGGTGCAAACCGGCTTAGATGTCCTTTGTCCCTTTGGAAATGTCAGCGCTGAGCTCCAGGAGATCACACACAGTCTGGGAAGGGGCACAGTTCCATGTGCCTGCACTCCAGTGCTACCTGCCTCAGGCAGCCAGAAATCAGGAGGTGGCCAGGAGACACAGTTCAGCCAGGACTACAGCTGTGCCAGGCCAGGAGATGGTTCAGCCAAGAGCTACAGCTGTGCCAGGCTCCCAGGTCCCACTAAGACTGACTGACCCGTTACTGAGGGTTCTGCGAATTCATTACAATGGATGCACTTTGGTAAGCTCAGTATCTCTGTGACAATCTTTTCCTATGTCTGAACCACAACATTTTGTTCTCTCTGAAAGAGCTGCCGATGAAGCAAACTCTAGATTTTTGGGAAATTGCTTTGGCATCTCTCAGAATATCAAAATGAGTAAATCGTTTAGTAGAGAAAAACAGATTTAAGCACAGTTTGGCATGCCATTATCTTGACTCCTTTACTATGTAACTTTTCATAACTGCCTCATCTGGGAAAATACGCAAAGCTGTCGTTTGTGGGAAGCTAGATAATTAGTCACTCTAAATAACAACTTATGAACTACAGCTAAACACTAACCAGACTGGTAAACAGGAATTGCAAGACTGTGATTTTTGCTTCTTTACCCAGAGTTTCACACACATGAAATAAATGCTTAATTCAGCCCTTCTCTAGCAGCGGTTCACAAACCAGGGGTGGTTCATGAAACCACAGAGCTTGCTCATGGAACCATATTAAATTGTAACATTTCTCAGTTCTGTTTGCCTGCACTGGTCATCCTCCCTCAAATTTGGTATTCACTGGTTCATTTGTCCACAGCTTGGAGATCTGCAGGTTTCAGTCAGGTCAATCTAATGACCAGAAATGTAGCCAGTTGTTCATAAAAATTTTTCCACTCAAATGCACAAGAGCCTGATTCGGCAGTGCCTTAAGCGAATAGCACTTGCCTTGCAAGAGCCAAGAAACCAAGGTAACAGCATCTTGAATAAAGTATTGATTTTTTTTACACTGGACAATGTTTACATTTTTCCTTAGCAAATAACGCATCCATATGTACTTGGTTATGGATGAATTTCTGATTTCACACACACTGTGGGCCAACACTGTGGTCAGAGGTTGCTAGGAGCATATATGTGTATAGCTGTTAGTCATCATGTTCTCCTATCTTTGTAGAGGACATAATTAAGAGTATATCATTCACCTCTTTTGTTTGCATTATGCTTGGACCTGGCTGAGAGCAGTGGGAATGAACTCAAAACCAGAGTCATGAATGTGGATGATGACAAGAAGGATCTCAGCTAGCAGATTTGATCTCTTGAGCTCAGAGGACAATTAGAGAAAAACTGTACAGCTTAAGTTTTTCTTTAATTAGTTTACAGTCTGCAATGTATGGGAGTTCAGCACCTAAATCAATTCTTACACAACTTATGGTTCTCTTTTCTTTTTCCATCAATATTACTATTTCCATTGAAAAATATTTAGTTTTTAGAAAGGAGGGAAATGTGATAGTCATTTATTGCCCCCACACTGCTAAGAAATTCCATGCTTTTATGTGCAGGAAGCATTGTGTTGATGTTGGCTTCCCCATGAGTTAAAAATCTTGTTTAAATGTTGCAGAATCTAAATGCTCTTTGAGGTTTTTCTGTGTTGTTTTATGGAAAGGCTTCTGCCTGATTATTTACAGATGCTGTCTCTGAGAAAGCCAAAAATAGTCCTTTACTAATTCAAAATTTAAACTAGCATTTTTATTAATTTATTGTGTAACCAAGAAATTCTGCTCTGGGGTCCTCAGTTCAAAGAGGAAAACAGAGCCCTTGGGCTCGCTGTTGGCATCACAGGCAGCGACATTCCCACTTAGCTAATGGCAGTGCCAAGCCTTGGCAGACTGTAGGATCTGCTCCAGCAGAAGTGCAGCCTCCAAAGCATCTTGCAGCACAGACTCCCCAGGTTACACGACCACGAAGGACTCATTGTTTGAAAAGCTACTTCTCCCACAGTAGCACAGGGTGTTTAAAACAATTTTAGGAATTACAACAGCCCTTCAAGCCATGCTGTTTTTCTATGGCCACCTTGGCTGAGCTTCAGTAAGGGATTTTTTTCAACAGTTCATGAAGTGCTAAGATACATCTTGAGCTCAACAAGCAAGAAATGTTGCTCAGCCAGCTCAGCAAGTGTTTCATCAGATGAAACACTCCCCCAAAATTTCTCTTCACTTCTCCAAGGTTAAGGAGAGTTTTGAACACTAACAAACAGGGGGGCTACCTTAGCCAAATAGGAGCCAAAGAGCTTGGATATCATGATTGCCAGTCTAAAGACAGATTTTACTCTTTATTCTCTCAGCAACCAGCAGCAGAAGAGTTGCACTTTCATTGCTGCCTCAAGCAACTGTTTTTCTATCTTAGGTCCTGTATATACCTGGTCGGGGGTTGTTCCACTGATCTGGAGACCATATGTTAGACTACTCCCATCCTATGGACATGGCAGCTTCCAGCGATCCCAGGAAGGGGCTGGGGAACAGCACAAACTAGCAATATGGGAGTTGGATTGCCAGACGTTATTCCTGCCTCACTAATAGCTACAGTAAGAGCATGGTTCAGAAAAGCCTTGCTGACCCGGGTGAACTCATGACCCTCTCCAAATCCCTGCATCATGTGATGGTTAGGAGGGAGACCCATGTATCAAAAACTCAGCATTGCAGCAAACAAGAAGATACATTACTGTTAGCATTACAAAAAATTCTGCATAAAATATTGTTGATAAAACATTTGCAAATGTGATTTTCCGCCTGTCAGCGGGTACCAGCTGAAACCTGCTCCTAACTCAGTCTGCACAAACACTTACTTATCTAATACAACGTAGCTTTGAAACAAAATAGGAGAGATTCATGAACCATAGGTACAAAGTCTGTGGGCCTACATTGTAGATCAGATTGTCTTCTAACAGACTGGCCTACAATCTGGATGAAATCTTTCAAACATTGAGCTGGGGAGGTTTATGCTTAGTTCCTACAGTCTAACTTCTTATCTGAAAATAATATTATGGATTTTCCGAAAATAACAGCAAACCCCTCTCAGGTGATTTCTTCACAGACTTTTTTAGTTGGTACAGAATGTGTAGTTGTTCTGCAGTGACATTTAAAAAAAAAAAAAGAAAGAAAACTGGACTACACTTCCTTTCTTTAGTCGAAAATTTCCTTAACCTCAGACAGAGCTACCAGAGATGATCAGAGAAGTTTGTACATTGACAAATAAATTAGGTTCTTCTTTGGATGGAACAAAATATCATCACTTATTTTGAATAAAGCAGAAGAAATCTCTCTAGAAAAAGTAGCATTTATGGTTTTAACTTTTTGGAAACTATCGATTTCTCCCAGCTATGAAACAGCTTAAAACTGAGATCACAAAGTCAAATTTGATTTAAAATTGAGCTCTGATCTCTCCTTCCTGAAACAGAGTGGAGCTTGGGTTCCTACAGGTTCTGGCTGGACACAACTCATCTCTAGCACTGGTACAACTGGCAGCTGCTCCTTCTGAATGTGCCATCAGCTGAGAGAAACACTTACGGATTAAATACAATATGGTGAAGAGGGAAGAATTCCTAAAGGATGTATTCCAGAGGAACCGTTATATATTTAATTAAAATATATTGTTCTGCATGATATAATTAAAGTACAATCAAGAAACTCTGCTCTGGGCCCTAGGACTTTTTGGGGAGTCTTATTAAGGATCATACACTGGAAAGACCTGTACGATATGTTTAGTGCCGTAAAGTTTCTGAGCCACAGCACAAGCTGGCCATATAGTTACTTATTTCTTGTAACTAAATTTTGAAAGATAATGAACATGAAAGATAATTTGCACTGCTATACTACTTTTAATCCACGGATTTTACAAGCTTTAGAAATAGCTATAAATTTCTCTAACAGTGTCGTTCCCTATCACTGCTGCAATTTAAAAACCTCCCACAGTAACACTAAACTTTTAGTAAGTGTACCAAAACCTCTGGTACTTATCTCTTGGGTTACAAACTACTTTATCAATGTGTTTTGTGTTTTATTTCCATGCTGGGATCGTGGATCTGAGATATATTTGGGTAAAGTTAACTAGATGCCCTCCACCAGCCTTGCTTTGTCTCCTGCTCCTTTGCTTTCTCCTGAGCTCTGTGGTCTGCTGTTCTCAGAGGCAGAGAACCACACAAATGCTGTGAAGTGTTTTCTCCTCCTTACCTTTTCAGATGGACATTAAGTGAATTTCCCAACACAACATAGGCATTCCCACTAGAGCTAGAAGACCTGACTCTCCTCCTGCCCTGTATCAGAGCTCAGATTAATTGCTAATTGCTCCACAGGTTCCTCAGGAACACCGATCTGCCACAACTGCAAGCAAGTTCCTTGCCTCGGTTTCAGTCTCCTCTCCTGTACCAAAAGGATGATGACACATATTTCCCTTATTGAAAAGATCCATGATCACTGTGAGATGACCAGTGAATTCCTACTGTTGTTGAGGATTTTCATAAAAACTGTTCTTCTCCTCACCTTGTTGATGAATATGCAGTTTATCAATGACATGACACACAAGAAACGAAAAGATTTGTGCTGAAGACAGAGTGATTTCTCTTTTTCTAATAAAAGAGTGGCTAGCAAAAATTTTCTTTGGCTTCAGATGTCTTTAATAAGTCAAGCGGATGTGCAAAATGTAACTGAGCGTCTTTGTCTGTAGGTATATCCTGTGAGAATGGCATTTTCTGAAATATGGCTGGGTAGAGAAAATCACTTCATCAGTTTTGAAATCTGGTTCTGAAAGAAAAATTGGAGGCTAATGGCCTCTGATGAAACAATAGTAACCAAAATAATAATAATCAGGATATTTCCCTAATTCTGCTAGTATTATTTTCATCACCACTGCATTCAGTACTTGTACCTGTTGGCCCTAACTCCTACGTTGTTTCACTGTGTTGGAACACGCAAGGTATAAACTAAACTCCACAGCTATTTTGTTTCTTGTTTATTAAAAAATCAGGAAGCTTCTTTTAACAACCGTATCAACAAGGAAAGCTGCATAATTGACTGAAAATAGTATCCTTTTCATCATTTTTATGGTAGAATAAAACAGCTACAGTTGGCCCACAGTATTGTACTGATACCAAGACCATTAAGTGGCAAATCAAGTGCTTCACTTTTGAGGGATTTTCTCCCCTAACCTTTCAACTTACACATTTATAGGTCTCCAAGTGCTAAGAGGAAACCTATGCAAAATTAAGTACTTAAGCACAGTTACACTGGCAAGACTTGCATCTAGCTAGAGCCTAAAACTGATCCCTTACAAGAGCACTTCAGCAGACTAAATTTATTAGCAATCTGAGCCTGTGTGCAAACTGCACATTGGATGCAAGTCAGCCAGGAAACAGGCTTGGTGCTTTGTAGGGTTGGGGGTTAACCAGCCTGCCTTGGACAGTACTGCAGAAACTGAGCATCACTACCCTGGACGCTGTTGGTACTAATGAGCACGTGTTTGTGCATCCCTGCATTGTGCCGCAGTTCCAGAAGCAGACTTGTGAGTGCAGTGCTAACCACCTGCATGATGAGGAGACCCTGTTGGGGTCTGTGATAGTGGTCTGGCTGGCTCCTACTGCTTTATTACACAGGGCCAGAGGATTCCCCAGGACCTTCACACCCATTCCTGTGACAAAGCAGAAGCACCAGCCTGAAATATTTTTGGTCTTCTCTTATTTTGGGCACATGCTCACTATAGGCAACAGAAGTCTCCTGTTCGTCTGTGCCAGCCCAGGTTTTATTTGTCATTAGTCAACTCCTGTGTAGTCTCAGTGTTTCTCTCTCATATCTAGAGAGAATGTTAAGCCAAAATTAATGACCCATGGCTAACATGCATCATGGTTAATATGTCATCAGGACCGTGTCTCTGCAAGCAGCATTCTCTGCTGAGCATCAATCCTTGTCTTCCTGACTCTGCCATACTCCTCCATGTAGCTTACTAACTTGGATTACGTGTAACATCTTTTGTTGTTTAACGCTAATAGGATCCAGTTGAACTATGCATAATTACATCCAGGTCTCCTTCAACGGATGGCTTGTTCCCTCTGTCAATGATCTAATAAGTAGAGAGACATACCATAAAATGGAGAATGAGTAATGCACACGGAGGTGATTATTATGCTGTGGTGCTCATGCTAACAGCTGGAAGAGATCATGGATTACTGAAGCTATATGGGCTTTGGGATAGCCCCTGCAAAACATTTTCAAGAATCCAGAGTTTCTTTCAGTGCCCAGGTTAACATATCTTTCCAGGCTACTTTATCCTTCTTCCAAATGAGTGTTTCCTTCACCCCATTTCCCTCATCCTGAGGAAGGTTATTTAATCTCATCTTAGAGATATCCTTGTGAAAACTGGGGAAAAGTGGAGAAAGTCTGGAGCTCACAGACATCCTTAAGTAATAACTAATGGAGGATCCAGGACACAAAAATCTCTCTCATCAATACCTCCTTAGTTCAGTTAGCCATGATAACAGTCATCAACAGGCATAAGAGCCTGATGCTGGACAAGTTAGACTGGTGAGATGGATCAAGTGAAAATGCCCCAGGTTGACAGGGTTAGGGGTCAAACATGGGCACAGACCCAGACGTGCGGCTCCAGGACCCCTGCCACCGACTGCAGGCCTGGGGTCAAGCTGGAGGCAGTCAATCTGCCACCCACCCCGTCAGCACATCGTCCAGAGCTGGAGACAGCAGACCAAAGTAGAGGTCCACGCACTGAACACTGCCTGGGGTATACACTGTGTAAGTCTCAGAAGTGCTACGACCACTCCAAAAGTGCTCTGAATAGAAAAGGAAATGGTGCATGCCAACACCAACCCCCCCCCACCCCAACCCCATGGGGAGGCAACAAGGGTTTAATTTACATGGAAGTGGCCCATGGGCTAAATAATTCAGTATTATCTCTCCAAAAAAAGAGGGAGCCATCACATGAACAGGGTCACTGAGGAGCACTCTGCCAGCCACAGAAGCCAGAAAACAAGTTTCTGTGAAAAAGCCTGTTGTGGCTTGGGGAGGAGATGGAAGGGAGTGAGAGGAGCAAGCCCTGAGGCCAGAGCAAGCTGTGAGTGCTCACACTGGGTAGGGAGTTTTCTTACTTACTGGCATATTTGCTGGCAGAAACCAGGGTGCACAGGCTTGAGCAGCACCATCACCCCAGAGAGCTCCATCCCCCCCAAGTTATCCAAGGGTGAATCAGCCCCTCCTTTACTACCACACGCATAGCCAAGAACAGCTACACTTCATTAGACCTCAGCAGTGAGCACACCCTAAATTGACTCTAAAAACCTTCCTCACAATTTAATCCCTGACCTCCCTGGTGGTTCCCTAGCTCCTCTAAGTCATCCAAAAGCTTTTGGAGAGGAACAAAACAGGTCAGCCAGACTCCTTCCAGACTTCACCAGAAAAAGCAAAATACTCATCCTGTTCACGTTACACATTTTGGGAGCTGGGGTGCACAACACCTCAGCCATAACTCTGCAGCTCACTGCCAATTTGCAGCCGATTCCTGGACTGCTCTGTAATGTGCCATGGGAGCCCTTGATGCTGAACTCCCTCTGCGGAGCTGAAGCTCTCACAGCTGCCTCTCCAAGAAAGCAAATGCAGTCAGCATCCACCTACAGACATCCAGCAGGATGGGCTGCAAGTCTCCAAAAAACTGCTGAGTATCAGTATAATAAACTGTGCATCATACAGAAGCATGATCTGTCCTGCTTGCTTTACTACACCTGGCTTCATCATATTCAACCTAATTCAGACAAAAAAACAGGCAGAGCTGATAGACTCAGCTGGCTGAATAATCCAAGGGAAGACTTTCACCAGGTTCAGTGGACACCTTGCCTGTCTCCTCAGTTGCAGAGCAAAGATATTGTCAAATATCATGGATTTATGTCAGGAAGAACTGCATGAGGGTCAGATCTCACTTGCTGCTCTCTTCATTCATAATAAATTTCAGTTTGTTTATTTCTGCTGAAAACAGCCTAACCCCATGAAACTTGGTTCTTTGATGTGAACACATACTACTGTAATAAAAAGGGGCCTGTGACATCATTTCAGATGCTGAACAGAATAAATTAAATATCGGAAAATGCAGTAACTTCACAGTTGTTTTTTCATCAGACTAAAAATGTGTTTTCAGCAGGTTCCATCTTCTCTACCTTTAGAGCCTTTCAGGAGAAACACTATCCCTCTGTTCTGGACAGGTCACACTCCTGCTTTGCCACAGCTGTGAGCACTGGTACCGCCCGTGGAATTTGTACAACCTGAACTGTTTTTTATATATTTGCTTATAAAGAGCTGAGTTAGCTCTCACAAACACTGATGTGGAAGCACAATGATACCACAGAAGTCTCAAGCTTGTCTAACCCCTGCCAGAGACATGCTGAATTAGCTGTAATACCTTCCATACTGCTGCTGCAGCAAGGAGTCTGTCAACAAGTTCTTTTGCAGCATACAGTGCTCCGGGCAAACACAGTCCTGATCTGTGTGGGAAACTGAGCATTTCTGTAGCCACAAACACATCACTTGATGCTAAACCTTTGCTGAACTTTTCAGAAGAAATGGGAATGCTACATCCCTCCCCATCCTCCATTTCCATGCCTTGTCTTTAAAATTTAGAGAGGTTTTTATTCTCCAAGGCATATTTTGGATGCATCTAGAAACCATACTTTGAGCTCTACTACATACTCTCTTGGTGATTTTTTGACTGTGCATGATAAACTCACATTGTATTCTGACACTCAAACTGAAAAAGAAAAGTAACAGGAAACCTCTTAGTAAAATGTCCAGGTGTTGGTTCCAGATTATGAAGTTTAAATGAGATGATCAACATTTGAAGACCTTCCTTGGCCTGTACCAACAGGCCTAGATGTGTTAGATTAAACAACCCAAACAAGTAAAAAAAGCATTTATGGATTTGCTTGGATAATACTTCAACCTCCTGTTTACTAGCTGTGTACAAACAGGCCTAGTAGCAATTGCCTGCTCACAATAATTTTTGTGGAAAGCAATATAGATAAAAACATGTTTTCATATGACAGCTAACAGAAGTACTAATTTATTTATTGTTCATAAAGACATGAGGACTTAGTCGTTCAGTGGGGAGGCTCTCCTGGAACCACAGATACTCCTAAAATGCTACCTCAACTTTCACTGAGCTCTACTGTCTTTTATTTCTACTCTGTTCAGATCTCAAGCCTAGGAGCCAGCAGAGCAGATGTGCTAATTGCTGCTATCATATCCTTCCCTTGGCTTGCAGGTTATTACCCACTCTTTGCTTATCCCATCTGCTGAGACTACAAGCCCTTTGGTACCTGCACGGTTCTTAGCCCGGATTTTGGTTAGCAGCAGATACTACTGAAATAACGACCAGGAGTAACAGCAACAGCCCACCATTTAGGCACTGGAAAGGGAAGAGTTGTTCATTGCAAGCATGAAACATTTTAGTCACTGCTCATATTTTCTGCACATATGAAATATATAGTTTCTACAAATGGATGGGCAGTCTGTAATATTTTTTAAAGCAGGGCGCTGCTGATTAAACCATAGTGAAGAATGTGACATTTTGAGGGGGAAATTGAACCCAGTGGAAGTTTTCACTAGAATATTGTGTCTATAGAATAAGGCAGTTCCATTTGAAAGATTTAATTTTACAAACATTTTCAGACTTTTCTTTTAAGAAAAGTTAAAATAAGCTGTGGATAATGTTTAGTTTCTAGACAAATTGTAATGAACAAGCATCAAAACATTCTGTAAAACTGAAAAAATGCATTGACATGTATTTATTTTGAGGTAACAAAAAGAGGAAACAACTGGACAGTATTTCTCAGTACATTACTGTGACACCCCATGCATCTCTGGCTAGGGAGCCCAGCCTCCTAGTAAAAACTGAGACATAATCTGTCTAATCTGTTTTTCCCATGAAACAAAGAAACAAAATTTAAAATCAAACCAGAATAAAGTAGAAGCTCAGTTGTTCAGGAATTCTGAAATTGCACTTCAATTGAAGACCTCAAAATAAAGCAGTCTAGGCTTTTCCAAGACGATCTTTTCTACAACTGCCCACTGTTGGTGGGGAAAGTGAGGGGCAAATCACATGTTGTCTTTATTCAGAGCAACAAAACAAAAAGTTAAAATACCAGAGTTTACTCTGGGACAAAACAGTCAAAAGTTTTTGACAAGCTCTAATATTACAGCAATACATCAGCACTGCATTCTCTTTGAACAGCAGTGTCTCTGTATAAAAACAAACTAATATACTTAGAGTATTCAGCCTCGTGCAATGGAGTCATATTTGCAGTATGGAATCCCCCAAATGAGGTCTAAATGATAGAAGTATCTGGTGCTTAGAAACTTCCATATCACAAATATATGAGACATTAATCATGACGAAAAGAGACTGAAACAATAACTTTTCCACTCAGTCTTTCCTCAAGTTTCTGAATTCACTGCTAAAAGTGATGATGTACCAAAAAAAAAAAAAGTCTACAGGTGGAGCACCTACTTGTACCAACCAGTGTGAAACTCTCGATCTTCATCCCTTTGCATTGAGCCCAACATCTAAGTCACAGCAGCCCAGAGAAGGGGCAAGTTATTTCATGTTTCACCAATGCAAAGTATCTTATACTTTGTCACACTTGGTCACTTGGCAGCAGAGGCACTCAGTGAAAGGATACTGCCCTAGATGGAAAGGCTTTGGTTTTCCTGCACTGACCTGAACAAGGGGAGCGGCACCCACAGAGTGAAGCCACATGTCAGCACTTTGTGCACTGACATGAAGGAAGCGTAGAAGAAAATGTATCCTCCCTAGGTAAACAAGACAGGAGAACTAGTGACAACACACATGGAGATGGATGAGGTACTCCACAATTATTTCGCCTCAGTAACTACTCTTCCCACATCTCTCAAGTCCCTGAACCTCAAGGCAGGGACTGGGGGAATGAAGCCTGTCCCATCATAAAAGAAGATCAGGTTCGAGACCACCTGAGGAACCTGAATGTATGGAAGTCCCCGAGACCAACAAGAAGCATTTCAGAGTCCTGAGGGAATTGTCTGATGTAGCCACTAAGCCACTCTCCATCGTATTTGAGAAGTCATGGCAGTCAGGTGAAGTCCTCAGTGACTGGAAAAGGGGAATATTGCACCCAATTTTATAAAGGGTAATAAGGAGGACCTAATTGGAGAGATAGAGGTTTCAAAAAATGGACTGTTAGATGGATAAGGAATTGGCTGGATGGCCATGTTCAAAGATATGTTCAAAATTACAGTCAGCTGCTCAATGTTCAAGTGGAAACCAGCAATGAGTGATGTCCCTCAAGGATCTGTACTGGGACCAATACTATTTAATATCTTCATCAATGACATAATGGGATTGAGCGCACCATCAGCAAGTTTGCAGATGACACCAAGCTGAGTGGTGCAGCTGATAGGCTTGAGGGAAGGGATGCCATCCAGAGGGACCTCGACAGGCTTAAGGAGTGGGCCCATATGAACCTCATGAAGTTCAGCAAGGCCAAGTGCAAGGTCCTGCACCGGGTTGGGGCAACTCCTGGTATCAATACAGGCTGGGGGATGAAAGGTTTGAGAGCAGCTCTGCAGAGAAGGACTTGCGGGTACTGGTGGATAAAAAATTGGATGAGCCCGCAATGTGCATTGCAGCCCAGAAAGCCACCTATATCCTGGGCTGCATCGAAAGAAGCATGGGCAGCAGGTGGAGAGAGTTAATTCACCCTGTCTACTGTGCTCTCATGAGACCCCATCTGGAACACTGCATCCAGTTCTGGATGTCCATCCAGTGTCCACAGCACAAAAAAGACATGCATGTGTTAGAGTGGGTCCAGAGGAGGGCCACGAAAACAGTCAGAGGGCTGGAACACCTCTCCTGTGAGGACAGGCTGAGAGAGTTGGGGTTGTTCAGCCTGGAGAAGAAAAGGCTCCAGGGAGACTTTATTACGACCTTTCAATTCTTAAAAGGGGCTTATAAGAAAGATGGAGAGAGACTTTACCACGGCCTGTAGTGACAGGACAAGGGGCAATGGTTTTAAACTGAAAGAGGGTAGATTTAGATTGTACATAAGGAAGAAATCTTTTATGATGAGAGCGGTCAGGCACTGGGACAGGCTGCCCAGAGAAGTGTGCTTCTCATTATTGGAAGTGTTCAAGGTTGGATGGGGTTTTGAGCAACCTGATCTAGTGAAAGATGTCCCTGCCCATGGCAGAGAGGTTGGACTAACTAATCTTTAAAGATCCCTTCCAACCCAAACCATTCTGTGATTCTGTGTTTCTATGATTCTAGATACCCAAAAAGGCACCCAAGCACTGAGAGACTGGGAATCCAGTGTGGCTTCCGTTACTTGGATTTTCTGTGCCATCATGGCTACAGGCTTAGCTTTTGGGCACAGACTTGCTTTAAACCACCAGTTACTGTCCAGTTAAAGCTTTCTTCATTTATTTGATATGTCAGCCAAGGAGAATCTCTGATTCTTCCACTTTTACAGGGAGTCACAGGGCTTATTTAATCAGACTTTGGAAAAATCAAACTTAGAGCATATAAGGAACATGTACACAAAGATGAGGGTTACTGCATGGATGACAGAAATAATGCACATCAATATCTGGGTGAGGCAGGTGGTGCATAAGAAGGAAGAACATGACAGTTTATTATTTAAACATGAAATCTGCATTTTGAGAAAGTATTTTCGAAGTAGTAGCTAATCAGAAGTGAAGACCTTTGATTCTGTTTGCTTTCTCTAGGACGTGTGGCAAATACATACGTATTTTGTTTACAGATAGACCGACAGTATACGCACCCTCCAAAACAATACCTGAGTTGCCTGATGGGTATCTGATGAAGATGCCAGCCTATAAGCCTTTATTTGTGAAGCTCTGATGTCAAGAAAGTGAAAAATGCAAATCTTCTAGGGAAAGCTGTGGTAAACTAAAAGAATTTATCAGTAGCTGCCTCCTTGTACCTGAAAATCTTATGCATTTACTAGTATGATTTTCCCAACAATCTTCCCCTTTGTTACAGTGCTCTCTACCACAGTTTATCACTGACCCCAAGTTATGCTCAAATGGCTTGATTGTAAAAAATGTTTGGCATTTAAGAAGAGAACTTGGTAGAGGATTTACCATTTTAGTTGCATTTCATTAATAGAGGCTACTGAGGACCCCAGCTTGTAGGTATGCATGAATATGAAGCTCTTCCCACAGGTGTGATGTGGCAAGAGCATCCTCAGACCAGTGGGCATGAGGAGCTCTCTGCAGGAGAGCAGCAAGATGAGCAGTTGACAGGGATTCCTCTCTGCCCCATCGCACCAACCATTTGCAATTCTTGCTCTGGGGTCCTGAATTTAGGCCAAAACAAATAGGGAGAAAAAAAACCACCACATTTTGGGACAGGGGCGTAAGAGAGAAAAATTTCTGTAGACTTTTTTTCTTTTCATTGGCAGCCACTGGACACTGCTCACAGGTTTGGTATGTCAGGCTCGGTCCCAGCAGAGACTGCCCAGCACACAGGCTGCAGGTGAGGCAGCTGTTCAGCCAGGGCTGTCGCCACCACAAACATGTTTCACTTTTGCAATCTGTTTGGTACTTATTTGTCCTCATCATGCTAAACACAGACAATATTATAAAACAAATAAAATCATATTATTAACATGTTCTCCAAAGCCGTGATTTATTGTGACCAGAAGTCTGTGACAAGGATCCTGTTTGGCCAGTCCTGCCTTTGCAGTTCCTTTAATTGCAGTATCAAGAGAGGAAAAGCACATCACACTTCCTATTATCTTGACTTCTTACATAATAGAGGAAAACAAGCTCAGGCTCAAAATAACCCAAGAACCCCATACCAAGACCAAAAAAAATACAGAAAAATTAACATTCCACATGTTTAAAGAATGTAAACAAACATGTCATCACACAGACATGCAGAAAACTGGTGTTACTAAAACCAAGCGCTGCCAATTCTCCACCTAATGAGTTGTTGAATCCCAAGAAAATCAGAAACGGCTCATGAGAGCTTAGTGAACAACAGCATTTGTTTTTCCTTCTTATTTCTCCTTATTAAAAGCTACAGGGAAATCACTGAGCTAGAAGGACTACCTCAATTACTCTTAATTGCTGTCAGTTCTTATTAGCCCAGACCACAGTGATCCTGCAGTGAGCAGCAGAGGGGACAAAGCAGGTGCTTTGTCTCTTCACAGTGCGCTCCCTCTGCTTGCCATGGAAATGCCATCGAGGGAATGGGTATAAGCTCATGATTCACAGAGGCTGGTGATACTCAGGACCACATTTCGTGTTAAAAGCAAGGCTTAGCCTTCCTGTTTTGCTCAACTCTCGATTTTTTGCCTATGTATTTTTGGGCTGCGCTCCAGGTAATCTTATGAATGAAACCCAAGGTCCGCCATGTTGTGCTCACAGCCCATGCCTGCAGGGCGAAAAGGGTGCTACTGCTCGGATGGGAGCGTGAACGCGGCTGCAGCAGCTCATCGGCTGAGCAGGGATGTGCACATGGCCCAGCGGGCCAGTTATATAAAAGCAGCAACAAACATTTTTCTAAAATCAAGATGAGGACAGAGGACTGCCTCAAGGGACCTCAGTGAATATTGATGCCTTTTTGAGCAAAATAGAGGAAGTAAGATAAGCCTGGTCCTTGCTATTTCTTTTTTGGTATATACTTGCAAGTCAGCTGGGGCATAACAAGAAGTAACTAACATGGTTCCTCGATACACAGCAAGAAATAAAGATAGTTGGAGAACAGAGCTGCAAGGTGGCAAACTCTGAGTTATCTGGTTGGTTTCTTATAAACTTTTCCACGATAAAAGCTAAGAAAATATCAGAAACATACAGAGTGGGTCAATATATATTATCAGGTATAGATGGAGATGGATACAGTTCTGAAACATAAAATATCATAAAACCAAGTTTAACTGTTAGCCATTTTATCACCCAGTCATCCAGGACCACATTCAACATCTCTTTTATTCATTAAAAATGAATAATACAACAATGAGAATGTAGGAACATCCTTCTCAAATCAGCTTGCAGTAAATACCAACTTATTAGGTAAGTAAAGGGAAACAGACTCTCTTAATATTATTGCTCATTAAGAAGATCCAGTACTGAACGAAATGTTACTTATTTTTATAAATCCCATACTGACCTGATGCAAAACTCCATGGTAGGATTAACTACTATTGAAAAACTTTAAAACATTCACATGGATATGAAATAATACTTTGATGCTATTCAGGTTTTAGCAAACTCTTGCTTATGAATTTCTATAATGTTCTTGAACTAGGGGGTTGGGAGAGAGGACTCTGTGACTTACTAGATATGCTATCATAACAATGTAAACTATCCTCATTTTTACAATATGTAGAAAAATATACAAGGTTGCAAAATTAAAATGTGCAGGTACAGATCCACAAAGGTATTTAAGATCTTAAAACATATTTTGATGCCTTAGTTTCTGCAAGGAAACACCCCAAGCTCCTCTGACAAGTGTTAATGGACGGCACGGTGCGTGCAATTACAGAGGAAATAGTCCTGTTCAACAGGAGTGGGACTCTTGTTCAGTAAATACAATGAAAATAAATGATGAGTCTTACTATGATCTAAAGGAACATACTTATTCAGGCCTTTCAGCTGGCTGCACAAGTATTGTTTAACGCCCTGCCTTCCAACAGTGGGATGACACAAATCTAGTCAAGTCATTTCACACTTCAACACTGGCAGGGACAACGCTGCTTTTATCAGTGGAGTTGTACCTATTTACAGCAGATGTGTCTGTGACCTAGGAATGTAATTTGTGAGAAATAGTCAGAATATTCTCTACTCTCCTCGGATTTCTAAAAGCCATTTAAAATCATTATAAGAAAATGATGTTATAGACAGCTCCTGTGAATTTCAAAAGGAGACTAAAGCAAGAAATCCCAGAAAAAAAACATTTCTTTGCCTACTGTAGTACAGCTGAAATGAATAATCAGTATTTTAAAGCCTGGGAAATCAGCATGGAAAATCCCAAATCCTCATAACAAACTGTACTCTGAAGAGAACGATGGTCTGCTGTGGATATCTCATCTGCACTAGGCAGAGCTGCAGAAAAAATACAGATTGTCCTCCCCTCTGCCCCATTGTTCACCGAAACCTTCCTCACACCACTGCTCAAATATTTCAAAGAAGCCACTTTGACTTAAATGTCTAGTTTACTGGAAATCTGCTGGCAATGTCCTTATGAGATGGTTGAAAAACAAGTAATGTAATCTGCAAAGATTTAAACCAGCATATTTTTAAACGGGGAAGTTTGCTGACTGCTTTTTCTCTCTCTTAGTAGTGGTCAGTTCTGGCAGCAAAATGCTTTAAAAAACACACAGGCTGTGCTAGAAAAAGATCAAAAGTGGATCAGATGGCAGGGCCAGCTCACATCAGTCTCGCAAGAAAGAGGAGAAAACAAACAAACAGAGAAGATGAGTTTTTCTTGCCATGCATCGCCCCACACTCCCCACCTGCATGCGAGGGCTCCTGGGCACTTTGCAGCATCTCTGCCACGCGTCCTGGACCTGCAGAGCGAGGGGGACTGCACGATCCACCTCCGCCCCATCCCTCTCCCCAGACGGATTCATCAGACTTTGTCCTGACAGCAGCCGGGCTTTTCCTCACAGCGCTCCTCCTCGCTGGGCTGCCGCTCCGGGGGAAGGGAAGCAAGCCTGGGCGCTGGTTTCCCTCGACTATCCAAGAGTGATAGGGTTCGGGGTGATGGCGGCCCTTCTCACAGGTGGGTAACTGATGTACGTGTAGGGTCCGGCTGCCTCTGCGGTTGGGAGGTGGAACACGGTGGGGCTGCACCCAGCGTGAGCACCGGCTGGTCACGGCACAGCTCCCCCTCTCTGCTCCTGCCACACCATGTGCCGTTTTATTTGTATTTGCAAGACCACATGGACTGTGCTGTGCTAAAAATGTGCAAAAGCATGCGGATAATGCTCTTTTTCCTTTAAGAACATGAAGCCTTCTACAAGCCTCAGAGGTGAACATGGAGAAAGAGTGCCCGGAGTGTTAAATGCCATACTCATTTTCTATGGGGTTTTCCTAAAGGGCCATGTTGAGACCCATACAAAAAGCAACGAGTTACGTTTATAGCCCTGTATAACCCTTCTAGACAGGCACACGACTGCAGCTGACCGGTGAGCACCCAATTCACCACCCACGCTCCTCCTCTCTGCTCTGCTTTCCCGAGCACATGGGTGAAGGCAGCGAGCGCCCACCAATTTCGGGGCAGACCCGTCACCGCTTAACCTGCAAACTACTAAACTCTCTGCCGGGATTTTGGAGGCCAGCCTAGCCGAGGTAAGCGGCGGCAGCAGTGGCGGTCCATGCCCTGCTGACACAGCTGGGCCGGGCTCGGCTGGCTCGCAGGCAAGATTGGGTTACAAGGCAGAAATCATAACAAAGGCAGGAAACAGATCAGCACTCTCTGGGTTTAACACCCTCTCCGGGGACCCTGCCGGTTTCCAGACTGCAGATGGTTTTAACCCTGTCCTGAAACGCACCCGTGCGGCATGCTCCGCTCTGATGAATTCGAGCCTGGTACATAAAATAAAAGAACGGCCCCAACAGAGACCAGTCGGAGCAGTCTGAAGGGTTTTACATCGATTTCTATGAATGGGCTTGGGAATATGAACCCTGCTGAATGGCATCCAAATAATAGTAACCAAACTGTCATGAAGGAGTCCATCGCTGAGCTCTGCTGCCGGGGCCCGAGCCTCCCTGCAGCCGCAGACCGTCTCCGTCACCTGGCAGCCTGGATCTCCGTTTTTCGCTGCTCTCAGCACCACGCTTCCAGCACTGGGCAGGAGGAAAACCCCGGCTGACCTCATGCGGCTTTATTAACTCCAGTGCCAAAAACACCAGTTGTGCCCTCAACTGCTTAATTTTGGGAGCTGAGTTAATGCAATGGATCCGTTGGAGAGGATGTCTTTCATAAAACAGGTCAGCTTTGCAGGACTGTGAGTATTTCACTTAAAATAGCTCCAAGGAAGTTGTGTAAACACATCACCAACTCCCCCAAGTACCGATCTGCCTTGAGGTGCTACTGATTTGCTTTTAAATGTTGGCTTCTCACTTTGCAGCAGAATGCTTTAGGAACAAGTCCTACCTGTGACGTGAAGTGTTCCTCAGCATGGGGAAGAGGGGGAGCAACCTACATGATTTGCAAACTGAAGGTGTTTGGGGAAAAGAGGACATTCCCCAGGAGACCATAATGAGCACAGCACTATCCTTGGTCCCTGCTGGGAACTCTGATGTTCTGGAAATAGCAATCTCAAAAGGTGAAATATGGTCACTTAGAGGTTACAAACCCATTTCATATACAAATTCGATGGCAAAAGGAGAGACAAGTGCCTGCCAAAAAGTCCTTGCCCGGAATTTGCCCAAGTGAAAGCTGGAGGACTAGAGCGGGATCACGGCTTCCTTTCAGCAGAACTGTCTGAAAAGCGCATCTGCAAAGCTGGTGATAGTCCTGTAACACATCACCCTGCAAAGGTCCCATAACTGGTGGAATAAGGAGGAGTTTCTTAATTCAGTTTCCACTGTATTAAAAGCATATGAAAACTATTAAAAAAAATAGACATAGGACTAGAGTATTATAAAAACCCAAACAAACCTCAGAACACACCCACTCTGGAAATGTCTCCCATTCACAGCTTCACTGAGTATTTTCTTTTAACTCACCACAAGTCTTCCCAGAAGAACAACTCAAAAGACATTAGACATTATTTATTTTTCTTTCTAAAATACTGTTTTAGAAACCTCCCAGAAGGGAGAAAAATAAAATAAAATTATTATAGTGCCACATCAGCACAGTCAGCAAGCACAAAATGAAGAGGACTACAGTGACTACGTAAGTACTGCCTTGACTAAGATGCTTTTTAATTTCACAGTCAGCTTTTCTGCTTCCTTTTACAAAGACACTTCCACTTAATCTCTTCTAGGCCACCTTGAACACCCACTGGACATATACATATCCTTGGCAGGTATTCTGGTTATTTTGTGAGGTTTTTTTGGTAATCTGGTTTCATATATGTGAAAATTCATTCTCTGCAGTAAATGAAAGGCCTTCACAAAGGGTCTTCTTTCCATTGGAGACATGATTACAGGCTCAATTGCTATTCAAACCAAGTGTAATAAAAAGGGCTTGTTGTGGAAAACACAGCTCCATTTCTCTTTATTAAAGCACAGAACTACTCACAGTAACCTCTTGCATAAACGACCGAGAATAAAAACAGCTCCACCATGCTGTATTTCACACAGCAGCTTGCCAAGAATACGAGTTTCTCAGGAGCCCGGATGCTGAGCTGCAGCAGAGGAGCAGATGTGGCTATTGCTGCAAAGGTGGGCCCCAGCTAACACCCTCCCATCCCGTGTGTCAGCATGCACGGCAGTAACACGCCGGGCAAAGGGGTTAAAACTCATGCCGTCTCTTCATCGCTTCCTGGCCCAGAGTCAAAGTTTACTGAAGCAAGAGGCAAGCTGTGAAGTTTACGGGGTTTACAGGGTGCCGATCACCCTCTGACAATGGCAGGCATTTCCTGCAGCTACGACATTTCCCTGCTGCGTCCTCTTGGTGGGCTCAGTTCTGATCCCGAGGCTGAGACGTGCTTTTTACCTTCTGCTGGACTACTCCAGACCTAACCCGTATGGGCAGAGGGAATGTGGGGAATAAGAGACAGACTTCCAGCTAAACAGAAAAAGGACAGGAGCCACCTCTGCTTTGCTCCTGCTACCTCTTGAAGACAAAAAGCAGATCATGGGGTTCCCTTATGGCACAACAGACCAGCATCTCCACAAAGCACACTGTTATCTGCATCTCGATGATCTAAAACTTGAACTGTGAACACCACACAAAGCACAGGGATATTGCACAGATGTGGCTTCATGCGCTGTTTTGGACCCTGCAGAAAGGATGTGTCTGGTCTGGGACCAGCAGGGGTGGAGCAAAGAGGGGTTGAATTACAGGTCTCTGAAAAGTTATCTTCAGTTCTGTTTGATGACCCCAGATACACACAACGAAGACATGTCTACTCTTCCTCCTCCTGCTGTATTTCAGCTGATTCAGACCCTCACACACAGCAAACTTACTAATTTGACACCTCAGAGTTTTCTCCTAATTTTAGCTAATCTTGACCAACTATTTAAAAAGGGACCAGTGTTAAAGTTTTCAATATTTTGGAAAGCTTTTTCAGCTCTCCTGCAATGAGCAGAAGAACCAGATGTTCGTTTGTTTGCTTCCCCTTAAAACTGAGCCACGCTGCGTATTCTCCAGTCCTTTTCACTGCTGCTTTCTGCAGGGCACTTAGTAATGAAATTCCACATAACACTGAAATATACATATGGTCATTTTTAGAAATTTGTAAAAGAGGTTAAACATGCAATATCATTAATCAAGCAGAAACCTGTTTTCTTAAGCAGACAAGTAAGTTATGGAGCAACGATTAGTTAGCCTGTTTGAAATAGCCAGAGGACTTGTGACTGCAGACTTGGAACAGGGTGAGGACAAGAACCATCTCTCTGATTTTTGGCTTTGCAGGCCTGGAGAGCAATACCCCCAGGAACACGTTTGAAGCACAAATTTCCAGATGGAACCTACATGCAATCTAGTCCATGGGTCTGGTTTTTGTACATTTGAAGTCATGCTGTTAGGTAGTCCAACACACTGACCCAAATACAGTTAGGATGTATTCATACGAAATGGAGCACATAGGTTTAAATATAAACATCTGTGCACACAAGCAGTGACATGCAATAACTTCTGGGGACAGGTGAATTTAGCTGTGCAGAGGTGTTATGTTGAAACCTGGACAGTAGGTATTCGCATTATTCTGGCTTCAGACTGTTCAAAATGTTAATTAAGGACAAGAGCTCTCCCACTCCAAACTTGAGCCTTACAGGTCAGATTTAAAATGAAATCATCAGTTATGTGGGGCATTATATGTCATATTTCCACCTGAAGCAACTAACTTCCAGGGAGAAGGGAGGAAGGAAGAAAAATATCCCCTGGCTCTATGTATTATTATTTTTAGTAACCAGATTGTCCTCCATTATATGATAAAGCAGAAATGTATGTAAGGAATCTTTCAGTTACCAGTTGTTACTACTTACACAGATGGTCTGAAATCATACCTTAACCTCTTAGCAAAATATAAAAGGCAAGTACTTTCTCTGCCATTGAGCACTACTGAATGTCAGGTATATTGACTTTAACAAGCCTGGCAAGTAAAAGCATTCATGCCCATTCCTGGGCTAATTCAAAATATGAAACTTGGTAGAATTTTCCATGTTCCTGGCCAAGACCTTGGTAACAAGCGCACAGATACACATTACCTAAAGCAAATCAATAGGCATTTTCCAAACTTTGAAAATTTCACATTTTGAAAGATATGCAGCGAAACCCTGTTAAGCAGACCTTAGTCCCCAGACATCCTTAAAAGAAAGCCAATGTGCCCTGCATCTTCGTGGCACTAGGAAATGGCTGTCAGAAAAGATGCTATGAAGTCCTGTTACGCTAGGCCTGACTGTCTGCACAAGACTTTTAACACACAGTCTCCTTATAAGTCTTAGCTGGGCTGAAGAGAAGTGGACCCCTGTGTCTTGCACTCCATCTCCTACAAAAACTCCAGCTGCCTCCATTAAGAGTCACAAGCTGAACCATGAAAAAACACATACATATTTTATGTAAGGCATTGATCTCTCTCTCTGGCTGGGTAGATTTTCCAGGTGCAATCCTGACCAAGCTGAAGATTATCTGCAGGACACAAACCTCTCCATGCACCCATTGTACACCACTTGTCCATTCCAGCTCTGGGCACTGAGCAAGACTCCTTTCCCATTCACATCTCTCTCCTGACCCCTTTCTGCTTTCTGGAATCTCAGCCCACTCACTTAACCCAGACTGAAACAGCACAAATGGAAATTTCTTGGCTTTTGGCTGCTTCACTTAGGTTTACCCATATGCACAAGGTTAATCGAGACTGGATAAAATTTTATTCCAGCTTTCCTTTGGCTAATCTGTCGTACTGCAGCACAGCCGAGTTTGAATTGGTTTTGACTTAGCAAAGCAACATACTGTTCCTTGTTAGTGTCTGCAAAAGGCAAAGCCAGCCTAGAATACTTACAGATTCTTTATTTGCGCTACGCCCATTACCGTTCTCTCTCACAGGATTCTTTATACATTTACATGCTTTCCCCAGCATTTACATAGGACATAAGACCCAGATCTGGAGTTGAAGATCTCTATGTAGCAACTCAAAATGACCAGGAGCATGATGCTCTTGCTCAGCATGGAAGTCCTTTCATGCAGCATTAGCCTCTCCTTGTTACTGCCATTTTAAGGACAGGTGTCGTAGTTAGTTGTCTAGGCTCCCTAAAAGTAGGTGAAATGGCTCCCACCCTAAGCCCTGTATTCAGATTTCACAAGGAAGTCAATCTTCAGATACAGAATTTTCTCTCTGAAAATCATCAAGAAATTTGCCAAACACAACAACGAGGTGTACTGCATTCGTGGTGTTATCTGTCCCGGGACACTGGCAGAGCTCAGGGCTGCTGATTGTGATGGTGGGGGACAGCAGGGACTGCTGGGTCTGGGTCCAGGTCTGGGTCCAGGTCTGGGTTCAGGTCTGGGCCAAGCTGGTGACGTTTCACACCTTCCTCGCAGCGGCTCCCCCAAGAGCATGGGAAGCCAGGCACTAACCATGCAGAGGCAGGGAAGGTTAACGTAATACAAAAAAAATCTTATGTCAAAACATCATGGCACTTTTGTTCCAAAGCTTCTGAGAGTGCAGCAGAGAAAACACTGTACTGACAATTTAATCTGATCTTTCCCCTTCCCTGGGATGCTGCTGAAGTGGACAGCAGGAGGTGTGACTGCTCCTTTACCTGTAGCAAGCAGGAATGACTACAGGGGCTTTTGAGCAAGGCAGCCAAAGGCAGAGAGGTTTCCTAATCTGACAGCTAGGGGCTTATTGTATGAGGCAGTGCATGTGCCAATCAACTTGTCTGTCAAATTGACTTGTATCAACTATTTTTCTTAGTAGCTGCTAATTAAAGCACACAGCTCTTTGCTGTTAGCATACCTGTTGTTCATAAATAGCTGACAAAGCAATGGCAGCAGCACCACTTCATGCAGACTGCACATTCGGGGGGCCTGACTCAACGGGATGCTGAGCAGCGTTTGCAAAGGGCTCAGCACCCTGCAGAATCAGATGCAGGGATGTCACCTCTGCCAATTCACTTAATGGGGGTGTTAGCCCTCCAGGATGTTTTGAGAAACTTCCCAAGAAATAAAAGGAATCTAGGATACCAATGTAAGCAGCACCTGACAGGTATGTGTTTTATTTGTGCATGTTGTTAGGTATCATATTCTCAAGTGAAAATAGCACCCCCTTTCTCCTGAGACACCAGTGTGTCTGTGTCGCTGGTAGTAAGCACAGCACAGCAGCTTTCCAATGGGGAATAACTCTGAAGCAGGTACAGAAAAGCCAAAGATAAATTAGATTTGTTTGAGCACTTGCAACCTTATAGTTAACAGCACACAGTAAAGAGCAGAGTATAGCAGCAGCTGGCTACAGATGCAGTCTTGTATTTTGAATGGAGCTTAAGAGGAACTCAGGAGTAATGCTGGTGTGTGCTACAATCCCACAGCAGCACTGGGAGAGTCCACTCACAGGTATTTCTAATTATTTTTTCTTCCTTCTTGTGAAAGCTTCTTATCGGAAATTTTAATTTCTCCCAGTTTTCCTTTGTTACTCCTTTGCATAGAAACATAATGGTACCAAGTGCTGCAAATACAATGCTTAGTTTCCTTCCAAGACATTAGTCTCACAGGTAATTTTGTTATGAAGTTGAACAGCCCATAATGCAGCCTAGGTGTTTTGGCAGGAAGCTGATGTTACCAAACATCATTATTTGTCCAGCTAGTTTACAGGCAAATAAATACAAAACCCCAGGTGTTGCTTACAGTGCAGCCAATGTTTTCACTCCATTTGTAAATACAATGGGCTGTTCAGCCCACACACCTATTTTATAGCGCTAATGAATAATAGAGAGGAAAATTCACATAATGGTGACCACACCACCTTTCAACGCACCTCTGTAAAAGACAGAGATTGATGAAACAGGTATTGCTCCAAGCATGCAAATGCAATATATGAAGAAACATGTCAAGAATTTTAATTGCACTAGATAGGAAACACCCGTAACTAAGAGAAAATAGATTGCCTACGTAAGAGCACACAGCTGGAATGACTTTAGTCCCCACAGCACTGCTAAGAGGCTTCTTTATGGGTTTGGATTAGAAGGAGAAGTGCCTTTAGCCAGGCACAGCAGGACAGGTTGGAGAGGGGCAGCTCCAAACCCACAGAGCTGAACGGCTCCTACAGCTCCTCAGTAAGTTAGCACAGGACACACAGATCTGATAACTTTTTGGATCACACTATTACTGCCTGACACTGATGGATTTGTCAGGGTGCACCAACTATTTTCCATCTTTAGGAAGACTGGGAGTTTTAAGTTCATGGTTTGGATATATCAGCAATAATCCATTTATCACCCATGCCTTCTACATCATGAGAGACAGAAGCTACGGACAGAGGACACGCTGGTGGCATGCGGGCACCTTGACAGCTCGTGAGCACCTTGACATTCCTCTGCAACGGCAATACTGCACACACGTCAGCGTTTACTTCTATATCGAGACTTCCATTCCCTGCCAACTGCCCTTGTATTCTGAGTACATACTGGAAAAGAAAAGAACGACACAGAAACCCTTACACAGATGGCCCTTCTGGACGCAGCCCCTGATGCATGGGGCTGAAGCCCCCCCCGGACCCCAGGGCTCTCTCTGCCGCTCAGGGCTCACCCCAGGAGAGGGCAGGCTCGGCCCTCTTCCACCTTACTGGCCATGGCAATTAAAAAGTTTGCACCAAACGAAATTTCTCAGCCTAAAATGAACAGCCACATGGGCACCGCCATTCACTGGGGATTTAATTGCCCCAGGACACAAAATCCTCATCTGATAAATACAGCCAGATCAGTGAACTGGAAGCAACATGCCCGACTTTCCTCTGGCTTTGTGAGTATCGGTGACCCCATGACTTTTTATTAAGCCATATGATTACACACTGCAGGCATACATGTGAAAGAATGCCCAGGGAGGGATGTGGCTTGTGGCACCTGAAATCCCTCACTGGTCATTTACAAACCATAAAGAAAAGCTGACAAATTCCTAAAGCTTAGAATTTTTTTTTTTGTTAGGGGCTTAAGGTTTGTGTGGATATAGCACACCACCAGGCATTTTTTTTTGTGCATGTTATTATAGATGTGAACAATGGCCTGGATTTATCCAGAGATAAGGACTAAAATTATTCAGTCTGTGCAGTGTTAATGAATAAATGCTATTCCTGAACTATCACAAAATTCCAAGCCATGAGTTTTGCTTACCATGATCATGTTTAAACTGTTATTTATAGGCAGAACTGTATTTTTTTAAACCCTTTTCTGAATAAGTTTTCTATCTCAAAGTTTTCACTTTTCACTGTAAACCATTCACAAGGACTTTATCAATTGTTATGCTCCTAAAACTCCCCAGTTGTATCCTATCAAAGGTGGAGAAATAATATATAGCTTCTCACTGTATAAAATACTATAAACAATATGTAGTGAGAAAACAGTTATTCAATGGATCTAGTTCAGCTGCTCCCAAGCCACTCATCAGGGAAAAAAAATTGTATTTTCCAAATATGTATTTAAACTAGGGTGTCCCCCCCCATCTCTTTTTAGTGTATCAGTTTTTATTAATGCATGGCAGGACGATTCATCCATTCCTGGTCCAAAAACTCCTAGATTTAATTCTTACACCTGGAATGATTCTAAGGAGCTAGTTTGTCATAACTGCACAGAAGGGACATCCTGACCCAGTCATCTCTTGCATACCCTATGGAAGATACCTAAAAAAGTAACTAGCTTACTTGAGGGGGGCCCCCCAAGTAATCTTTATTCCTCCTTTCCCATCAGCTGTTGACCTACAGGATGTGGGGAAGACCGGAGGACCAGTGCCTTAGCGCACAGGAGATACCTGGGGACACAAGGGACTGTCCCCTACCAATGGCTCAGCCCCGTGGCAGGGGAGTGGGAAGGTGAAGGCAGGGAGAATCCTGGCTCAAGGTCTAGAGCATAAGGGTGACGAAAGTGGGTCCTGCTACAGAGGACAGGCTTACAGCCTCCAATTCTGGCTCTGTTTGCCAAGGGCAAAGGGTAATTATCTTACACAAGCTGTTTAGTCTCCTACTTATCTATAGTGTACTATACTGGCCCTATCTTTTGATTCCTTGGGAGGTTTCTCTTCATCAGCAGGGCTTTCAGCCAGTTTTTTTGAAGCCTGTTTTCTAAAACATTACAAATGTGCTTCACAACAGTTCAAAGAGCATCCTCTTTGACAGTTCAAAGACTATGCCCTTTGCTTTCAGCTGGTCGATATAATACTGTAGCTTTAAACTATGCATTGAATAATTTCACACAGAAATTTCTACATTGAATACTCTATTCAGTAAAGTGCAGGTTTTAAGTTCTGAAACATTAACATAAAGAAACAAAATTCACAGTGATCTCTGTATCTATTACCTGGGAATGCCACAAGTTAGAAGGATCAGATCTGCCACCTCGGAGTCCATTAGTTCCCTTCAACTCCCTTGCCTGCAGCTATGCCCAGAGCCCGAATCTCAGAGGAAAGAGTCAAAATCCTGCTATAAAGAGATCTCATCCTCTATCTACCACCTAGAAACTGGTCTGAGCTTGCAAGCCTGACATTTAGCATCCCAAAAGTGTGTAATATTGAAAAGCAAGTTTCACCCTTTCCTCATTCATTCTCTCCCAAAGTGGGGTGTGCATGGGGTGGTGCAAACCCGTGGCACTGATTGACAAAAGAGTTAACATCGGTGGCAATCTGGTAGAGGAAAACCAGTGAAGAGGCATAGCTTGTTATCTGGAGCAGATAACTTCAAAGCAGCCTGAGCAGTGACTGATGATGAAGTAACAGTGATAAGAAACATGCTTCTTCACGTGCTTTCTCACTGCAGCAATCTGGAGGCATTGCAGCTGAGCATCGCACTTCTGGCAGCATCCCTGCACATCTGTAGCATCCATTGAGAAGAAGTAAACAGCATCAGTCAGCTGGAGAGAGCGCTTTCCTCAACCTCCCTGACCCCCGGCAGCAGATTTGTCCCAAGCTCAAAAGAGAAAAAATGCTGGTGTGTATTTTCCTAGCGTCTTGGAGTTGTCTGCATCTTATTCATTGTTATTTAATATGTTAGTGTGTTTTGCTTTGTGTGTTTGGCTTAATATGACCAGTTAATTTTCTGCCGACTAAAAAATAAAGTAGCATGATAAGCTCTCTGAAAGTAGCTTATCTGAGGAGGAGGGACAGAAAGATTCAGAAAAAGGGGAAGCAGTGCAGGAGAATTGTTGGAGGATGCCCCTCTCCCTCCCTGCCTCTGCAGATCTCTTCCTTCCTTGAACCAAACTACAGGCTCCAGCAACAAGGCAGCTAATAATAAACTCTTCAGCTGAACTCTAGGAAAGCAGTTTGGTCAAGGGTTTGCCTGCCAAGTGCTGACCAACATGTGTTCCCAGCTGCCAGAAGTGACTCACTGCAAGCCATGTTTTTTACAAACTAGTTGTGCTTTAGCCATCTCCCCCTCGGTGCACTTTTTGCTCCAGACAAAGCCTCACACTTCCAAATGATGGAGTCAAAGGCACTTGAGTCATGGTCCTCCTACCATGTCTCATGTCCATAGGGCATACAGGGACTACTCTGGTCACAGTATATTAACACAACTGCTCTTACACCATGGCTCCTGAAAAAAAAGCAACCCACTGCTGCTTTTCTCACTGCCCACTCCAGCAGGCTGTACATGAACAGTCCTGGGATTTCTACAGTGCCAGGCAGCAGACAGGATAAGACTCCTTCAGAAAATACCTTTTATCAAGGGACACCTGGACACCTCCCTGACCACAGCGATGCCATTTTCAAGAAGAAGAAGGGGGTTATGGTTGTTTCCTAAGGGTGGAACTACCCTGTCTCCTCTTTTTGTGGTGAAATCTCCTCTTCCTGCCACTGCCAGACTGCTGGCCCTCTCCTCCCTCCCCACTGCCCCACCAAGCACAACAGCACAAGCATTTCTGGAAATGCTCAGACAAGCCTTGGATTTCTAAGGGGAGAAATAACTCACATTGGTAGCACCACATTACCCAGGAGAAAGAAATGAAAGCAAGTTGACATGCAAAAATGCCATCATGTCACAACAATTCACTTACTATTGGGGTAGTAAGGATACTGGGGTACCCGCTCCTTGCTAAAACCTTTTGCGGTTCTCTGCAAAAGCATGCTGACCAGGGATAGCTAGGTGGTGGGCAACATGGAGGGAAGCTATTTTTATAGGTGTTAATGAATCCTAATATTTTGTACTCAGCTGGAGGTGACAGAAATGAACAGTTCACATTTCTTCCCATTTCTGAAGATTTTTTTTGTCTTTGCTATTCCAGGGCCTAATCCATACACACACACACACACACACACAAAGAGTAGGAAAAAACCCTGTGTGCAGCCTTATGGCAGGACTTTCCAAGCCACAGATGCTGGCTCTGTGGTTGGCTGACCTATCCAAAATAAAGCTCAACAGCAGGGAGCAGTGAAGCAGTTCAGGGGGTAGAAGAGGTCATGCGAATGTGATCCCCACCTCCCGAACACCCCACCTCCTTACGCTGCCTCCCCCTGCTCCTTGTGGGATGGAGCAAATTGTTGACTTATTTTTTATTTTCAGCCTGCCTTTCCTATCCATTTGCCAAGTGGTGTTGTTGAAAGTGACTCTTGTTGCAGCCACTTTCCCAGAAGAGAAAAAATAAGGTGAACTTTTATCCCGATGGCTTACAGTTGAAAAGGCAGCTAGCAGCTTGGACGATGAGCCCCTTTGGCTGCTCCAAAACAGCTGGCACTGTGGGAGCTCAGAGGCCACCATGTCACCTCCCTGTGGCTGCAGGGACAGGAGTCAGCCTGTCCCAGGTGAAGCTATTAGCTGCAGAAACTGAAACGCTTCCCCGAGGGAAAGACAGCACAAGAGCCTTGAAAAGATGAGCCTTGAAGGCTGCTGACCCATGTGCAGAGATGCATGGTACTGCCTTCTTCACACGAGAAGGCCATTTTCAGTGAATAAACATCAAAAAAAGGAAAGAAAGTGGGAAAAGGAAAGAAGGTGACTGACCTCATTTTAATAATTTTTTACATCAGAATGCATTCATACCATATACTTTTACTTCTTTTTTGAGAGGAGGGCACAGCGTATGTCCTGGCTCAGCTGGCAGTACAACTCCTGTGAGTCTACAGGAGGTCCCACACTACCGCTCAGGAACACCTACAAACCCTGCCGCACGTGGGTCTGTGGGCCGAAGGAAAGCCCAGCTGGGCAGAGCACATGTGAGAAGTGTGAACCCTTTTTTACAGCCAGCACATTAATTTCTGTTCAGATGTGGGCTTCATTTTCATAATGCTAATGATTAACTAAATGAAACCAACCACTTCTTGTTTCTGATCAGGGCTATTTCTGAAGTGTTGGGAGTGCCAAGAAAATAAACCAAGTCTAAAAATCACACTTTCCTCTGGGCAGGTATTAGACTGAAGTGGATAACGGGACTGTACCTGTGTGTTTGGATGCTGCCAGCAAGGGAGGTTTTCATAGGAAGTGTTTGACTTGACTTACCCTAAGCACTACGCAACAGTGAGCTGAAAGACCTGCTGCCACTTACCAAACCTCTTGTAGCCGAAGGACTGCACCTCCTCCTCCTCTGCAAAATCGTCTGGAGAAAGAAAAACACAGCAACAGAGCATTAGTACTACCATTGGAAAAAGATGGGAGGAGGTTTTTACAGGTGCACGTTCATAAATTAATGTACTTGAACGTTTAATAGATTTGTAAGGCATGTTACTGATCTTCTCCTCCATTGCTCATACCCCACCTCTGTCCCCAGGTAGAAAAGGCAGTTCAGAGCCTTTCCCCCAACCAGTATCCCCAGCAGAAATCCAGGCTATGAATAGTTTATCACCTGGCAGCTATCCTGAGGCTGCTTGGCCACCTAAGTATAGAGCAGAGCAGACATGTCCCTTCATCATGATGATGGCCACAACTGTACCTGGACCACGGCACTCGCTCCAGCCCGCTGCCTGCGCTGTCCAGGCAGATGGGCTGAGGTTATACATGCACCAGCTGGGCCGTCTGCACAAAGTGCTACACATAGCTATGCTGAGTAGTGAAAGAGGAGTCAGAAGGGATGGCTGTCGGTCCATCCACCACCTCCCATGACCACTAGCTTGGCCTCAAGAGGCAAGATCTGATAAAAAATGGGAAACAGAACTGACAAACTCAAACCGATGAGAAAAATAAAAAACATTTAAGCCCTTTTGTTCTCATCTTCACCAGCTAGTCAGCAGTAAAATGCCAATAATCACAATTTTATTTCGTCAGAAGCTTAATTTCTCTCCACTTCCTTCCAGCAGCCATGGAAAAGGCTGGCATCAGCAGAAGAAATACACCCACTACTTCTTTTAAAAAAAAAAAAAAAATGTTTGTGTTTGAGTGTTCATCCTCCTACCAAGACAACCCTTCTTTCTGCTGAGTCAGGAAGGCAAGAACCTGCCTTATCACCAGCACCAGCCTTTGCACCAGGCGACTGCCAGGGAGGGCTGCACAGCCCAGGCTACTCATCTCCCGCTTCCCTATTTCCCAGCAGGGAGCACAGTGGACCCATTCCCCCTCCCACAAGCACCATTTCACGTGTGGGAAGACTCCGCAGGGCTCTCTTTAAACAAGACCTAGGGCATGGCTTCCCAAGCGGTGGCTGGTGGTCCATACCCCACCACTGCGCTGGGGAACCACATTGCCTTTGCCGCATTTTCAAGCAGAACTGCGCAGGCAAGCCTGCCTCCGTGCTGCAAACAACACCGCCGGGGACCGACAGCAATCCCTGCTCTCCGAAACCTGGGTACTCCTGGGCTTTCATTTGCATTGCAGTGCCAGGGAGGCAGACACAGCACCCTGGGGACCTTCAGCGTCCGCTCACCACCTTGTGCTGCTCTTCCAGCATGGGATGCTGAGGAAGCTCACTCACTTGCAAACCCTCCATCCAGACCTTTCCCCGACAGGAGGGGAGAAGGGAACAGAAGCTCAAAGTCCAGTCAAGGGATTCACCAGAAGGGAACGTTTAATGAGTGGTGGTGGAAAAGCCAGCTCAAACAGATGTGATGGAGCGAGAGGTCTGTGCTCGATTAGACTTTTGCTGTCCAGAGACTTACTGCACATGAACAGGCTGCTCTGCACCATGAGATTGGGCTGAACTGGTGCCGCTGCTAACTCAGGCCACAACAGAGCTTTGGGGGAATGAATTCAAAGGGGATGTAAAGATATGGTCCTCATCCAGGCTCAGCAATGTATAAATCGTTTGCGTGTATGTCCAGCAATAAATCTGACCTGCACCTCCTTCTGACCTGCAAGGTGCCCTGTGCTAAAGTCTGAGGGAGACGTTGTCTGAAGCAGCAAAGGAGTCTGTGAAATGCATCATTCTGCAGAACTTCACCCTTTACTCAGACAGCACTTTTGATAAAAACAGCTCAGAACTCATGTTCTTCACCAGATAACACAAAGTTTGCTCACTGCCAGAGGCGCTCCTGTCCGTATCTTTAGCTAGACCCCCCAGTTCAAAGGTGCATTTAAAGAAATGGAAGAACCAGTGGACACTCCTTAGGCAAAACAAACACATCCTGGTGTTGAAAGCAGAAAGAAACCTTTAAAAAAACAAACCCAACAAACCCTCACAATTGTACCAAATGTTATCTGAAGACAAGGTCACCCAACAAAACATGACAAATACTAACAAACCATAAACTGTCAACAACGAAGCTTCTCATCTCAGCAGTGAACTACTCAGGAAAAATCTTCCCTCTTGCACAAAAGATAAAGCACTGCACAAAAAAAGATATCAGCTCCAGAGCCCTTAGCTTCCTGCCCTCTCCTGCTATCTGGGCTGTAACACAATCGCCTCCTTTGTTTCTCAGCAGTGTAACCTGGCTTCTCCGATACATAACTGACGTATGCAGCCAGGCCATGTTTAAATCTTGCGGCTTCATCCACATCTCCAAGACCTTCCTCCCGGGCTGCTAGCCTCTTCTCTAGTCATTTAGTTTTTCACACTTAGCCCAACAGCATTGCCCTCTGGCCATGCATTTATAACCATATTTTTGTTTCTTTGGACATTTTTATATTTGCAATATATATATGTTTTATACACATATTATATATATATTGCATATATTTATATACACACTTATATACTTTAAAAATATCTATATACTTTTTAATATTTGCAACACTGCATGCTGTGCTTGCTAGGGATGATTTTTTTTTTTAAGCTTTGAATACTTTAAAATTATTCATCAATCACCTACTTTTGAAGAGTGCTTGTAGCATTTTAAACAAAGAGGTGATGGGCAAGGACGCTTTTGTCAACTGGTGACCTGGCTCCCTCCCTGCTCACTAAAATCTAAAACATCAGGTAAACCCTTTTTTAATCTCTATGACTTGATCTAGCCACAGACAGCAATGTATTTTAGGGGAAGTTTATTTAAATTATTTAACAGACTAAGCTCAGCAGCCTTCCAGTCACAACTGCCACTTAGGTACTTTGCTTGAAGTGTGTGCAAATATAATATTTTACAATATTAAATGTAATGTAACAAGTTTAAGGAAAATAAAGATGGGAAGAGGAAATGAATAAAACAAGGTCAGACTAAATGTTCAGAAATGAACAGCATTATGTCCTCTGGAAAAAGAGACTAGGATGGGTTGAAAGTCCTACTTCAAAAGAAATCTGTGTTTGAAATATTAAAAATGAAGTTGACAAACAAGCCTATAAATTTAAGTCCCGAGGCAAAGCCATGTGCCCCAGCCTGCTCCTCCTATGCCTCTCAGGCAGTATTGTGCTCACTGAAGGCAGCAGAAACTTGGCCCTCAGCTCCCTGTTCCAGGGCTGAAAATATTAAAAGTTTTGTCACAAGTTTTAAAAAAGTCTCAAAGCTTCATGATATCTTTGAATCAGGGAGATACAAGAGAACCTAGGTCTTCTTTGAAAAGGGAACAGCTTTTCTAGGGAAAACTATGAAAATGTGATCTGTGGTGAATTACAGAGGTTAAGAAAATACACACCAAGTAGGAAAGCAAATAGTAAGAACACCTCCAGCATGCTTTTATGCCTTATGCTTTTAAAGGCAGTATCAGAAATTGGAGTGGAAGAAATTAATGAGTTTTGAGCACCAGTGGCTGATATTACAGAAGGAAATGTTGTGTTTTTACATGAGTGGTGCCTATCCAATTGAGCGGGGCTGCAACTGGGGTAAGAGGGTTTTGTCTGACATGGTGAAAGCCATAAGTTAGAAGTATTTTTCTTTAGTTTAAATCCAACCCTTTTCAGTTACAGAGGACTGGAATGAATGCAATATTTCTGTTACATACATATACATTTATATACAGGCAAAGCTTATTTTCCTGGGTGAAAAATATGAAGGGCAGACTCCTCCTTGAAGCAGACAGTAAAGCGGAATCCATTGTTATGTCCTAGAGGCTGGAAGAATTAACTCTTTAGTGCTGGGAAGACCAGCCATAATTCAGTTATAAGCAGCTCTACCGAGCTCTCAGCTGTGAGCCAAAAGATAGGGAATCCAGAATAAGAAAGATGAATAAACATGAAAAGCAGTTTAATATGTGATTTCTTACTCCACTGCCTTCTACTGAGCTCTGGCAGAAGGAAGGTCCATAAAAAAGGTGAACTTTGGGCAGAACAGAAACACATGTGAGCAAGCAATTGTATTTAACCGTGTAGGGGAAGGACCACCAGAGATCTCCTGTTTCATCAGGTTTACAAGAGTCTCCTTGGAGGCTGCAACAGATTGTCATGTGGAGCTTACAGCAAACTGCTAAAAATCAGTGGCTCACTGTAGCTGAACAGCAGTACAACAAATATTTTAGGGAGTCAGTACAAAGCAAGAGCTCTGGTCCAAAAAAAAAAAGCTTTGAGATATTTTGGCAATATCCACACCCCACCGAGTACCAATGCCAAATTCTCCTTGCCCTCCAGTTATAAATCGTTACTGCAACACCTCTAATAAATACAGTTGTAGAGTTAAATAAGTTACAGTACAATGCTTCAAGGGAGTAGAAATTATAAAAAGGCAGTTCAGATGGGGATTAACACAGCGAACAGAGGGAATTCATTTAATCTAAAACAAATTAGACTCTCATTTGATTAATTTGCTAGAGGCAAAGCAAAAATCTGTGGAGTAGAACTGTATAATTTCTAGTTCTTGTTCTTAAATCTTAAATAAATTAATCATGGACCACTTATGAGTCACGCTGAGGTCAAGTAAGAAAGAGCTGGCCTGGAGCCAAAAAGGATGCCAAATCTGCCCCAGGACTATATAGGGCCTATAACCACTGCACCACTCGGTCCCTTCGCTGGAACAGCACCAGATCTAAGGAGCCTTTGGTGCAAGGTGATTTTAGGGAAATTGTTTCCATATTATCCCCTTCCTTTTGTGGGTGTCGTTGTTGGCATACGGAAGGTGTTACAGAAAGCTACCGATGTACATGTCCAGCTGTCACCTTTTAACAGTACACCCTACTCAGCCATTTGAACATAATTCACTAATGAAGCAAACTAGAACTCAGAACTATTAGAGGTGCTGGGTCGTACAGTGGCTGCAGACCCATTGGTATCCAATAATTTCTAGAACTTTTGTGTGCAGTAAACACGGGTTCAAAGTCTTTGTTTAAAGTCTTTAAGTCTTGAATTAAGAAAAGACACCAATATTCTACACTGCATTTCAAAATCTGGGGAACTCTGTTTCAGGAGAGAATGAAGCATCTAGGCTGAGTATCATCATGTCGAGTTTCAACTCGGATTTTTAGAAGCTACTTTATAATCCCCCTGAAAACTGGATTTACAGTACATTAGACCTTACCCCTAAGTACCTCACTGGGAACTCAGGACTATAAGACTAATTTGTAGTAACAATGACATCAAGTGTAAGAGTTTCCTTTAAAATAAATCTCTTTTAGTGCCTTTCCCACTGACTTAATGGGAACAATACAGTTACATCCCAGTGCAACTCAGTAAAATTCATTTTAATGTTATCAAGAACAGATTTTTTTGTACCCTTTGGAAAAACACTGTGCCCATTAATTGAAAATGATGATATTCCTCTCTCTAGCCCATAAGCCAGCATGGATGCAGAACTCTGCTCAGAACTGTGTAACAAGTGCATCTCCTTCACGAGGGACCACTTGCAGTGTCAAAAAGCTACTTCTGCCTGCTCTCTCCAGCTCAGCCCTCTCAGGGAAAGGCAAAACTTGTCCACTTGTGAGGTTTCTGTAATATTAACAACTGTTCAGACAGACGAGAACAGTTAACACCAATATCTTTCTCATATCACATTTCAAAAGCTTTTTGAGCCGCCACTGGATTTATATGCATTTCTGGTCACTATTAACTGGGTCTACATTCAAAGTGCTGACCTAGAGGTGAAACTGAGCCAGCAGAAGCACAGCAAGCAGCTGTGGCCTTCAGATGTTGATGACTTCATCAGTCTAATTGGTTTCCACTGGTTCTCATAGCTTTTATTCTGGACAGTCTCCTGCTTGTGCTAACGGGCTGCTCATTCTCCTCTCTCTTCACAGATGCTTCATTTCACTTGTCCTCTTCAGCCTTTGTACACTACTTTTCCTTATAGCCTCTTTTGATATTCAAGTCTTTCTCTCTGCTTCTATTTTGATAAGCCCTCCCTCAAAAAAAACTACCCCACACTTAAAACCCTTCTGTACTGACAAGCTCCCAAGCTGACAATGTTCCTGTTGCTGGCTGCGTGTGTTATGCCTGTGTTTTCCACCTGGTCCTTTGTCCGACCTCTCATCCAGTAAACTCCTTTGGATGGGATTACCCGGATTCTTCATTTGCAGAGTACCTGGTCTTTAGGGATGCCGTGGCATAGGTTCAGCTGAGGCAGCCCTAGGAGAGAGCCCCATCCTTTGGGATGTCGTTTGAGCCTGGATTCTGACAACAAAACTGAGACTCTTCCCCACCTCTGTCCTCCAGGCTGCTGATTTGGGAATTTATTGGCTTTCAGTATCACAAGACAGCAATAGGCAAGGTCCCAGACCAGAGATCCTATCTCGACACATAACCTAAGATGCAGGTTGTGTCTTTCATCACCTAACACATGCATAAAACAAACAAAACAAAGAATCATGGCAAATGGGTGTATTTTAATATTCTGGTCTCAATCTACTCCCCCACTGCTATGCCCCAAAAATGTGAACACTCACATTAAGAATGCAAAAAAAAAAGACAGATGATTAAGAAATTCAGAGGTATAAGAACGACAGCTCTAGTTTTGCTTTTTAGGCACAAAATGAAGACAGTAAATAGGGGTGTTCCTTGAACAAAATTTGTTAGCCGATAAGTGCCACAGAGCACTACTACAGTACTGGGGTCCGGACCAGCTGCATGGTGCAGAGGGGTTGACCTTACAAGTTAAAAGTTTAAATCATATCACATTTCAGTGTAATGATTTAAGAGCAAACAGATCTGTTCTCATTAGTGCACTGAAAAATTGTGCCTCCTGTCTGTATGTTAGAGGAGGCAATTAACAACAGCATTAAAATGGCATACACACTCCTAACAACACGTCTCTGTTACCTCCCATAACTCATCCACTTTGCTCCCCAGCGACATCCCAGTCTTCACTTCAAATTTATGCACTGAAAGGAATTGCAGTTTTAGGTGGAAGCAGTCAAACTCCAAAACAATTCATCTTAAGTTGATCCCTCACTCATACAGACCATGCTTACATTATTAGGAGGATCAGGTTCACTTTCAGTGCCTGGTAAAAAGCGTCTTTATTTTGCTTTCCAAGGGGGAGGGCTGGAAGGGGGGAATCTCTGTTCTAACACACAGAACCTTGGGATAAGGAATGTTTTGTGAAGCTGAAGATAACTGGGCACGCATCCTTCGCAACACTGAATTGCTTTCATCCTTGACATTTCTTCCAGCTCTCTTTCTTTTACTCTGGTTTTGCTCTGCAAGGCCTGATCAGCTCTATCTCTCTGCAAGATTAACTTTCCGTCCTTATCCTAGCAGGCAAAGGTGTTTGAACCTCTGGGCACAATGGTCTTTGAGTGTGGCTCTAAGCAAACCATTCAGTGGTTGTGACAAAAAAGGGCTCTGTTCAGCTCTCAGCTGTAGCAAAATCAGTCTAGAATAAATTTATGTTATCCAAAGTAGAAGAATAGCCACAAGAGATTTTAAACAACTCCCTTCTTCACAGGGATGGGCTCACCGGTGCTATTCTTAGTCCTATGTGGCTGGGAAAAGTTGAAGATGGAAAGCGAAGATGAATAATTACAGCTTCTTAAGAAAATACTCCTGTCATAAATAGCTTATAGGCTAATTCTGCTCAATATCCACTACAGCTGTATAGTAATATTTCTATCTGTGCAATAACAGATTTCTCTTGTATTTTCACAGCTTCTAACACTCTGCTTTCCTCTATATCGTTAATAAGAATATCCTTTGACACATGCATGCATGATCATCTTTCTCATCCATATGTTTAAAATCCTCTGTGCTACCAATCAATTCAGGATACACGCTGACTGTATAGTAGCATTGCTTGGGATTTGTTCTGCGTTGTATCACACATTTATTATAACTGCTCATGCCTTTGAACTTCTGCAGTAGGGTCCTGTGACATGTCCAACACACACCACTCAGAGCTCCTGCATATGTTTCATGTTTATGTCACTATATTCATATAAGCTCTGTTATAACTGGACTAAGTAAAGGTTACTGGATGACTCCACTTCTAATCCTTGGGTTTCAGATGCTTTCTGGCTTCTGCAAAATGCTCTGGACTGTATTTTTTTTAAAATGAGTGGTTTGAAGTTTCTAGCCAGGGAAGACCTATTTGTAGATGACTGTTCATTTGATTTTGTGCGCAAGGAGATTAGAGAGAGAGATACGCTCTTCTCCAGTATTAGAAAATTAGCTTTATTCCTTTATTCATTAAAAATAGCAGTGACATCAAAATAGTTAGAGAGAAAGATGAAACCTGTCAAGAAGGTAGAGCTCATATGAATAGATTACTTAAGACTTTTCCAGGCAGCCAAGAAAGAGCAACTCAATTTGCATGCACACTCAGCTTTTGCAGATGGAGGCTTTACCTGCAGATTACACCCAGCTCCAAGTTAAAACACGGAAGGGATGATTTTAGCAACATGGGCTGATATGTCATGAATTGTCTGTCAAAGTGTGCACTATATAAGGGAAACTGAAGGGAAACTGAGTTGGCATATCCCACGAAAGCTCAAAGGAATCTACATACTTAAAACTGTGCATGAAGCACATAGAGCTGCCTCTGAGGCAAACTGGTCGACGCCAAGAAAGCTGGGCGTTCAGACTAGACCATTCCTGAGGCAGTGCTGGCTTCACTGATTTCAGTGGAGCACAACCAAGGATGAACCTGCCCTGTTGTTTCACTCTGTGCATCTTTTTTTTTAAACGAGAGGAACTGCACAGGACAGGGTATTTGGTCACATTCCAGTTTGCAAGCACAAGACACCAGCCGTTTCATCGTGCAGCACCACTGCTGTATGGCAGTACACGGCGAGGGGCCTGTGACAGCAGAAAGGAAGGAGGAGGAGGAGGAGGAGGAGCAGCAGCAGCAGCAGCAGTGAAGAAAGAAGCAGCTAAGCTATCTTGGGTTTTGTAATGAAGAGCTCCTCTGTCATCCTGGAGCAAGAGTCTCCAAATGACCACGTTGACTTTGTCATTGCCTGACTTTGGGCATTAGCAGTAAGTTGTTATCCAAACAATATTCTCATTTCAGACAAAAATACTTATCACCAGAAATGCCATGACAGTAGTGGTTACAAGTACAGTTTAAAGTAATAATTACAAAATATATCACAGATATACAGGAAGAAGTTCTCAGTTTTAGCAACGCTTGTCCCTGTCTTAAATTAGGGCCAATGTTTTTGCACATGTGGTGGTGGTTGACTATGAGGAAGCTGTTTTCACTTGTTTCCCAGGCAACAAATACTCCTTCATACCCCAATAAATAACTACAACTTAGAAGTATCATTTGATAAAAATACATCTGACCCTAAAGCAGTCAAGTCCCTTTATAAATCACATGAATTATTACTAAAAAGTATCTCACAAAGTTTGTGAGGTCAGTGTAGTTTGCTGGAAATAAAACTGCCAGCATATTAAACATAAACTTCAATTTGTTTTACTGATTTAAAACATAACACATTACGAAGACCAGCAATGGAAAAAATAATTTATTCCTTACAGATATTTAGTGATGTAATTATTTAGATATTCCTCCATTCTCCAGAGAGGGTAGATACAGAGACAGCTGCAATCAACAGATCATTTTGTTGTTATTGAGAAAAATGTGTAACTACACCAATTTTGACAGTCCTACAATTATCACCACCATCAAGTTGGAAGAGAGAATATGAAAAACCAAGTCTGTACCCAGAAAAGGAAATCACAGAGTCAAAATTTGGTTTGGCTCTCCGACTTCCACAACACTGGCAATGGCACTTGGTGTGACGATTTGTTTGAAGTCTCTCTTTTCTCCTGTTATTAGCACAGTTATTTAAGGCTTTTTCTTTGCATGCTTTATTACTGATTTCCTAACTCTGCAGGGGAAAGAAATAAGATGGCTGTGATCACTCTTAGCGAAACCGAATGGTAAGGACTAGCAAACTTAGTGAAACATCTCTCTCTTGCTGGAGTGTGGGGCACCAACATGCGCTCCCAGCAGGAGTAACATCTTCCCTCCAAATGCCACTGCTCCGCTTTGCAAAGAAGAGTGACAGAGGCAGAAGGAAGCAGACACAAGTCGCATTATACCAGGCGTCCTATGCCCGCTTAAAACTACAGCAAAAATACTTGCTGGCTTCAGTGGGTTCAAAATCTGGTTCCCTGTGTCATCATGGTATGCGGCTACCCAAAAATGTTATTGCTGTTCTCAGTCCTTTGCATCCCGCCTGCCCCCAAAACTGGCGCAGTCTCAGCCCCAACAAAAATAGAGCGTAAGGCTTTCAGTGATAACAGACATGGGTTTATATTACTGGATTCGCTTTGTTTTGGTTTGTTCCTGCCATCACACTTATGCTGATAATGACAAGCCGATGACAAAACTTTTGGCATGAGTACGCTATAAATAAAGAACATTGTAAATACATTATTTTTAATATGTTGCACAGCCCTGTAGAGACACCATGTCACAGTGCCAGAAGTAACTTAAATAGCATGTGTGGGCTTGCAAAAATAAAACCCCCCAAAAAGCTTCTCCTCCCTTCAGGCAGCTACTCTGGCAAGTGAATAAATAATCACATCGCTTGGTGTCCCAGACTCTGGAAACTAAGTGTAACTATCATGATGTTTACTGGCCTCCTGGCATCTGGAATCAAACTCCGCAATCCAAGCACAGGCACACTGGTGCCCAAAAGCAATTTTCTTGTGTGTATGTTTTTTTCCTCCCCACCCTTCAAGTTTATTTTTGCCTCTGAAGAAAAACTAGATTCAACTCTCACAAACTCCCAACTACTTCCTAAACTTTCTATAATGTCCTTTGATGTTTTCATTGCAGCTATTCCCCAGCACGTAAAGTCTCTGCCTTTTGCTGTAAGGCTATCAATTTTCATAAACAGAAGGCTTTCCTGCAACCCCCCTAATACATCTTTACTAGGTTGCAGTGTAGCAATTTGGCAATCTGCTGCTTTATTTGATTTAAAAAGTCTATTATCTAATACCTCTCAGTCACAACTTTGGGGGATGGAGTCAGCCGGTAGAAGTGGCACGTTTCACCCATTTAAAAGAAAGAGAGAGGGAAGGGGAAAAAGGGAGAAAAGGCAGAAGAAACGAAGTTTCAGCTTTAACAGATGCAAAGCAAAGACCAAATATTTTCCAGTCGGTGGATGTTGAAGAGAAATACGCCAAATACATTTCACAAGCCAGTTAAGCCTCTACTGGCACCTAATCACTGCCAGATGTTTAGAAGCAACACCAAGAACATCGCAAAACGCTGGCACAAAAAAACAACCCAAAAACCCACCAACCAAATAAATTAGGGAGAAATACAAGTCTTCTCCTCGGGATGCCGGGGAGTTAAAAGTTGGGTGCCGAGAGAAAACGTGCTGGGGTGAGCACCTATGACGGGACGGGACGGGACGGGACGGGACGGGGGACGGGGGGTGCGGACGGACAGACGGGCGGACGGACACCGGGACACGCCGCTCCCCGGACCGGCACCGGCCGACACAAGCCAAACCGAAGGGACGTCGCCGAGCCCCCTGCGCGCCCCGGAGTCGCGGGGAGTCCGTCCCCCGCTCTGGCTCTGCCGGCACCGGCTGCCGCGTCCTGCCACCGCTCCGCCCGCAGCCGGCTCGCCCCGCCGGCGACCTGCCTGCGGCCGGCTTACCCCGCTTGCACCCTACCCGCTTACCGCCCGGCCCGAAACCTCCCCGTCCCTCCCCTCCCCGGTTGCCGATCTCACCGGGTCGGGGCTGGTTTGGAGCCGTAACGGATCGGGTCGGGCTCCGTT
>JANZLQ010000029.1:1765942-1824945 GCA_026212715.1 Elanus axillaris | reverse complement strand
GTGTCCTGGGTCGCACGCCGCCCCGCCGCGCCCCGCGGGACCGTGGCGCTCCCGGGGTGCGGGGCCGTGGGCAGGGGGGTCTGCTATGGGGAGCGGCCCGGGATAGGAATCACGGGCACCCACCGGTGACCGGGGAGCTTGAGTGGGACGTGGTGTCGCCGGGAGGGAGAACCGTCCTCTCCCTGCCCTCCCCACGCACGTGGCAGGGTCCCGGGGGGGGGGGGGGTCGGCTAAAGCCGTCTTGGCCAGCTCCCCACCTCGCCGTGGGTGCTGCTCCGCCGGCCGGGAAGAGGCTGCAGGACGTGCCAAGTTCACCCCGGCGCTGGAGGAAGCGCCGCGAATCGTCCCGTTGGATTCCACGGGAAGAACGCGTGTCAGTAGTTGGGGGATTAGGGAGATACAGGCCGGTCGTCTTTTATTTCTCTGGTTCTGGATGTTGCCAGGAATAATGGATGGTTTCCAGGCTCTCGTTTTCATGAAAGGTGTGCTTTGATTTTCTGCAAACCTGCCCATAGTGAAGATGGTGATAAATCGGTCCAGTCTTGACTACTCACGTCAGTGCTGAGGAAGCAGAGCTAGCGCAACGCACACTGGTTTGTTCTGGGGGCAGACAGTAGCAGAGGCTCCCGACAGTGTTTCCTATCACAGAGAGAAGATGCAGACGATTTTGCCTTTGCAGTTATTGGTATTGCAGTCTGTTGCATGAGGGGATGCCCAAAGAAATGATAATGCTAAGTGGTCTTTGCAGGGGGCCCACGGCTCCCATAACAATCGTAGCGTACCAGAAAGCATTAGTTTAACACCAGGTCAAAAAGCATTGGAAACCTATCAGGTATGACCTTGCCTGAGCAAGAAATGAAGGATTAAATCCACAAAAAGTAATCATTGTACAGCAAAAATTAAAGAACGGAAATTCTAATTACTTCAGGTGGTCTGATGACTTGAGCTGACATCCGCTTGAGTGCGTTTCGCTAGCTCAGAGGCAGTACCTTCAGTCTGGGATTGCCGAAAATACTTGAACACCAGCTGCAGTAGCCATTTGCTGCTTTAAAGTAGGGCTCGGATATCAAAGAGACTTGACTCAGATTTTAGTTTACACTCTGGTAGTTGACTGGAATATCTATTTTTGGTACAAGTCGTGAGTAAAACACTTAAATCTGAACACAGTCATTAGGTAATTACGGATGTCCTGTAGTGCTCTGTTGGATTAGGACAACAGCTCTTGCAGTGTTTATAGAACTGATTAATGTTTGGTCAGTTGTGTGATTTATTTTGAATAAATTAACTCCCCGTTTTTGTTTTGAAGAATCAATGTCATTCAGTTTCCCAAACTAAAAACTATCTAGACTCTGATCCAAAGCCCATGGGTATGTTTCCAAGAAGAAATCTTTCAATTAATTCCCATAGACTGGATGGAACCAATAATGAAACTCCATTTCTCCAAAGAAAAAGTATTTCTGTTTGAGAGCACAGCACTGAAGGAATGCTTCAGAAAAAGAAGAAGAAAGGAGAACATGACTTTAAACCTGTGTCATCAGGGAATGTGCAAGGAGCAGGACTGTGCAGGAATTTAGAAAATTCCTCAAAAGCAGTAACTGATAACACTTTTCTAATTCTTCAGACAGTAACCTTAGTCAACTGAAGGATAGCAACCAAAAATTACAGAGACTGCTGGGTGAACTGCTGTGTCTGAGGAACACGTCTTCCTTCCTAACTGAAAGAAAAATAATGAGTATTTTGAATTCATATAGAGTTTATGGTTGATTCATTAGGCCTGAGATCTACCTCCATTCTTGTGACTTTAAAATATTGATTTATTTGTGGACATAGTGGGACACTTCATATTTCTAAAGTAAGCTGCTCTATTTTCTTTTAATCATGTAAGTTGTATTCCACATTGGATTTCTTATCAATACATTATATATTTAAATCTAGCGTTAGTAAAGACATTCAGGAAGGTAGTGAACTGTTTCAGGTGTCAAATCTTTCCTCTAAACCCAAGTTTTTTATGTTTTGGGCTCTGAAGTAAGCGTTTCTTTTTTCTTCCGACTGACCCATTTCCATCCACAAGAGGAAGGTATAGCTGTTAGACACTGTCAGCATCCTTATCAACCCTGGGATTCATGAAGAGGCAGGCAGATTATTGAGAGTTCATGGAGAGGGGGCAATTGAGCAAGTGTATTTAATGAGCTGAATATAGTGGATTATTGATATTATGGAACATATACTGTCTTCATCAAAACAAGTTTGATTAAATGGAAGAATTCTGGATCCCCCAAACCCCCACCCCAACCACTGAGTGGCATAGTTTAGAAATACTGGCTTTAAAAATCAATGAGAGCATGTCCCTTTCCATCCATAAATGGAGTCAGCTGTCCAGCCTCCCCTCCATTGCCTCTGTTTCGGTTGTCTGTATGAACCGCTCCCCCAATTTCCAGGTCGTGTTGAGTGAGCACTCTGAAAATGATGGTCTGAGCCACTATGTCCAGAGGAGACGCCTTCTGTTGAGCCTGGCTTCCAACACCCCATCCTACCTGCAGGAGGTGGGTTGTGGGGTGCAGCCTTTTGTAGGGCTGCTGCTGTCCCCTGGGGCCGGCAGTGATGAAGGTACGGGGGGACGGTGTGGCAGCAGGCAATGCCGACAGAGACTGGGCAGTCCCCGTGGCACTTCTTCCTGCCAGCCTGCCGAGAATATTTTGTTGGAAGTGGCGTCACAGGTCCCAAAGTTTGAACCGTTTCTTGTTCTGCGTGAAACTGCATTGCTTTACTGGGGTTGCTCAGAGCTAGAAGGTGTGGTTGTCCTGTGGCTTAAGCATCTCTCTCTTCCTCTTCCCATGCTCGATGAGCTCTGTCCACAAGGACACTCATGCTAAAGGACACTAGAAATCACCCAGAGACACAACCTGTGGCCTGAAAAGAAACTGTGCTCAGTTCTCCCAAATTTCATCCCTAGCTACCGCGCTGATACCCCAGCATACTTGATTTCAGGTAACAAGAGGAGCCTCTCGCCAGCATCCCTCCGCTGCCTGGGTTTCAGACAGATGCTGACCCTGAACAACCAAATCAGGTGATGCTTTCAGGCTCTCCCTCTTATTTCTGCTTAGCTGCAAGCTCCCTGTGAAGTTGGGCCTCCCAGACTTTAAAGTTTTTCTCCATTTCTTACTACATGGGGATCATGAGATATTCCTACTAGATAGGTAAACCACTGAATACATACATATTTAGGGTGCAATACAGTATATAATACAGGGTGTAATATAGTACATCACACAGGGCCGCTCCTGGGCCTTCACAAGTTTGAGCTTTTTATACACTCTTTTATATTTTTCAAATTTCATTTAAAGCTATGGTGAAATTTGCCAAGCACAATTACACTGCTTCTCTGGTTAAAACCACTGATCTTCTCAGAAAAAGTTTCAGGCATATTTTCACATTATGTTCTTCTTAGGAAACTTTAGGCTGTGTTCTAGGGAAATCTAATTTCACAGAAATACTTCATTTTAGAGACTTTTTTGTTACTCTAGTTCAGGACATAAATGAGGAGGCCTGTTTTTTCATCCAATATAACAACAGCTTACTACTGCAACGGACTGCCTGTTACAAAGTGGTCCCACATTGCAGCCAGATTCAGACTCAGAAAAGGTCTAGAAGTTCTAAACAAATCATCCCTGTTTAGAAATGTTTATGTATTGGCCTAATGTGGCTTGTTTATGTGGAACTATTACAATTTATTCATCAAACGCTGAAATAAGGTACCCAAGTGAGCGCTTTGCAGTTGCTGTGGCATAGCGTGACTTTAAGCACTTGCCAACCACGTGTGTTGTTCATTTTTTCCTTGCTATAGTCTTCTCTTGAATATCAAGGAAGTTCATTTATAATGGTTCATACTCACTTTTACTCTGCACAGTGTGTTCAAATTCTGCAGTAATCCAAAAGAAAAAGATGCAAATTCAATCTCCCCTTATGTGCTTTAGAATAAATTGTGCAGACTTTGTTGAAGTGATCTAAAACCAGAGAAAATGTGCTCAGTTCCTGTTCACTTTGATTCCACTTCACAATGGACTGTCACCATCACCTGGCTCTTTCCTACAGCCTAACCTACAAAATTTTTTTCAGCACCACTCCTCTCTTCTCCAACCACAAGCCCTTTGGCTATTTGGTGAGTCTTGGAGATGCTGGAAGCCTTGGTGTATGGACATGGAGGTATGTGTGGCATTCTCTTTTGACTGGCAGCCATCTCATTCCCTGAGCCCATATTCAATACAAAGAGCAATAACTCAATAAAAAAATCTGAAAAAGAATTGCATGAGTCATTGAGAACTGCATGTGACATGGGAACCATATGTGGAAGATCATTTGTCTGAAGTAAGTACCATTTGGGTTCAATACAAAATGTGCATTTGAAAAGTAAGACTTGAGTATTATAACATATTTTAATGATAAATCTTCTCCACAACAATTTCATATTGTTGTTAATGACCATTTTGGACGTGTGCCCAGAGTCAAGGCATTATCCTTGGATCTGGGTAATGAGTTTGTAAATGATCCTGAACAAATGGTGAAGATATTTACTAATAATTTTGTTAAATCTGCAGATGAGCCTTTTCTTAATCTGGGTAATTAGCATCATAATTTGAAAGTATTTAATTATGTAGACTTGTCTCTGACAAGTGAGGTTGGTTTCTGTTTTTCCTTTCCTATTTTTTGATTAACTGGGAAGCTGAAGGAGATCCTGAAAGCAGCAAACCACCGGGCTATCTTTTCAGTATGCCAGAGTTACTCAGAGACAGACTTGTTCTTAGATATGGTCTGGGTGTTGATCATCCAAACGCCCATGTGCCAGTTCTCTTGTCTTGTCTGTGACCTTTTTCTTTTAGGAACTGGATTTCTTGGAAGGAAAACACAAGACAGCTCTAGAATAGGCTGGACAGTCACATTGCCCTAAATTTAAAGAAAATCAAAATGCGCAAATGCAATTTAAAGTAGAGCTGTTATGATTACCTAAAGATGATGTTTAGGGACCACTGCTGCATGTTTTTGATATCTGATGAAATGCATCATTATGGGTTTTCTTCATAATTTGAATGAAGAGTGATTATTTCCAGTTCAGAAAGTTTGGGAAATTTTATTCTGGCAATTTATAGACCAATTTCCTTGCACAGCATTTTGTCAAAATTGTCAAAAACAATTGTAACTGTTGTGTCTGCTAAAAGTTTAAGCCAGTAAAATATTTTGTGCTCCAAAATTTCACAGTGAAAAGTAATTCCATTACTGCTAGAGTGCTTAAATGTTGAAGACAGCAAAACCAAGACCAAATAATTAGTGCCAAATTTTATTAGAATATTTGCAGAAGTAGATTTTTATACATTAATAATAACATTTTGTTTGTTCATAGTGTGTGTTTCTTTCAACACACACAGTAAAATAATTCTGATTTCCTCAGAAGTAGTATTCTATTGCCTGAGGTCTAACTGGGTCAGCTCTTCGGCTGGAGTATATCAAAGTGATACTGGCCAGGGTTTGGTTCATGTTGATGGAAGGAGGTAAAGATCTTGCCATGCTTTGAGACTGTCCAAATGCCAATGACATTCAGTTTCCAATGATCTTCAGTGGGAGCCAGCAAGCAGGAACACAGAACTGGTCTCTGTCAGCCCAGAGAAGCATCCTTCTGCTGTCGTTACATGCCACGTGTTTCATCTGGGGTTCAGGGGCAGCTGGATGTGTTCCGCACGCTTCTGCCCAGCTGTGCGACTTCTCCCAGAGGTAAGGGATGCACAGAGGTGTCTCCGTACGGCCACCTGGCACTAGAGGGAGTGGAAGCCAGAGTAATCTACTTGCAGACACTGACACGGCTTGGTTCAGGTGCGTCTGCTCCCCAAATTTGCTGGTTATGTCCATAGAGATCCACATGGGAAGTCCAAATGCATCATATATGGTCTTCATGGCCTCTTGCCTTGCAGTGCAGATCTCAGAGTCAAACAGAGGCTAAGTGAGGATGGCTTGTATACTGCTTGGCCACAGGAGAGGAGCAGAGCAAGAAAAGTAAATAAAAAGACAGTGAATCCTCCCTGCATTAAGTTAACATTATTGCAATGTATTTTGGCTCTTCAGCCTGTGAGTTACACACACCCACCAAGACTCCCTGATGCTTCAACAAGTGGGTGTAAGTAGGTCCAGGGGAATATCAAATTACAACTCCTCAGCTCTCAATTTGTCCCAAAAAGTACAGAAAAAACCCTTTGAAAATCAAGGAGCATCATGATTGCAATTGTAAAGTATTTTGCTCTCTATGTAGAACACATCTGTAATTTATGTAAATTACTGTTATGGAGAATGTTGAACCTTTGAAGTTTTGCTTGTTGGGCCATAATGGCAGTAAAAGATAGTGACTCTAATAAGCATTTTTAGTTGTATTTACCAGGTTAAAATTGGTCTTGCTTTTTAGAGTAAATGGCCTTCAAAAGGAACAAATGAAACAAAAAATAGGGAGTGATAAATAGTCCCTTTTATATTGCTTCTGAGATCATATTATGAGCAGTTGCTTCTGATGAAGTATTTCTGTCTTCCTTCAGGTAGATTACAGAGCATTAGATATTCACTGAAAATATTAGTGAAAGCTTTGGAGAGATCCCATGTCTTTTTCATATTGTCAGACTTTATAAATACCACACACAAATAATTGTCAAAGAACATTACTGAGGTGGTGAAATCAAGCACTTACAAGCTACAAAATGCCAGGAGGAAGATTTCCCATGGGACCTTAACTTACCTGCATATATTTGGAATTATTGACAGGACATATTTATTCCTACTGATAAAAAGTATTGATATGGATGTTAGTTGGTAATAATGTATTAACTTTTCTCCAGTAACTCCATTTATTTGGTACAGAGAAGGGACGGGACTCATTTAGTGAGCACCCATTCAGTATTTTATCTTCTCTTCATTGTTCCTCTGGGTCCCATTCACTGCAACATTCATGCCCTGCTCTGAAGATAGAATTATTGATTTCCTCTATGCCCGTCATCAGGATAGCATTTATATATTTCACAAATGTTAAATAAACTTTGCAAGTGATAAGGAGTGTTATTACCTCCATCTTACAGGACCGAGCCACAGTAAGATTAAAGTTAAATGTTATCCTCTCATAAGAACTGAATCACTTGAAGTGCTGTGATTTCTCAGGGTACCCAGTGTTACAGTCGATGTTAACACTATACACCCAAGGGCACCTTCCACTTTCCACTTTACAAGCCTGGCTAAAAGTCCTAGTCACAGCCCCACAAGACTGGGGTCCTCATGATGCTGCCTCTGCCCCTCCTCTCCCTGCTTTGCCCCTGTATGAAGCCTGCAAAGAGCAACCCTGGCATACTCTGAGCCAAATCCCGCATGTGGATCATTGAGAGATCAGGACGTTAGCTGTGCTGCTGACTGATAGCACAAACCCTGCGGCCCAGCTACAGTCATGCACAGTAATTTGAATGCTTGAAGGTTAGATCCCATCGACTTCCACGGCAGTGGTAAGTACTAAGCCCTTCTGCAAATGATACCATAGGGTTCCTGTCGGGATTGTTGAGAAAAACATGGGTAGTGATAAATCAGGATGAGCTGGATGTTGATGAGTTGCTGGGGTGGGTTGAGGCCAGCCGGTGGCAGCTCAGCCCCCATCCAGTTGCTTGCTCGCTTTCCCCCAGATGGACGGGGGAGAAAATTGGAAGGGCAAAGGTGAGAAAAACTCATGGCTTGAGATGAAGGCCATTTAATAAGTGAACGGGGGGGGGAGAAAAAAATTCCCAACTGATGCAAAGGCAATCACTCAACACCTCCCACCAGGAGAACAATGCCCAGCCAGTCTCCGAGCAGCAGCTACTTTGGAAAAAAAAGTCCCTGTTTTATTGCTGAGTATGATTTCATATGGTGTGGAATATCTCTCTGGTTGGTTTGGGTCAGATGTCCCCTCCTAATCTCTTGCCCTACTCCCAGCCTGCTCGCTGGGGCAGCAGAGTGAGAAACAGAAAAGGCCATGATGCTGTGCAAACACTGCTCAGTGATACCAAAAGTATCGGTGTGTTATCAACACTGTTTTGGTCACAAATCTAAAACATAGCACTGTATGGGCTGCTGTGAAGAAAATTAACTCCACTGCAACCAGACCCAGTGTGGCTGCTCACATCGCATAGGCACTGCCTGGCAGAGATGGAGTCTTGTTCTCTAGCACTGAAGCCACCAGCTTTGAAAATAAGATTTTCTTTCTCTACCCCCCCCACCCTGCCCCGCCTCTTCTCTGACCTTTACAACAAGTGAGGCAGAACTCTTAAAAGACTTAAAGTTTTCTTCACTATACAAATCTGTGGTTGACATCTTGCTTCTACGCTGTGCAGATTTCCACTGGGAAAGAGAAAAGGCCATTCCAGGCACAAAGATCATCTACCCACCAGATTTCAGGACTGTGGTCCAAAGCCTGGGAAATGGGAGTTTTTAAAAGAAAAAGTCTACAAGTTTTGACATAGACAACAATATATACGTTTTCCCCTAGGTTCTTTCTTGGAAATGACTGAAAATTTTCCAAAAAAATTATCAAAAGAAGTCCAGACAAAATCAGCCAGAGGCATCCAGCCAGCAGGAGAAATTACAGCTAAAATGACTGAACTTTGGCAAAGCTATAAGGTCCTTATAATGGAAAGTATTGGGTAACTTTAGTGAAAAGCCAAAACCAGTTGAGGAATGAAGAAAGAATGACCATGGTGGCCAGTGATTTTAATCTTACATCTATCATGCAACCCTATAAACGGAAGATATAACCCAAAATGTGTTTGGAGATATCTGCGGAGAGGACACAAGGGAACAAGCTGATTTTGACCTTTCTTTTGTAACTCCAGGATGTCAGGTCTTCTAAAAGCCCTACAACGATTTCTTCCCAATAGAAAAGTCAGTTTTCTCTACTTGAGAAATTTGTGAGAAATGAGATATGTGCATCCGTATCTTTCTGAGATCCACGTAAAGTTACCTACAAGCCTACCTGAGCAATGAGTTACAGCCTCCAGCTGGTGCTTCCAGACTCAGCATTAGCCACTCAGACCTCCCCAGGCATAATATAGAGAATCTTTTTCTCTGCTTGGAAGATGACTGCTCAGCATGCAGCTGGCTTGCAGAGTCTTGTGTAAAGGATATTCCAGGCATTTCAGTTTAAAGTTCAGCAAACAAGCACTGTCACTAGCCCATTTCAATGCAGGTGCTACAGTGGAGCATTGGGATTGAAAAAACTCCCTCATGCTCTGGCAACAACACATCTGCTGCTGCTAACAGAGTGCAGCGAGGCCGCCAGCTCTCTGCCTCCCAGAGAAGCAAAAGCACACAGACCAAGAGCAAAGCTCCATATTGCTCAAAGGCTCTGTTGTTACTGCAGGGACAGTTGGGATGGAGAGCTAAGGATTCTGCTATGTATTTATAAAATAAAACTTTGAAGTGCAAAGTTTTCATGCTGTCATTTGTAATACCATTTCCTTCACAGAAAGAGACCAGGTATGCTTGTTGACAGAGCAATTTTTGGTCAAAACGTGCCAAAATCAGCAGGAACTGTAAACCAAGTATATGAACACCTGTTCATTCAAACTTTTCCCTTAGGATCTGGAAATTTCTGTGTGGTTTTGGGCAATGGAGAAGCACAAGAGCAGGGAGGAGTGAGAAGCACAGAGCAGCAGTAGACACTGTGTTCAGCCCATGTGTCATAAGCAATGCAAGTAAGAAACATTTCCCAGGGGAAAGAAAACAACACAAGGCACCGGAGGCACCACATGACCACTGTTCCTGGGGACTGTTTATAGGTTTAAGTGAGGGGTTTGGTTCTTCTGTTGCCATTTAATTTTCTGAGTTTAGGAGGGTTATTAGTTTTGTATTGCATTAGACCTTAAAAAGTATACTTTAAAATTGGTAACAGGCAGCTGGTCTGCTCATAATGTTCTTTTTTTTCCCCTTGAGATACTTGCCTGTGTAATAATGTTCCATTTTTTCTATTTGTTAAATGGATGTTGTCAAACAAATATCCAAATATATGTAGAAGCGTCAGAGAACAAAAATCACTTGGATAGCAATATTATAACAGAGTCATTTATGTTGGAGGGAACCTCAGGAGGTCTCTGGTCTAGCCTCCTGTTCCAAATAGGGTCAGCTGTGAGATCAGAACAGGTTGCTCAGTGCTTTGCTCATCTGGGTCTTGAAAACCTCCAAGGACGGAGACTGCACAGCCTCCATGAACAACCTGTGCCCCTGCCTGGATGTACTCAGGCTGAAAAAGTTTCTCCATATATCCTGTCTGAACCTCTCTTGCTTCAAACTCATGCCTGTTGTCTCTCGTTCTCCCACGATGGACCACTGTGAAGGGCCCAGCTCCATGTTCTCCCCAACCTCCCAGCAGGAAGCTGCTATTACCTGCCAAGCTGCTGGGGTGCACTGCTGGCTCCCCTTCATCTCTCTGGCCTCCACAGCCCACGCGGCCCTTCCTGCAGAGCTGCTCCCCAGGCATCCACTACCCAGCCTGTACCACTGCAGTAGGTTAGTCCATCCCAGGAGCAGAAAATTGTACTTGTTCTTGAATTTCAAGACATTTCTGCTGGCCCACTCCTCCAGCCTGCCTAGGTCCCAGCACAGTGACTACACTCCCGAGTTTGGTTTCATCTGCAGACTTAATGAAAGCATACCCCATCACCTCCTTCGGGTTAGTAATAAAGGATAAAATAGGACAGACCTCACTTGTAATTAGTCTTCAGACAAGGTGGGGGAACCATTAACCACTACCCTTTGAGCCTGATGATCCAGCCATTTTTTCATCCATCTAATAGTCCACCCATCTTGACCATAACACCCCATCTTGGGTACAAATAGACTGTGGGAGACTGCATCAAAATCATTCCTAAAATCGAGGTAAGTGACATTCACTGCTGTTCCCTCATCCTTAAGTCCAGTCATTTCATCACAAGGCACTGAGGTTGGTCAGGCATGATTTACCTTTGGTTCCTAGTCACCACCTTCTCCTTCATCTGCCCAGAAGACAAGTGAGACTTGCTCAAGGATTTTCCCAGAGACCAAAATGAGGCTTACTGGCCTGTAGTTTCCCAGATTGTCCTTCTTGCCCTTTTTGAAGATAGGCGCACCAGTTGTCTTTCTCCAGTCATTGGCAACCTCCCCCAATCCCCATGACCTTTTGGAGATGATAAAGGTGACTTGCAATGACATATTACAATGAAATAAACTAGCTCTTTTGGGACCCTTGGACAAAATGGACTTGTATACACCAATGTTTCCCAAGAAACCACTGACTCAATTCTTTGCCCCTTTTTTGAGTTTCCCTTCTCCCTGACCATTACTGCTAGGCACAAAGGCCTGAGATACCTTGTTGGTGAAGACCAAGGCAAAGAAGTAATTGCTCAGCCCTGCATCTGCTGGCACTGCTACATTCAGCAGTGGGTCCAGCTTGGAGACTACGTGGTGCTCCTGACAGTGGTCTTCTCTCCCTTGACCTTACCAGACGAGTCCTGAGAAGAACCTGCTGGAGACATGCCCAGGTTAATGTACATCAGGTGTGGGGTGTATGTGGCAATGCAGCAAGGATGCTTTGAGGCAGTGAAAATTAACTCTATCCCAACTGAACCCAGGACAGGCAGTTTACTTTGGCCCGGCTCATAGAAGCAATTTTATATGTTGTAGTAAAGGCAAGATGTCTGAGTGAATCTGCTATGGAGCCATACACTTTCTGTTTACCCCTGCAAGCCTCCCTCAACCCAGCCAAAGAGCTTAAATTTATGTTATTGTACTGTATTTTACATACTGATAGTATTTGTGTTTGCAGTTAAAGAAAGCTGAAAGTTGTAAGCCATTTTCACATCCTGTTGGCCTAGATGCTACTTCTTTCACAGAACTAAAACACGAAATGCAAAATTTTGCTGGTGGTTGATTCACCACCTTGGTCCCACAGGAAAAGGGAGGGAGAGTTATTTAGCAATAACGACAGGGAAATACAGCCCCATTCACGTTCATTTCCAGAGAGGAATTCGAGGTTTGGATGATATAGAAGAGGAATCACTGGGGGGAAAGGACTTCCCAGGCTCTGCTGATAGAAGAACCTTACAAAATGCAGATGGATTTTATCATTTCTGTAATTCTTCTAACTCTGTATTTCAACTCTGTATTTCTCATTTTATGAGTGTGAGCTGTTTCCGCTTCCCTGCCCCTTCCCATTTGGCTCCTTCATCCTTGTGTAACCCTGATTCAGCAGCAGCTCAGTGCCTCCCGGGATGGGGGTGAGAACTGGCTGTATTTGCTGGCTACAGGAACAAACATTACCTTGCCTGAGAGGAACTGAGCTGCTGCCAGCAAATAGAGTCAGCTAGCAGAGCCTTGGCCATAACTGCAGCCACCTCTCATTTCGCCCTCCTGCTGGGAGTGAGCTCCTTCTGACTAAGGAGGTTTTCTGGTAACTCTTCGTGATGCCTTGGACCTTTCTGCAGCCTTGGGGTGGAGGAAAGGGACATGGAAGCGCAACATCCAATTTCAGAAAAAAGTGTTCAACATCTTCCATAAGAAGTGACAACTGTGATGAATTGACGGATGGCCAGGCTCTAAACATGTATAAGCATTCAGAGAGTGGTGCTTGACAAATGTCCCAAGACAAGGGCACCCTAATGCCAGCCTTTTTAGCTGTACAGTTGGGTGCTTATCTGGGCTTGCCATGTACCCACTTCCTTAATATCCTAGCTCCAAGCTTTAAAAAAAGGAAAAAAATTACAGTAAAGCCCCACTTTTCTATTTATTCAAAATAAATTATCTTCTTGTAGTGTTTGAGGTACCCATTTGGGTGAGGAGAGTTATGCATTTAGGAAGATGGCAGAGCACTAATACCATCTTGGTCCTACTGAAGTCAGTAACAGCCCAGTTTCCACGGATTGCAATGCATTTGCTGTGCATGCTAGTTGCCTGTGAGGTACTGTTGGAGCTAAGCTAAACTGCAAACATGAGTTTTGCTTAAGTTATTTAGAAAAATATGGAGTCTGTAACACTTTTTATGTCTTCCCAGAATGGATTCCAGTCCCATTTTAACTTTAAATGCATGAAATGTGAAAATCCTCTCTGCACCGATAGCAGGCACAATACATAGTCCTGTGTTATGTGGCATGGCCATGATCTAGCTTTTTCCATTGAGCTAGAAGCAGATTGCTCCTGTGAGCCCTGCATTTTCTGCACTTTGGAGCTTCTTTTCTGACTTTGGTAATTGCCCCAGAAACACAACTACTGCAGGAGGTGAAAATGCAGGAGATGAATTCGTCCACTGACATAGGTATGTGGGCATCTAATCACCGGACAAGAAATCTTGAAATGGATTTCTTATAAGCTGGGGTCAAAATGTGAAGAATACAGCAATAGGATATGATCTGCTTTGCTAACCAAGTAGGCTGCAGCATTTTATACCACTGGAAGCTTTTTTCAAGGTGGTGGCAGTTCTTGTAATGGGTGGCTCTTACTAAAAGGTGAGTCTGAATCTGAAGAGTCTTGTGAAAACAAGACTGCAACCAATAACTGCAAAGAATGAACACGAAAGCTGGAAGCTCATAACCTGTATGTGTTCAGGTGAACCCTACAGAGTGGATCATTTTGTGACATTTTAAATTATACATTAAAGTCTCTGTTCTTGCTAGTTTTATGGCAACTTTATGCTGGTCATGCAAAACACCCTTACAACTGATATATTCAGGCGTATTCCCTCAGTTGTAAACCCTGGTGATGCGGAATCAGCTGAATCACTTCAGAGATACTCCTTCCTCCTGCATTTGCTGATAGTCTGTCATTGTGGGTTTTCTGGTAACTGAACATCTTTAACTGTCTTATAAACTGTCAGCAACTGATGTCTGTTCTCATTTACACCCAAGCCTGGACAGATGTGCCGCCAGCATGGGGCCAGGGAGCTTGGGGATCGCAGGTGAAGAGCCTCGTTCATGGTCTGATGCACTAAGCCTTCTGCAGGAATTAATTGGTCATGCAGCCAATACTTTTGTTAATGTTTTTCTTGGCAACAGTGAACTGAAATGGTTTGTATATAATTATACGGCTTTACTTTGACTCGTGCTTCCCGATTATGCTGATGGGCAGCATTTTTGGCTATTAAGAAATCTATATATAATCTTACACTGTAAATGGTGATGATATATGAATTGATATTGGAACAATGACTAAATTCCTTTATGGTTTATTAATACCATTCTGAATTTAAACATTTTTGATTAAATGCTTGCTCGGAATCATGCTGTTTTATAGCCATGTGGTGTATTTTGGAAAGAGAAGTTTTCTTCTAACTTGTTTGTGTAAATACCAGTCCTGATCAAAAGATGGAATTTATGAGTTCAGTAAACTTTGCCATACAAAATTTGTTTTTATTCTTAATCAAAAAAGAAATGACATTTGAAACCTATCTTCCCTAAGCCCCACGGTACAGAAATTTTAAAAAAGACTATCTATTTAGGAAATTGTAAATTTTGTTTTGGAGTTTGAAATTTTGGGTTAAAAATTTTAAATGTTTGCTGTATTTCTTGTTTTATGTTATCCCATTTTTATATTGATATTACTTGATGTTGGTTTTAGTATTTTGAAATCAGTTTATGACTTCAGTGGGACTGTATTTTATTCTATTACTTAAAAAAATCATTAAGGTTGGCTTCTGTATATTACTCAAGAAAGCATTTTATCTTCCCGATGTAACTGTCCCATGTTTCTCCTGGGCTGTAACAGTTTATCAGACTGTTCAGTTCCAATACAAACAGGAAATACTTGGACAAGAGTGACATACCAGTTCTTTGCAAAAAACAGGAGACACTGTGATCAAGGAAAGAGGTTTCATTCAGTGATAGAAAGCAGTGCACAGTAATTATTTTAAAAGATAGTACCACCCAGCAAGGGAATAAAATATTTTAGCTGTGATGTTAGTTTGCATTACATTATGCTATGTTGTCATATGCCAACTGCAGTAGTGTATAACATGCTGTAAGTTATAGAAATGATTCTAAGACAAATAGGAACATAATTTCAGAATGCTGAAATGAAGTTTCATAATGTGTGATAAATTTTACTTTCTTGAAATAGTCAATGTTTGTGCTGAAAGCCTTTGGGGTGGAGTTCACTTGTATCAACATATTCTAAAATGTTTCCGTTTTGATGAAAAGAGCACTATTGCATTGGAAAGTATTTTGATGGAAAAGTTAGCCAGTATTTTAGGTACTGTTCTACGACAGGATGGCAGTTTATTAAAACCTGTGTATGAAGGAAATGAGCACATTTCAAGGACGTATGCAGATGCGGATGCTGATATTGCCGCTTATTTCCTGAGAGGTGGCCTGAGCTACCATTAAAGTCAACGGAAAAGATCCTATGTAGTTTTCATCTCTTATAGGAGTGGGTATTGTTTAGTTCTTCAAAAGCTATTAAATATCTGCTTGAACTTCAACTGCTCTTTGAAGATGCTCTTTTTAGAGCAGTTTTGCTACTTTTGCTCTTTCTGATGGTGTTAGCTCTAGAGACCCTGGTAAGGTGGCATCTTTAGATCTTTACAGATATCCTTTGCTTTAAACTTTCATATTCAACAGCTTGGAAGACCAGAAGCCATCTCTGAAATCTTGGCCCTTCTGAAGTCAATGGGATATCTGCCACTGGTTCCAGTGGAGCCAGGATTTCACTGCATGTTCAAAGGATTACCTTTTTTTTGTATTTTATTGGCAGAAAGGAAAGCCGAGCAAATCCAATATAGTTAAACAAACATATGATGGGTTTGGATGTGTAACTCCTCTTTGTATAAGTATTAGAGGCAAATTGTGCTGAAACCTGCCTGTGCTCATTGCAAGCTGGCAGCAGAGTGATCGCTGATTCATAACAACACACAAAGTTGTTTGAAAGCCAGAATTTCCCATACCTCTGTAGGAAATAATGTTGCAACTCTAGCAATGATCTAGCAAAGATCAAGGCAAAGCTATATAGAGGGAAAGGTGATTTTATTTGAAAAACAGAACAAATTTCACTCATACTCACGCTCTTGTGCCCATATACTGATGCTGACAAGCACCAGGAAGGGTATATACCCAAATCGATGCATTCAGGCATCCAGTCATGAGTACCCAGGCGGTCTGACTGAGACTCCTTTGCTGGTAGGACAAGGGATGCCACCTGTGAAGTCCTCCCCACATCTCCTGGTTTCTTCTTAGTTGGTGACAGTGACCTGATTTTGCGTCTGCTTCTTTCGTACCATCTAGAATTTGAGACTCATTAGTTTCCTCAGCCTGGCCCACCTCTGTGTTTCCCAGTCTGAGTGTTCCAGGAAGCTGCAGACAGACCAGCCGCAGACAGACCCCAACCTTCCCACTCCTGCTCCATTCAACCAGTCTTTGTGTTTCTGCTGCAGTTCTCTGCATGTGGATGCAAGATTCAACAGACTTCGTTTGCAACTTTTTCAATGTCTATACAAATTTGAGCTACTTGTGAACAAATACAGCTCCCTTTTCACTTATTTTACTTTGAAAGTGGTTCTTTTCTGATGCTAAGATTAACTTTCCCTCTCAGGAAAAAGATCCATCTTAAAATGGATAGTTTGCCAAGATTGCAAAACTTCACTGAATAATTCCTATGTTTATATATATATTTTGTGTTACATCATGTTGGGAGGCCTCAACAAGACATATTTTTGTAAGTTTATGTTAAAAAGAATAATCTTTTTTCAGCTTAACTGCTTGGCTGTGTGATTAAGAGAAACCCATTTGATGGGGCCCCCTGGTCCTAAGCCCTCTAAGATGAGTAAAGACATTACTTTCTGTCAAACCGTAAACATCACATACTTTTCAAAAATATGTCAGACAAAGCAACAAGATAGCAAAGAGGTATCTGAAATCTATTGTCTAATGGTTAGTGTAGTTTTTGCCTTTTATAGACTGTTGCATGTGAAGAACTGTGTGAAGTTGACCAAATTAGAAACAAAAAGGGTAGCTTTCTATTGCAGGAATGAATGAAAGCTTTAAAATGAAATGCAAGAACAACCTTCCACCCACAAAAACCAGTCCAAAAGTAAGATTTTGATTTATTTGATTCTACACATATTTTTGTCATTAAGCTTCGTAGCATATTCTAAACTTTTGCTGCACTGTTATGCATGCTAAGCCACTGATTCCCACATGGTGAGCTAATGGCAAAGAAAACACTTGTGTCACCGCAGTTGAGGGAAAGAGTAAGTCTCAGGCAGAGACACAGAAGATTTCAATGCTCTCTCAGACACGTTAGCCTACATGGAGATGACACTATACAGGATTTCTGGGCTCTTCTGCCCTGTCTTAAGACACCTGCATGAGCTCCTTTCAGTCACAAGGGCAGAAAGGAGGACAGAATTTAATGAAACCACAGTAAGGAAAAAAAGAAAAGGCCAGCTAAGATCAGCTAAGATCTTTAATTTCAGATAGCTGGTCAGAGTTAGCTGCACAGTTTTGGAGTAAGTGATCAAAATCACAGATGGTCCTGAAAAAGAAGAAGAAAAGCTGTTCATAGTGACAGCAGAGTTGCATCAGCTAAGCATGTGTGTGTGCATGTAAACATCGGGATCCCCAGAACGGGAGCCTGTAGCCTGGTACAAAGCCCATTCACATCAGCTGGGGTCCCACCACTGCCAGTGGCTGCCCCTGGCCCCCACCTTTGAAGGCAGGAGGCTCCTTGGACTCTTTCTTCTTTTTTCATAAACAAGGACAACGAATTGTTATTGCTAATGTATATGCCAAACAGTTCTCATCCTTTGAGTGGCTCAAGTGATAATTTTCAGAAGCGTTTCTGTAAGTAGGTGCTATATATAAATTAGGAGTTGGATATATAAACATTTCATTAATTTATTTATTTATTTATTTATTTGACTTAAAGCTTGGCTGTCCTACCGACCTCTGCTTGCTCAGCTGTGTCTGTCCTGGGCCCAAAGAGGTGCAGAGAGTGAGACAGCTGACCTTCAGAAGCTCCTCTGTATTTCCTACTATCTGGCACCTGCAGTTTCCTTCAGAGGCGGGAGAGGAGAGATTCGGGGAGCTGCAGCAGCACAAGTCCTTGGACATTGCCCATCTCTTCTGTGCTCACATGAGGGGCTGTTCACTGCGTAATATACCAGGCAGGTACTAACTCCTGGAGGAGAAACCAAGAGGGCTGCAAGTCCCTCCAAATCAAAATACAGTTGCAGCTACAGAGATGTACATCTTCACTTCCCAGCAGAGCTTTTTCATCAAAGGTGGCCTACCTCCTCAAGACATGGGCCAGAGTCATTCTGTGAAGTTCTGTGGGCCCATGACTTATCGGAAAGGAGTATAAAAATAAGCACTCCCAAACTGACAGATTTATCCCCACAAACTCTGTGTGTATTTGTGATGTTATTCTGTGAAGTCCTTTTACTGTGTGACCACAGAACTCCATTTATTGGTGAAAGTTGTGTCTCCACTAAAGGTGTTTGCACTGTTTATCGGTCCTCCTTACTGAAGAACCACCTAATGCGTTGGGGGGGGGGAAAAGAAGTCCAAGGATCACCTTGCACAGTGTTGCCAAAGCAGTTTTCACTGCAACCAAATACTAAGGCTTGGCTTCAAAAACACATTGATTAATTTTATTTTCTCCCCTTTTGCCTGCTTGCTTGTTTGCATCTATGGGAATATGTGTGCATGCCTGTGTTTTTTAATTTTTTTTTCAACTGTCTCACAGTCTCCCTTCTGATGTCTTGGAGACCACACATCAAGGAACAGTGGGTGTAGACTAATTGTAAGACTTTCCTAGTAGCATGAATTTAAGCTTGAAATCCCTTCTGCTGTTTTCTTTCTCTTCCCAGAAGCAATATCAAGATGCCAACAGACAGAGAGACATCTTTGTATGGGAGCGTATTTATCCTGCATCATCCAATGTGCTCACATGCTGGAAGCGTAAACCCATCAGGGTATGGGACAAGCCAAGAAGTTAGTCTGAAGTAAATTAAGGGCATGAACTTACAGCATAGCTGCATCCTGGTGATAACTGCTGTTCCCTTCCATTTTCCCTTCATGTGAAGTAGTTTACCTGCAGTCACGACTGGGTATCCTGCCTTCTGCTGGCTGCAAGGTAGGAGCCCACACCAAGGTACTGCACAGTAAGGCTGTGGCTGTCAAAATTTGTTTCTGATTTTTTAAGGCTCACTACAGCAGAGGGCAAGATTGCTGAAACACAGGCAAAGAAGCAATGAAATGCCAAGGAAAAAATGAAGAAATACATGCTTCATTTAAAACATCTATGTATGTGCTATGCTTCTTCAAAGTAAAGTAAATGAACACACCACAGAAATAGTGCTTCTTATTTCTTCTATATGTGGGATATTTGTTAACATTGTTAGATGGACACAAAGCCAGATGGCTTCATTTTGAATTGTTATATGGTGTTCTTTTTCCACTGTGCCTAACAAAAAATCATTTATGAAGCAAAAGAAAAAAACCACTTATATTACGTAACTGTTAATTCAGCCTCAAAAAAGAAAAGAAAAAAAGGGCAGCCATTTGGGATCCCATGGAAATATTATTGGATTGTTGCTGAAAATTTATTGCTTAAGACAAACATTGGATTAAATGACATCTATTATAATGGCACCTTCGTGGCTAGTACATGCGTTCATGTGAAAGTGGTTAATATTCCCTGCAAAGCAGCTGAACTTTTCAGAGGCAAAAAACTGTACAGTTTTTTTCAGAGGCAGTTGGTGTTTTCTGAAAATTCACACTGCTGGAGGTGACCAGGAACATTGGATGACTGTGAATATGTCCTGCTGCCAGCACTTTCCCCATGAGCACAGAGTGCAGCCCAGACAAAGTCCGTAATGAACAGCGCTGTTGGGTGGCAGATGATGAAAATGAAGCAGAGAGAAGCTGGGCATCAGGTAGTGCGAGGGTGACAGGGCCAGGAATGACCCTAGACCTCCTGACTCCCTACCTTGTGATCTCCCCACTAGACGTCTTCCTGTTTTCATTTGAAATCGTTGACAGCTTACTGGAGAGGAAAATCTACAAACATTACACATTCCAGTGTCAAAAAAAGGGCTTTGTTATTTGATATAGGAACTCTTTTAATTATTGCAGTAACTTCACAGCATGAGGTCGCAAAGGCCAAATTTGTTAGCAGCATTTATGAGTGATCACTCCATGGGTAGCACACAAGTCCAAAAGAACTGGCTTGACATGCTGGAGTTTTTCAAGTGGTCCCATTCAAGAACATTTTAATACCAAGCATCATAACTTTTTTTACTGGAAATAGTGAAATTGGTAGTGATCCAGTGAGAATTGACCTGATTTTTCATGCACCACTTGAACGAACACCAAAAACTGTTCCAGCTCCTGTTTCTTTGGATTTTAGTTTCAGATAGAAACAGATGTACAGAAATCCAAAGAGACAGTTTTTCCCTGTAGGAGCCAAGAATTTAAATAAAACTTCATACACCTCCATCACACTGACTGTACTTCAATAGTTTGAGTTTTCAGACAAATGCAAACTTGTTATTAGCAGGACCAATTAGTCATCTGGATAGCTAAGTGAAATGCTTTCATTAGTCATGGAACATTTTTGTTGTTTCTTATGAATATTTCTATTAAATTTGTTCACAATAAGCTTTTTTTGCCACTTCTTTGTAATGGGAATGTTAGAGGGGTTAGAACTAAAATATGTCACAGGCAAAAGCTCTCCCCTCTATGTACAGTAAATGCACAGTAAAAAGAAAAAAGTATTCAGCCATGTAAAAATATGATGTGAAAACTTATATCCTAAAATGTTCTTGGTCTGAAGTCAGTAGCAAAGTTCTGTCACCTTTTTGCCTTCTTACACTTAGCGGTGTGAGGCACATTGGATTCAGCACTGGGACTAAGGCTGAGAGAACCTGGCAAGCTTTCTTCTTAAACCCGCTGAAACATCAGCCAACATCTAACAAACCAAAGAACACATCTTTGGGAATTTTGCATCATGCTCAGAATTTGGTCTGTGCCTGAATAAGGTGAACTCGTTTAATGGAGCATCTTGCTCGGGTAGTATCTGCTTACAGGTTTGCCTTTTGCAACACTGGAACTTGTATGAGCTCTGCACCCCTTTTCAAGGAGGTCATACAGTAACCATGATATTACAATAGCTGTGCTAGAAAAGGACGTATTCTTTCCCTGGCTATGTTAAAAAATAACTATGGTAAGCAGTGCTGAAGGAAAAGAAAACAGCAACTACGATGATGACTTCATAAATGTCAGCTCTTAAAGAGTTTCACAAAGGGAGGTATAGATCTGTATCTTCAGGATGGAGATGGAAAAAACCAACACACAAGGTAGCTTCTTACATTCATTCAAGGAATGAGAGTTGGGAATTCCGGTACCCTCATTGCCCAGTCCAACACCCTTCCTATTACTGGCCATGATATTCAGGGTATGTGTATGGGCTTGTAATCCCTGGAGGTGAGCCTGCACTTCAGAGGCACCACATCATCTGCCTTGTCCCAGATGTTAGCAGGTCCTCTGCAAGGCTCAGAGGTTTGCAGGGTTAGGGCTCCCAGGCACCGTGGGCTGTGCAGACTGCTGTGCCTATGTTGCTACCGTGGTGTCCTCATTCAAGAGCAGGATGAGCTCTTCAGAGCTTGCTGGTATGCCAGATTGCTAGGTCTTGTTTATATTGACAGAGAGTTGTGACACCTTGGCTAAGCAAACCCTTTGCTACAGGCACTTGCCTTAGGCACCGCCACTACTATGGCATTAAGTTCAGGAGCAGTGGGGCTGCTGGACCTTGAGTCCCTGTATGATCCCAGCCTGGCTGGCAAGGGTCTTAGAAGAGGAGTGGTGGGCCACACTCAGGCTGTCCAGACCAGGCTGTTAGCCTAGGTTTCATGACTCCTTCTTCCCTTGAATATACAGGATGCTAGGATTTGGCAGCCTCAGGTTGTAGGTGGTCCAAAGGGCTCAGGAAGCTCTTGAACTTTGACATCACAGTGGCACTGGTGTCCTTCTTAAGCACTATTTTAATAGTGGCTCTGAATGTGGCCCACATGTCCTTTCCTAGCAATATGATCTGCAAGGGTAAACCTTTATAATCAACCTTATAGATTCCCAAAGAAGGTATCAGGGCTACATGTGAGCTGAAAAATCTCAGCTTTAAATAGCTAACCCTTGTAAACCTTCATAGCCCTTCCGGATGTTTGTGTGAACATAATACCACACCTTCATAAGGAAGTTTGTTTTCTGCCTTTACTGATCTGAACATGTGAAATACTTCGGATCATCTATATCATATAGCAGGGTCAAGCTTTTTAATTTATAGAGGGTCACAGTTGCTACTCCTTTTAAACACCAATGGAATTTTTCAATATCCTTGAAGTAAATCCCTTTTGCAAAACAGTAAATGTTAGTATGACGGTATGTCAAACATAGATTTGTTCTAAGATTATTTACTTACAATTAGACAACTGTGCTGGCTCTCAGAGAGACTAGTCAGCAAAATCAACATTATTTGAAAGAGCAGCGGGATGGCCAGTGTTTTAGAATCCAAGGAATGTGGTTTTCATAAATTCCACAGCCTGGTGAGATGCCACAGAACTAATTTGTTCTTCAACGTTTTTTGGGGGGGGCCTATTTTACATGTCTGTAAATTTTAAAGGGTTTCTGTTTTGTGCGGAAAAAGCAAATAGTGATTTCTCCATTTTAAACCTTGTGAGATCGACATTTTTCCCATTAAGAACAAAGTATCCTCCATTCTTTTTCTTTTTTTCCTTTGATATATGTATACATATACACATACACACCTCTTGGGCAGGGCAGAACAGGGAATCAGCTAGTAGCAGCTGCCAGGAGTGAAATTTCTGAACACAAAAAGGCAGTTAGTCTGTTTGCAGCTCCGATCTGCTTCATGATGCCACCTGTATTTCTGCATGCTGCAGTTCAGACTCTTCTTTAAAACTGCTGCTTCTTAATAAGCATTCCTTGTAAATCCCTGATGCTTGGTTCGCTCGTTCCTAGCTGAAAGCAAAAGGTAGAGCCTGTATTTACATGTAGGGAGGTAGTTTTTAAGTAGACATTCTTCCTGGTGTATGTTTTCAATAAAATCTTAATTATCTTCTTTACTAAATTGGCATGCTTCTCTGTGGACACAGTGTAGTTCAGCACATACTTTTAAAGCAGGGCAGGGACAGCAGAGATGCTACAAAGCCCACTTGGGAGCTCAAAAATGGGCGTTTGGACATCTTTAACGCACACACGGAGGGGCTGGCTTTTGGTTTAGTGCAACCGGACAGAGCGAGGGCAAAGCAGGCGTGGAGCAGCCCTTTGCTGGGAAAAAGGGAAAGCAGCAGGCGGCAAAGTGGAGATCTGCCGGGGCAGGGCATCTGCACGACCAAGGGACAGGGACCTGGGTGCCTCCCTCTCCTGGGCCACAGCTCAGGACAGACAGACTTGCTGCTGCTGCTGCTACAGCCTCCAGGGCGGCAGTCTGGGCAGGGGCAGCCCCCCCGGGATGCGGCTCTGCATCGCCCTGCTCCCCCGCCAGCCCTGCTCCTCGTCCCTCGCCTCTCCTGTGGCAGCCTTGCAAAGCCCTCAGCACCTCTGCTTGGCACCATATATTTGCATGAAACAGCTAAAAGCGTGGGCAGTAAATGCCTGTCTGAGTTGGGGGGTGGGGGGACGGGACACGTAGATAATCCCCTAAATCAGGGATGCAAAGTTTGAAAGGGAAGGTCACCAAAGAAAATGTTTTAAATGGCTTGTTGCCTATCCAAATAGTATGTTGCCTATCCACCCATACCACCGTTCTTTAATTTTCTCTGCAGAGTAAGGAGGCTGTATCCATTGTATGAGAGGCTGCAAATCTAAGCAATATTCTGGGAGTTGCCACTAATTTTCAGCTTAATTAAAAGTAGTCCTTGAAATCCCTGAAGCTTGTTTACAACATCCCAATGAGTTTAACTCGGTCTTTTCAAAATTTGCCTGAGACTTAAAATCTGATTTCAAGATCTCTTCAGTATTTCTGGTTTACCTCTTAGAGATGAGTTCTGTGAGGTACCACATTCCCTCCTTTACTACACCCATAACCACCAGCGAGGACTGGGCTTTCAATGGACAAGAGCAGCGATGCTTCACATCAGGTGTGTCAAGTAAGGAGGTAAAAAAGGGAGAGGAAATCAGAAGTTTTTCATACATGTTACAAGCTACTTTTCAAGCTCATCCTAAAGGGAAAAACGGTCAGTAAAAAAGACAGTAAATTTTCTTACAGATTTACAGATTCCTATTTACTTGATAAGCTAGGCAGAGTTTTGCTAAACCATTAAAGACATTTTTGCACTCACTGTTCACATAATGATGTGGAAACAGATGCCAGAAATAGTCTCAAGGGAGGAAAAAGAAACAGTGAACTAGGAAACCAGGCTCCTGTTAGGGCAGATAATTAGAATATCTGAAGAGTGACAAAATTGCAGTGCCAAAACAGCTCCATTTCACATCATGGAGGAGGTGCCAGGAGGATGGCATGTAACAAAGACCCCAGAAAATTGCTAGTTTCTGTTCAAATTGTTGTAAAGGGCTCATACACTATGAAATTTTCTTCCCAGGCATGCTCTCTTGCTAGTCTTACCCATTCATTCAATTTGTGCCTTCACTACTTTAGTACCTGTGCTTTAAAAAATCACAAGTAGCTGTTGTCTGCCACAGGGATTTACACCACCTCGAGCACGTGAAGTTTTAGGTGCACCAGAACTAAATCACACACAAGAACCAGACCCAGACAAGCACCAGAGCGAGCTGTAGACACGGTAGGGTCAGCACTGCTGCAACTTGCCTGAGATCCGCTCCTACAAGTCAGCTATATTTTGCATGAGGGACTTGGGGGTACAGTAACTGTCAGGACTTATTTTCCCTTCAGGACAGAAGGCTGCTAGTGCAGATACTCTTCTTTACACTAGGTTGTGCAAAGGAAGGGGGAGGAGGAGGCATCTGGCAGCATGGAGCAGAAAAGCAGGAAAGAAGAGGGGATGTGTTTTGCTCTGCTCCATCGAGTAGCCCTGCCCTGGTCCATTTGTTGTGCAATTTAAAACTGCCTGTCAGCAACATTATTTATGGCAAGGAACAGGCTGAGTCAGAATCAGGAAGCCAAATCCAGCTTCCCTGATGTCATTCTCCACCCAGGCTATTAGGTTTTTATCCTTATTTCTTAAGACAATGATTCCTACATGATTTTTGCAGCCTGTTTGTACAATGATCTGCGTGTCTTCTGTCACTCTTAAGAACTCTGCAATGCAATTCACCAGTTTCAATCAGATTCTGCAGAAGGGCACAGGGCTCAAAGTTGTTCAGTTCCAAAACATTTAATTGAACCATTTGTCCATGTAGAGAAACAAGAGCCAGAGGAGCATCTGTTCCTCAAGGGAATGCAGAGCTCAGCCTTCGTTCGGTCTGAAAGTGGCCACCCGTCTCGTCCCCTTGTGCATGTTAGCTGGCTGGCTGGCATGCAGGCACGTCCCAGCCAGCCACAGCTTGTGCTGCCCAGAAGATTTAGGGGCACCAAAGGACAGTTGAGGGGGTTATCCGTATTGCAGTGGTGAGAAGCATGGGGGGCATGAGAGGAACTGAAGGCATGGGGCAGAATGGCATGTTCATGAAGATGCAAAGAAGAAACAGGTTGATTCACCACCAGGCATACAGACTACGGGAGGCAGGTCTGTGATAAATCACTTCCAGCCCTGACAGAGCACCTTAGCCATTGCAGGGCTCCTGGGCTCAGTGCGACCTTACGCATCTGGCTGAAGTCTCAGAGAAGGTGCCATACATCGAGAGCAGGACTGAGCACACTTCATGCCATCCTGTGTATTTCTTGGCACAGACAAAGCGCTGGAGATACTCCAGATGATGCATAAATTCACAGATTGTAGTTTAAGAAGATTAAAGAAATAGGGCTTTTGACTTTATAAAATAAGACTTGAAGGAACCTTAATGGTGGAAATAGAAATAGCAAGGGTCCAGAGACATGCCAATAGCAGAGATGATTGCATTCCTAATAAATAACCAAGGGGCTCTGATTTAATCTATGGAATGACCAGACACAAAAGGAATTCAAGTGGAATTCTCTGCAAGAGCAGTGGATAGAGCATGCAGGAAGAGCTGCAAAGGAAGAAAAAGGTGTGGTATGCAAGTATGGGCTAAAAAGATTGTGGAATTTACCTAGAGACTCAGAGAGGGGCACACATAATTAGAAAGGACTCCTAGTTTCCTTCTGTCCCAAAATGTCTCTCATTTGCTATTAGCAGCTCAGCGGGGGTGGTATGATACAATTACTCATTAGGTAAAGGAATTTCAAACCTTTGCCCTAAGAGGAAGCTAAACTTGTCACTCAAACTCAATCCTGCATCTTTTCATGAGCCTCAGCAATACTTAACTAAGGATCACTGAGCTGAGCTTTATTTTTTTTTTTTTGTTGTGAGTGCTGTGGGTTTGAGCTGGAGAGTTTGCTCCTATTCGTATGTGCTCTGCTCTACTGCAGCTGTCCCGCACACACCATCCTCCTGCCTGCTACATGAGGCTGAGACAGTCTTATCTGACTAAGCTCATTTCCCTCACGAAATGCATCAAATACTGCCTGTCCTTTTCTAACAAAATCATTAGCTGTGAGTGCAATAACCGTATTTTATATTTTGGGCAGAGGGGAAGATGCAGACAATGAGGTTACATAGCTTCATGGCCATGTCTGCACAAATTAATCTTTGGTATAGTCATACTGTTGTTGTAGCTTTTGTGGTTTAAGGGTACAAGAAAGGTACTATTTTTTATTCGATTGAATGACTTAATTGGAAAAAAGAGCAAAGCTTTTAGATTTGTGTCCTTCTGTTTTTTCAACTATGGCAGCTAGGCTAATAAAAGATATTTCCTCCCTCTACAAATCTTGCTTTTCTGATTAAATCTCTACAAACTAAGTACTGCACTGACTTAGAGCACATTCAACTTTATCCCCATGTGTCACTCTTCTCAGTAACTACTAAATAAAAACATCAAGTTAATGTACATCAAAGACATTTAGAATAAAATCTTCAAATTAAACAGGAACATATGTAGCTCACATATCTTTATTTGAATAAAGAATATGGAAAAACTAACAAAGTGTACCATTTCAGCTGATCTGTTTTCCTCAGAAAACTTTGCTGAGTAAGACACTGAAATGTTAAACTTTGTTTCTCTTACCATTTCTGTTGCTTAAGGAATTTTCTACAATACTGTTGAGTGTGTGTGTTGGGAAAATAACACCACTTTAACTTCTTTTTGTAAGTCACTTTGATTCTCTTTTGCTATGCCAGAGATGTAATGTTTCTTTTGACATTACAGCGGCTGTTTTTGCAAAGACTGCTTGGGACAGCAGCAAAGCGATCTTCCTCACTTCCGTCTGCATGTACAGAATAAAAAGCTAATAAGACACCAAGCAGTTTTGACATATGTTTGGTGCATAACAAGGAACTAGCAAAATCTCACAAAATTCTCAGAAAGAGACTGAAAAAAAAGGAAGCAAAGTTATCCAGAAATAACACCATTTAGTTTGTGACCAAACCAGAGCAGCATCTCAGGTTTCTTTGGGAGGCCACTGCTTGGGATTAGGTGCTCCTACGGGACGGACTCTGCAAGCCAAGTTTTCTCTCCAGGTCTTGTCTGTGGGACTGCCTTTGCTTTCCTCAGTGGAAATATCACCCAACCCATGCAAGGACTGAACTTACCACCTCTGATTTTTCAAGGATCTTTTAGTGGGCAGGAGGGCTATTTCCCCTAAGAAAGTGGGTTATCTGTCAGCAAGCGAGCCACCCCTCTTCAAACACCAGCCCTTTTATAGCAGGGCTCCTTTTGTGCAACCCTATGGTTTCAGATGATTTCCACAGAAATCTCCAGCAGGAGATTCCCCAGACAGAGGACTGATAATGTTCTCTGCTCAATATATCAAAACCCAAGCCTGAGCCTAGAGAATAAGTACTTTCCATCTCTAAATACTTCCTTCTGTACAACTGGTTACAGAGGCATTAGGATTAAAGTCCCTTATGACTTCCTGAGAGGTTGCTCTAGTTAAAGAGATATACACTGAAAAAAATGGAAATGCAGATTTTGCTTTTTGGAAAAGCAGCTCAAAAGTATTCAGCCAAAATATGTTACCTCCATGATCCAAACAGATAGAAAGAAAGCACACTTAGAAAATACGATGAAGAAAGCAGTGAAGCAGGTGACTGTAAAGTTGGAGTTATGGAAAATGTGACAATGAGCAGAAATACCTTTATTTCTGGCAAGCTAGGCAGTTTGTTTTCCTGTCCTGACTAACCTGGAAGAAGCTAAAATTAAGTATGGCCTGGGTATGCAAAGCAGTTATTGCTCTATTATGGCCAATACTCCAGGCAGAGCAGAGCAGGTCAGGGCTCTGCAAATCTCTGGGTAACTTGAAGAAGATCTAACAAGAAGCTAGACAATTCAGCAAATGACTCTGTATTTCTGGAGTTTAGGCTTGGTATATTTTCAAATAGGAAAAGGCATTTACTTTTTAATAGGCACTTACTGGTGGGCTAAATTCCTTACTCAGATTTGTTGTGCTTGGTGTTTTGCTTGTGTAGGATTAAATAAAAATAAAATGCAACAAAATACACCAAGTGCTTTAGAGGAATAGAAAATATCTACCTTATTGTCATCAAATCAGCAGTATGCAGCCATTGCAGTGTGCTAGCATCAACATGAAAGCATTTAGAGGCAGGATGGTGAAGAAAACACTTTGTTCAATGGAAGAAACTAGAATACCTAGGCAAGGAGGATCCATTTACCTGTATAATGGCATCTGATCAAAATTCCTCATCCCTTGTGAAGACAGACTGCTCCTTCATGGGTGGGAGCATAGCACGGTTTCTCAGCCAGTGGGTAATATGGCTATTGCAGCCCAATACCGTTCAAGACCATGCTGCCACCTTGACTCAAAGCATTTCATAAGGGCTATAAAAGGAAGGAGATCTCACGAGCACTTCTCCCAGCCCCAGGATTTCTCCAGGGAAGGCTCCCTCCCCACGCAGTCCTGTCTTTGCCACACAGACAGGATCAGCACAGCTTCCTTTGGCTTCGAAGGATTAGCTGCAGCTCTTGGGGTGAATCATCCTTCCAGCGAAACTGCAAGATGATTTATAGAGAACATTTGAGGAAAACTCTTGACTGGTGAGGCTCTGAGGATATCTTGCAAAATCTGCATTGGCAAACACAGCCACATAACTAACTGGATCCCTGATATAATTGCCTCCAGTTGCATACACAAATATGGTTTTTGTATAATCACAAAATGGGAGCTGTCTGTCAGTAAATCTCTTTAATTTTACCATCAGTTTCTTGGCTACTTGGAACATAATGAATAAGAAATGGAATAGCAAGACCTTAGAGGATCCAGTTGAAAAGTAAGAAATAGAAAAATTATGTGCTAAGGATATAGACTTGGTATTTCTGGTAAATGTCTACATTTAAGTGGACTTTTCATGATATGGATAAATGTTGTTGTGAGTTGTTGACAAAATTTAATTTTTCTGTTTTTTCCATGACATGAAATGTTCCTTTTCTATTTTTGCAGCAAGTCCAAACACCAAAGCTTATGCTTAGTAAATGCTATTTAATAAATGCTATTTAATAAATACTATTTAATTGCAAGCATTACAAACATAAGTTGAGTAAAGTTTACATGTTTGGGGTTTTTTTGTGCAAGAAGCAACTGCGTTAAATGCACATAATAGAGTGAATTTAACTGCTTGGCTACTCCCACTTGGAAGACTGTTGATATATATTTCTCTTTAATATTGGCCAGTGTTGAAATAAGTAGATTATAAGGTCTTATTCTCTGAACTGCTCCCTGCTCTGTCAACAGTTGTAAGTCAAGATGCATGAAGGGTAAGTGAGCATGTTATATGACTATCTCAGTCCTAACTAATGTTTGCTGGATTGCCAGAGGAGCATCCTTCTGATGGGGTTATACATGTGATGATTCTCCTGGTATTGAAGATAACCTCATATTGGTTGCTCATGGCCTTTGGGTACAAGTAAAAGCATCTTGTTGAAGAAGTTTCTGTCAATAATTTCTCTGAACAAAAAAGAAATATCATCTATTAGCAGCGAGAACAGGAAGGAAGCTCTTCCTTTAGCTGAAGGAAATGGGAGAGAACTTCCCCATACAAAATCTAAAGGACCGAGCAAATAAAGACAGTAGCTATCAGCAATTGTGGATATAAAAGCATGAAATTTTTTAAATTGAAATATTTTATTTTTATGCCTGAACACTGAAAACATCTAAAAAAATACTTTTTCTGAACATGTTCATACCTCTGAACGTGCTACAAAATGAAGTACATATCTTTCATTTCTAAAACCACTTCCATTCTTCAAGAAAACTGGAAGTGGATTTTGGACACAATCTGACAATTAGAACAACCACTATTTTCTAATGCTGCTATGTGTCACATAGCATTACTTTTTATTATAATTTCTTTGGCAGCTGTTCCATTCCGAATTACATGTGAGTGTGTACACTTCTTCAGTGACCAAACAAATCCTAACTCTGTTTGCATATGTGAGAACTGAAGCCTGACTTAGACGCTACAATACTTGTCATGTGTAACAAAAACAGAGGTTAGCTGTGATTTCAATAGTGGTAAGCCCTTTGTTAACACAGTGACCTGTAAGAAAAGTAGGGAGCCCTTACTACTTCCTCACTTATGTGACAGCATCTCGCATTAATCCACTGTGCCCTTACACATGCAGCTCTTTTAACATAAACATTTCAGGCAGATGGGGAATTGTAGTCTATTTCTTTCTGATTAATGTTCCCATAAATTATGTGATGGATCTGATCTCCTCAAGGTCTCAAGTCATGGAAATTTACACCTGCAAGAAACCATTGCAATAAATTATTATACTACTAAAGGGAAAGTATAGATGCCATGAGATGGCAACAAAGGACTGTGGCACAGATTATTAAATTATTTTATTGCACTGAGATCTAAGTGCTCTATAGGTCCACAACATGACAGTTGTCGGGGAGAGGGGGAACTTTTGTCCATTTGATGCTTCCACATTCCTAACGTGAGAAAATGTTTCAGTAATAGTGTTAATTTTTTAGAGGTATGCAGGCTAAAATACAGGCTTTTCTCTTATGCCCCTGCACTCCAGGTGGGCTATGCAGCTCTTACCTAAACCCCAGATACTTGGGACCTTGGGATGCTTGTCCTAGTTGCTTATCTTTGTGGTTTCAGCTGTATATAGATAGTAGCTCTCAGATGCAGCTTGTTGCCCCAGCTGGTGGCTAAAATCAATGACTAAACATGAGTCTCAGGCCTTTTCTCTTAGGTAAAGATTTTGTTTCATTTTTGTTTGTTGGGCTAAAGATTCAGAGATGGAAGCATTTTCCTGGGTGAGCTGAGAGGGAGAAACTGCTGCCAGGGAAGAGTTTTCATGACTAAGTGCCTGAGTTTTTCAGTACTGTGGATGATCATTTAGTGAAGCTATGCATAGAAATTTCTAAAGTTCAACTCCCGCTGGGAGCCACAGACAACACTTATCAGTTAGAGCTGGAGAGGAATCTGTCACAAAAAGAAAACTAAACCCAAATGCTGTCAGTGGATGCCCTAGTGCTGACTTAGCTTCTTTACATGAGGCACTGTTGGATTAAGTGATTCATGTTATGGATGAAGGAAATGGTGAATAGCAACAGGTAATCAATCATAGTTTGGATGTAGTTGATAAATTTGCATTTACTTAATCTGATTTTACCTCTCTTTCAATTTTACATCCTTCTACCATGAGACTGACAGAAATCAAAAGTGCATCTTTGTTTCCTGATTATCTTCATTTCATCAGATTGCATTTAACATCCCAGCTGAGACATAATTTGTCTGGTAAGTACTTTATATAGGATGAGTAATGTACATAGTTCGGCTACAGATATGATCATGTTTGCTGAGAATGAGAACTTCACTTCAGACTTCACCTAACCAAGCCACAACAAAGGAACTGTCCTCTTGTAGAAAGCAAAATAACAAAGTTTTCTGAAAAAGTCTCAATTTCATGTGGTCTGTTTTGTTCAGCCAGGCTAAAGAAATAGAGAATAAATGACAATTATTCTGTTTTCATTTTTGAAAGGTTCATCTGGTTTAACCTCTTCTGTATGTAGCTGCCCCCAGTATTCCAGGCAAAGCTTAATGGAGTAATGATGCCAGCTTCGCTATTAATAGAATGAGTTCAGGCTCATTAGTCAGGCTTAACCTACTTGTTTTGACAAGGTCTTCAAGTTTACTTCTGTAGAAAGTTTCTCACTGATATTTATTAAGTATGAAACCATATTTTTCTGTAATGGGAGTGAAATGAAAAAAATAGTTCAAAGGTGCCAAACAAACATTTTAAAGTATACTTTGCAGAATAAGTGACCCTTGTCTGGTTTGTTTCCTCAGATGTAGTGAAAATCTCCAATCCATGTAATAACAGGAGGCAAGCCAGCGTCAAATTCCTTTGTTAGAGGGTGAGCAAGAAATACTATTTTATGCATTTATTAGGTAAAAGAATGGATATTATTCATTCTTAAAACTGTCATTTAATGGAAGGATCTGCATTACTATCAGGAAACTGTATGTTACAACTCTGAATAGTAATTTTTAATTAAATGGTACTTGATCTTGACAAAAAGAAACCTAAACTTTAAATGTGAGGCCAGGCCAGATGCACACAAGGCATTTAAGAATTCCAACCCCTTTTATCTGCTGAATTAAATGTACTGGCCAGATACTTTGTTTTCCAGTGGGTTTCCTAAGACCCTTTCTCCACTATATCCTCCTCCTTCAGATATTGGCACCTAAGGAGACAATTAAGCCCTTAACAGAGGAATGTCACTGAGGCAGGAGAGGACAGGAGCCCTTTTATTTGGTAATGCAGAACAGTGGCTGGACACTTTCCCCTGGAGCTATGGCTCTTAAACTCAAACTGCAGATGAGTTCCTGTGCCACAGCTGTTCCTCGTCTCCTTTGGGCTCATCACCCAATTAGTGAAAGTTTTTGTGGCAAGTATCAAAATGCGATCCATCATGCCATGCTTCCCCACGTGTGTTTTAGCTTGCATCTATGCACACATCCTATGTGCCAGTCCCCTGGCTGTGTAGGCAGTGTAGGTTGTGCAGGCATGTCAGGGTTGAGTGGGCAGGGGAGATGGCTGGCCGATGCACACCAGCGTCTAATGTCAATCTGGAAACACAGCACAACCTGGACCCAGAAACTGGAAGTGAAGACAGCTCTGATAACTTACATATTGCCTGAGCATCCTTGTCTGCAATTAAAACATTACTTATCAATCTGCAAAGACACACAGCTCCATAATGATCCAGTTCTCTTCCAACCACATTCCTGAACTGTCAGACTGAAGCTTATCTGTCCTGACCTGTAGTAACAACCAGCCTGGTGGGGTGGCACTGAGGAGCACAGGGGACTGGCTTTCGGGTCTGGTGGGATGGGGAGGAGGGCAGAGGAGGAGCTGTCTCTGCAGCAGACCACAGGCGACTCAGCTCCTGGGAGAAGCTTGCTGGAGGCAGTTTCTAACATCTGGTTTGAGAAACAGCTGTGATTTGCTGATCTATATAATTGAGATGCCTCCCTGGAATTAAGTGTCTCCAGAGGAAACTCAGCATCTGAGCAAATAAGACAACAAGGAAGGATGTGGTATTGAGATACACAGAAGCCGGGTCTCCCATCTCTTTGTCTGTGTGCTAAAGATCTTTCTTGGGTACCTTGCTTCTTCACAGGAGATTTATAATGGGTGGTGTCAGTGCTGCAGCCTCCCGGGATCACCATGTGGAAGTTAGTAGCTCATGACTAATCCTGTGTCTCTGCTCATGGTATTTGAGCTGACAGACATGCATCGTCTCCCTGTCAGTGCAGAGCTCTTGCCCAGGAGGCGTTTCCAGTCCTTTGTCCAGTCTGTCTTCAGACACCAGAATTTCCCTTTGGACTCTTTTCCAGTCCAGCAGTGCCAGGGTATTTCCCATTATATTTAGGCTATTTTTTTGCTACTTTGATGTCTTTGTGCTACCCCACACTGTTCTGCTCTCTCCTCAGCTGCCAGCCCTCATGGCGACAGCCCAGCATTTCTCTCCACACTCCTGTGTCAAATGCTCAATTTCTCCTGCTAAGACTTTTCTTGAAAAAGCCTGTTCCCCCTAGCCACTAATCAGTATCTGTTTTTGATGAAACTCTCTGGGAAAGCTTTTTATATGTATTCCTAATAAATGGCTCTCCCATCCTGAATGTTGCTTTGAGTATTAAGGGGAAAGGAGAGAAGGAGGAGGCAGGGATCAGGAGAATGGCAAGAAACAATAATAGAAATACTTTACATTCCCCCAACGGCATGAAACTGTGTCTATCATAGCACAATTAAAAGTAGGGTTCAGCTGCCTTTCCCCAGAACATTTTGAAATGACAGGCATAGTTTTTGCAGTTTGGAGAAAGCTAAGACATTTCTAAAATATATCATATAGCAAAGTCAGCCTTTACTGGATTTTTTTACCAAGATAATTTCCTGTCGCAGCTGATTTCTTGTTAAAAAGAAAACACATCACTTCTAATTGTCTAGAGTGCATGCCTCTGACATAGATAAAAGCTGGTTTTCAACTGTATGTGCCAAAGTTAAATTTTTTCAGGTAAATGCAACAATTACAAATAATATAACTGAAAACAAATGCAAACAAAGCACAACTCACAAACAAGCAAAGGAAAAAAATCCCTCTTACGAAAACAGGCTATTATCTTAGCCTCAAGTAAATCTTCCAGGTCAATCATCTCTCTCAAATGCATGGAGCCCTGCTATCTGAGCAGCTACCACATTTTGCACTCACATGTACATAGTGCTTCATGTTTTCTACTACCTGCTCCCTCAGTCACACCCAATGGCCATGAATGTGGTCTCCTCTGCTTGCCAGTGCATGAGGCTGAGCCAGGCCTTGGGCTTTTGCTTGTGCTCTACATGGGGCCCCAACCCTTCAAGCAATTTGAAGTGATGCACTTTCAGCTTCTGCTAGGGCCAGGGCAGGCAGCTCCAGAAGACAACCCTGGGTACATCAGCACTTGTTAACTCTGGAGTCAGACTTGTGCTTGACCCTGAATATCGGATTGTCCACACTGCCTACATGAATCTTCAAGCTCTGGCTGATGTCCCAAGCAAGCTAGTAGGCTGACAATGAGAAAAGCCCAGGAACAAGGGAGGAACTGGCCCTTTTCTTCAGCATAGAAACCAGCGCTTTGAGGCACAGTTCAGCAAATTAAAGCCCAAATGTTGATGTGACAGAATAGAGGTAGCCAAGGAGACTTAGACTGTGGAACAGAAATTTGAGGCGGTTAGCCCACCTGAAAATCAGGGCTTTTGTTATCATGCCTAACCTTCTAGCTAACCAGCTACGTCCCTAATTTAATATACCCACACCGAGGAAACTGACCCTAATCCTTAGAGGATTTAAAATTTTTGGTCTCGATGGGGGAATTTTGAATTGCCTAGTAGAGAAAATTTATATCTCAAGTTATCTTTGCCTCATAAAGTCCTGAGCTTTTCTATTCCAAGGAAGGAAAGTGCAGAAGACAAATCCACCCACAAAGACACAAACCATCATATGCAAATCTCCCTTCTTATGACTATGCATAAAGTCAACAATGTTGCAAAGTTGTCGAGGAGTTTGTGTTACTGCAACTTGTAAAAAGTGAAATATTCCTCATTCCTCAACTAATATTCCTAAATACTTTATTATTTAAATTTTTTTTAAATGGCAGATGCATAAATGCTATATAAACACCTCTCTTACAATGATGACTTACTTTATATGCAAATATGCATCTATTTCTCACTGATTCTATATCATTGCATAAACAAGAACAGAAAAATCACAGCTTAGTGTTTAGCAAAAAGCCTAACATTTAGACTGGGATCATCTCTCTGCTGTGAAAGACATAGATGTCTTAAACTGTGATATTTTGGGAAAAGTGCAGAATTAATTGCTCCCAGCACTCTGTTATATCTTGAGTCTAAAGCTAAGAGCTGTCATACTGAAACTTGCAGGAGCTCTGGCTTAAAACTGTAGAAAAATATTACTGCTATGAACCCTAGATCCTTAGGGTTATACCAGCTGTGTTTCTGGCCCCGAGCATGAGTCTCCTCTCATTTAAAACCCAGCCAATACTCATGTAAATTATGTGGGCTGATCTCAGTTTTGTTTTGGGAAATGGACAAACTGTGGTGCAACAGCTTTTCTCCAGTGGCTGAATCCTGCAGGGCCCTATAGCCCATGCTAAACTTCTCTCCAATAAGTTACTTTAAAAGCTTTTAACTTCAACAGACCTTTCCTAGAGAAAGCTGAGAAGAGTATCTCCTGAAGATATCTTTAGCTAATTACACATTCACGCATTTAATTTCTGCAAAGGTGCTCTTACTAGTCCTTTCTGAATAGCTCTGCTTGTGGTCATTTAGGTGTATGTATTTACTGCAAGCTGAGCTGCATTCTTTTTGGACTCCTGTTGACTTGGTCAGAGGCTGTAGATCGAGTTGAAGCCTTGTTCATGCAGAGTGAAGTCAATAGGAGTATTTCCAGGGACCCAGATGGACTTTGATGGGCCCTAGCCCAGGACAAGAGTTTATAGTGTCTGGAGCCAGAAAAACCTGAATGAGATCATGTGGTCCGATCTCTAGGTAATCACAGGGTATGCAAGTTTTATCTAGATATGCCAGTACTGAAATAGCATTTTTTAATTTTGGAGATTAGAAAATGTTGCCATGGAGAAGAGAAGCATCACAGTGTGACACCCCAGCTGCTGGGACCTGCTTGGGCGAGATGTTCCTGGGTGACTCCAGCTCCATTTCCAGCCACCACAATGCAACCAACTACGCAGCATGATACCTGCTTCCTTCCCAGATCCTGAAGGAAGCTGAGGATTGTCAGACTGCTGAAGAAAATTTAATCAATGCTGTTTACCATTAAACTCATGAACAAAGGTGGTAAGCAGAAGTCAGGCTGACATACTTTAGGGCCAGAAAAGACTGCAAATACCAGTCAGCCTAGTCCTCTCACTATGTGTGTATACATAAAATGTGTGTATACATAAAATACAATATCAGAAAGAAATACGGTTGTACAAAGTTAAATCAAAAGTATGTCTAGCCCAGTATTACTTCCAAAAGTAGCAGATGCTTACAAGAAATACAAAAAGCAGGGCAATATAAAATCAGCTGTCTCATAATCAGTGGTTTAGGAATTTCTTGAACTGGAGGTTGGACCTGGACCAGTATACTACAATAAACTGGTGGAAGGGTCTCTCCTCCAGGAACTGCCTGATTTTTTTTTTTTAAGACATTGAGTTTACTCCCAGAATCTGGATTAATCCCCTTTTTCTTTTAATATATTTAATATCATTATAAGAACTCTATGTGAGGGTAAATCCACTTCCTTCTTATAAGCTGTCTCAATATTTTCCTCACAGCTACGAGGAAATGTCTTATTTCAAGGCTGGATTTTTCCAACTCTAACTTCCCAGTGCTAGATCTTATCATGCCTTTGTCAGCATACTTGAAACAGGATGGAAAACAGATTTTTCTCTTTCCCTTCCCCTGTTGTACTGTACCCATTTTTAAGTAATAGCCACTCAGATTTTTTAAATCCTGATCCAGAGGACCATTTAATCACATGATTTACTTTAAGTATGTAAGTAATCCCATTGACTTCAATGGAACTACTCTCAGGTTAAAAGTTAAATGTGTGGTTAAGTGCTTTGCTTGAATAGTATTTAAGTTCTTTTTAATTTCTCATTTACCCTTATTCCTAGCTCATGATACTTTATCTGTACAATGTGTTGGAGGTGCAGCATTTCAAGTAAATAGCATGGGATCACGTAGGTTACAACACAGCAATTTCCATTGCAGCTTTTGTCTAGCACTGAAGGAATTCTGACTGATGGATACCAAAGACTTTTTTTTGATGTTATTTTCTCTGAGGAACTAATGCTCTTCATTCCTGCTAATTCCCTCTGCTGCCTAGTTTATTTGTTCAGCAGTGCCCTAAACAAGAAAGGTTTCCTTCAAACAATAGGCTGCTTTGCACTCTGTGTGTGTGTGGTTTACTGAATCCAGACCTAGGGAACATGTACTGGTCTTCAGCTGGTATGAATCAGAGCTTCTTTGCAGACATGAGAGAGCTATGCTTATTTACATCAGCTAAGGACCTGACCTGTTGTCTGTTGTGTTAATATATAAATGTATGTATATGTGCAGTTAAACATATAAGATCTGGGCAGAGGAATAGGCCTTCAATAATTTGTTCTTGGAATATGAGATATAATATTAGAGACAAAAGGGCAAAAGGCTGAAATGAAGGCTTATTTCTTCCTGAGGTCGGGTATGAAAATACATAATATGGTATTGTCTCCCAGTGCCAATAGCAAAATACTTTTGAATAATCTTTGCTACATAATTAGATCTGTAGTATGGACCTTCGAAAGTTTTCCATTTAAGGTGTTTCAAATGAATCTGCATTATTTCAGAATTTTTAGTATTACTCACTGACCATTCCTGTGTCCTACATATATGTGACCAGGGGCTCTGGCTCCTTTTGCAAACAATGCACAGTGGTCATTTCAGATCAGCCAAGCTAGGAAGTTAAGTATTGCCTAACTCATGGTTTCAATTACTTTCTGAAGGCTTCTATATCTGTCTGTTGACCAGATGCGGAGCTGAACCCCTTCTGTAAGGTGCTCAGAATATGCAGTGAGACTACTCCTTAACATACAGTACTACACCAATACTCCAGATTTTTGTCAATATTCCAAAGTAACCCCTTTTTTTATTAAAGTGCCTACTAGTAATTTGCATATACAAACTATATTGTACATAACAGAGGTCAAATTCTTAAAGAACTAAATAAAATTCAACCTGAATGAGCAAATGGTTGTTTTTCTCCCTGCTTTCCAACTGGAGTTGAGGTGAATATTTTTACATCTCCAAATTTTATAAAAATCTCAGTGTAGAGGTGCAAAATAGCCTTGATTTGCACAGGAGGCAGCTTAGTTTTCCACAGCTCAGGAAAGGCAGGGCTCCACTGTAATGACACCCCCCCCAAGAGCCAAATGGTCATCACTCCAACAATTTCTGGAATAACATTTAGATGCAATTGCTGAGTCAGACAAGCAAAGCCATAAAAAAACCCTGTACCACTGAAAAATAGTGAAGTATCTTGCTAGCATTGTTATGAGAAGATAATTTCCTCCCAGGTAAATGCATAAATAAGAGCCTACCCTGAACATCCTTCCAGGAGGTAGAAGTTTGTGGACTTCTTGATCTGGAGACAGCATTTTCTCGATTGTGCTAAATAACCACAATAAGCCTACCTCCCAAGATTTTTTTAACATCCTTTATCTGTAGGAACAAAATAAAAACATCATCATGAGGAGTCCCTACAAGCCACTGTCCAGAAAGTAGGATGTCTGATGCTGTGCTGGACACTAATTATAATGTAGCTAACCCAAAACTTAAGTGAAAGTCTAGCATGACTTTGAAGTGTTAGAGTCTAATCCTAAGTAAATCATTGTGCTCTGTAGGAGTTTGCCTTCATCTTTTATGTGTTTAACACTTTGATTCAAGTTTTCAGAAGTATGATGATTTAGAAGTGGTAGCTCCCATCTCGGCTGACTGCAGATTGTGCTAGGAAGTGGTAGACAGGATTTTGTACAGCTTGAAATAATTTCTAACTTGGTTGTGCTTTAATGTGAATGCTCAGAACATGTCAGCTTCCATGCATGATAGACGCTGCACATATCCATATTTAGTAAGCTATCTATGTATCCCATTTTGGCCTCTATCATACACACCACTGAATCACAGAATGGTTTGGGTTGGAAGGGACCTTCACAGTTCATGTAGTTCCAGCCCCCCTGCCATGGGCAGGAACATCTTCCCTACTTTGAACACTTCCAATAATGGAGCATCCACAACTTCTCTGTGCAACCTGTCCCAGTCTCTTACCACCCTTATCATAAAAGAATTCTTCCTTATATCCAGTCTAAATCTACCTTCTTTCATTTTAAAACTGTTACCCCTTGTCCTATCACTACAGGCCATGGTAAAAAGTCTGTCTCCATCTTTCTTAATGCACCCTTTAAGTACTGAAAGGCTGTGATAAGGTCTCCCTGGAGCCTTCTCTTCTCCGGGCTGAACAACCCCAACTCTCTCAGCCTGTCCTCACAGGAGAGGTGTTCCAGCCCTCTGATCATTTTTGTGGCCCTCCTCTGGACCCACTCCAACAGGTCCATGTCTTTTTTATACCGGTGTCCCCAAAGTTGAATAAACACAGAAATCACAGAACTGTTGTGGTTTTGCAGTTTGCAAAGATGATCTCTTTAGATCATCTAGTCAAACCCCCTGTTCAAGCAGGGCCACCTAGAGCTAGTTGCCCAGGACCATGTCCAGTCAGGTTTTGAATACCTCCACAGAGAAAGACTCCACAACCTCACTGGGCAACTTGTCCCAATGTCTGACCGTCCTTACAGTAAGAAAAGTGTTTTCTTGTGTTCAGATGTAATCTCATCTGTTTTGTGCCCGTTGCCTCTTGTCCTGTCACTAGGCACTACTGAAAAGAGTCTGGCTCCTTGTCTTCATTCCCTCCCATGGGTATATATACACATTGATAAGATTTCCCTGAGCCTTCTCTTCTCCAGGCTGAAGACTCCCAGCTCTTTTGGCCTCTCCTCATATGAAAGATGCTCCAGTCCATTAATTATCTTTACAGCCCTGCACTGGATTTGCTCCACTGTGTCCATGTCTTTTTACTGGGGATTCCACAATTGGACCCAGCACTCCAGGTGTGGCCTCACCAGTGCTGAGTAGATAGGAAGGATCACCCCACTTGACCTGATGGCAATCTTCTTCTTAATGCAGCTCAGGATGCTGCTGGCAAGCATAAAAAAAGCCAGGTCTTGCTGAAAACTGCATGTCACATCTATGAGATTATTTTGTCCCAGGTTTAGAGATCTACATTTAGGTTAGTCTGCTGTGACTCTGCTTCTAGTCAGGGGAGAAAAACAGGGTCTTGCAAAGTGCAGCTCATCTAACTCTGAGGTCAAGGTCTACAGTAGGTCAGTTAAATTGCAGCTTAGCCTGGAGCTCTTCTTTGGCTACAAAGAAAACCTAGATCACTCACTAGCGGAGGTGCACACACTGATAGGTCCCACAATTCTTTTCTTGGTGCTTAGTATTTCACAGTACCTGCAAATATATTAAGCAACTTGAAGTGCAGGCAAATACCCCAGACTTTGGCAGAATGGTTTTATATCAGAGCAGAAGGGAAACAGGAGGAACAAGAAAGGATTTCAAGGGTTATATAGTTCTCCTGTCTGCCACATGTACATCTTCAAGGGGTTCCTACATTATTGTTGTTTGCAATAACTGATTAGCTGTTGGTAGAGGATATGGAAATGTATTTTACTTAATATACTTTCAGTTGGAGAGACTGTTCCCATCAGTGTCTCCCCTGACATTTTGGTACTTTGCAGTCTTTCCCACCTCACCGTCATTTCCCTTTCTGCTTTTTTTGTCTCATTCCTAATTCTCATTTGCTCTGAACTCAGTTTTTCTTTTTTATTCTCCTCCCATTTGTCAGGTCTCCATAACTAATGTTGTTTTTTCACAGCGCTTTAAAAGCTTAGAGTACTGAGGCAGATGCATGGGGCAGTGTACTAGTTATATAAAGGACAGCTGTAAAAACATGTGCGATGGCAATTAAGCAAGAACTCTTAGAAGCATGAAGTCATTAATTCTAATTGCAGTAAGGCTCTTAGAAATTGTCCCTAGCATTTGAAATGGAGAAACAGTCAGCTTCAGGCAGCATTCCAGCTTTACCTCCTCCACTTCCATGCTACTGCAAGCAAGGGGACTGCATGTGTCCTATTATTGGCTACATTGAGGAAGCTTTATCTTCAGACATCCTTCTCTGGGCTTGCTGTCCCACAGGCACTGGAGCAGATTCCACTTTAAATGCAGCAGAAGCAACAGGCCAAGTTACCAGCCAGAGGATTATTCCCCACCAAAGCAATTTCCAGTTTCCTCATCGAATATTATCAAGGCCCTATCCTGAAGGCCTTCAATTATCTTTAAAGAAAGCAGCAGATTAGGGCTTTTCAAGAGCATCTTCAAGAGTTAGTCAGCACCTCACAAACTGAAAATTCAGTCATTTTAATTTCATTAAACTCCAGAGTTATTTCCAATAACAGCCACTCTTTTAACTAGCTGATAGAGAGCTGAATGACTAAGATATGTTTAAGCAAACCAGATGAATACACACAAGGAACCCTGTTCCTTTCAGTTGCAGGCTGAAAGCTGATATATTACATGTCTGCATGCAATAAAACTTTTTTGTTTTAATGTTCCTAGGGAAGCTTGAAACTAAATCCTCGCAAAACATCTGGTTCAAAACTTCAGCATTTTAATATTAAATGCTTCCTGAAATCTGTTTGTGTAACTGTACCATGCAGGTTTGCTTCATAGCTTTATAATAAATTGTTTCTAACTCATTTTGTTATCCTTGCACTGACTTTGATATCTCCTGCTGATAACATAACATCAGTAATAGTGCTACTCCAAGTTCAATAGTTAGCTGATATCCCAAACACAAATTCTGAAGACAACCGCATAATTTTTAGGTTTCAGCTTCGTATTATCTTACATTCAACTCCAAGGTTTTCATTCTCCGTTCCTTAAAATTAATTAAATTTCTTTATGTTATAGATTTGTCTTCCCAAATATGGTGTTCAGTATCACAATGTGTCCTTTCTGCAATGTCTCTGGATAAGGCATGAAGAAACTTTGCATGCCCCTGTGAACAACACTTGTAAAATTACTGCAGGGACGGGTATTTAGAACTTTGTGTCAAAGCACCGGAGGGCTTGGAAAAAAAAATTCAGCAGCAAAGTGGAAGACTTCTTCCACACCCAATTGTCATCCTGAGCATCCATGGATAGACAAGCAAAAGGAAATCAGAAAAGGCTCATATATTTTAAAACACACTAAGTGTTGTGAAGATGGTCTTGTTGACCTCAAAAACTGTAGCTTCCTAGTTCCTAATAAAGGCATGTTAAATCTTAGTGTGATGCCCTAAGTTATGCGGGCTGATTTCTTGCCTTCAGCTGGCTTCATGTTTGTGCTGAGCACAGTGCGGAGCCCTGATGTGGCATTGCCTGACCCTCCTCCAGACAGGATAATTGTGTCGGCCCGACTCTGAACTGCAGGGCTCATGGGCTTTGGGATCCTGTCATGCTGACACACCTGTGCTACTTTTGGGGCCCGAGCTGGTATTTTTGCAAGATGTGTAGCTTAGACTAACACTAGCTATCCAGCTTAGGGAAGCCTCAGCTCCTTAGTCTGAGGCCTTCCAGCATGACTGATCATTTCAGAAGCTTACCTCTCTCTCAAGGTTAAAGAAGGAGCCTTGGTTCCTAACTTTGGCTACATAGGTAGAGCTCAAAGACAGACTGAATACAAACTGAAGGAGGGCTCCGAAAGCCTTTGAAATACAGGAGAAAGCAAAAACCACGCAGGGGCTCCTGAAGTACTGGAAAGGATTAAAACCAAACCAAACCAAAACTTCACACAACGAAAGTTCAATTCTATAGCCTTAAAACCCATACTAACTGTTAGCAAAGCTTTGTGCATGCTTTAGATTAGCCATGTAATTACACCGTAAGTCCCTACAAGAATTTAATTTCAACTGAAAGCAGTGGAACTAATGGTGTGCTTACAAATAAAGCTAATTAAGATTTTGTAGAACTGGGGACTATTTCATAAAAGTATCAAGAGATTTAATGTCAATATGTAGCACTCTGCATGACTCATAGAGTCTATAAATATGTGCAGGTATTTTCAGCCTGATCATTGTATGACTGACCTAGCTCAGAAAGAAATGTGAAAATACATAGTAGGAAACAACTCTTCCAAAGAGCAAATAATTGTGTAAATATATAACTGGAACAAAATCCTACAGCTGATGTATAACACAGGAAATTCCTTTTCAACATATTTCTTGATCCTTAATCCTGCCAGGTGGAATGGATCAACAAAAAGGGAGATGTCACAGTACATTGTAAAAAATGTTACGCATTTGTGGAGGTCATCCAGCAGGACAGAAGGAAACGCCACAAAGCAGCTACAACTCTCATTGCTCAAGTTCAGCTAGGTGCAAGTTCAATGTCTATCTGTATCATTACAATTATTTACGTTTCAATTTATCAGTATCTTGCAAAAAGCCTATTTTTTACTGAAATCCCTTTTCAAGCTATTATTTCCTTTATTTTTTCCAATATATACATATTGATTTCAATAAAAATATAGCAGTACTTCAATAACAGTTGGGGTGGGGAAACAGACACTGTCTACAACTGGCTCACAAGAGCTGCTTCAGACTATCTCCAGTATGATTCAGTATTAGAAGACTACCTTATAATTTGCAACAGCATCAGTGAGCACTGAATCATATGCTTGTATTAGACCGTGAAGAAATGTACATGTCAGCACAATATCATGACATGGCATACTATAGCTGATCGAAGCACTCAAATCCAGAAGAAAATAAAATATTAAGAGGAAATTGTTGAATATGGCAGCTGAGACAAAAAGTGGAGATCTCCATAATAGCTCACTGCAAGTCAGATTTGGAACGTTAAAAGAAAAGAGAATGGATATCTGATATGAAACCTGAAGGTAGAATTGGTGAGATTTTTGTTTAATTAAAACAGAAACGAGAGAGGAGAAGATTTCCAGAGTGAGCACAACTAATAACTGCCTTTCAGGATCAGAGTGTTGGGTTGGGTTCTTAAGTGCACTTCAAAGATTAAGTTTAAGCCCAAGATTAACTTTAACAGGCATACTAGCTCTAGAGAATTTTGTCCTCAGGTTCCTTACACCTCCTCTTTCAGCCATTAGATATATATGAAATAACATGAAAGCAAAGAACTAGGATTTGGTGTTTTTGTAAAAAGAAATAGATATATATAGTAATGCTAATTTCCATGTAGTTACATAATGGTTATAATAAAGTGTGAAGAATAACATCTGAGACAATGCAACACACTTTGCAATGTTCAAAATCAACTAATTCAGAAAAGGAGTCTGACATCCATCAGGACTCCATGTCTCAGCATTAGCTTCAGTAGAGATTTTCCTTAAGGACTGGCTTTGCAAGGTGCAAGGGTATGTTTGACAAGAGACCCCCACAGAGACCTTCAGAAGCTGGGCAATTCTGAGAATGAGCAGTGGTATCTGTGCCAGAGGCAGCCTCCAGCCTCTCTGCCCTGGGACAGGAGTGCTGCTCTCCCTCTCTGCAGGATTGAGGCAGCCTGCTTTCTTGCAAATTCCTATGGGTGAACTATGGGTGAGGTGTTGAAACTGCCTTTTTTGCTCTGGATTGAGTAAAGCTTTCTCTGTATTGAGTCAGGTCCAGTAAGGCCAGCAGTAACTTTTTCTAGTAAATGAATATTAGCAAAGATAAATGCCAAAAATGAGGGGGCAAACTCTTGCACTGAAAGATTAAAGTCTTTGTTAGGATTCATTACACGTGTAGGCTAATAACATGCATTTCACAAGTGTCTGTAATAGATTGTCTTCCTTTGTGCAAACCTATTTTCCATTTACTCTGTATCCTGAGCCAAGCACAAGGCCCAGAGAGGGAGACTGCCCCTTTTACTTCAGCCCAAGCCCCAGGGGTGTTTAGCAGACAGTCTGGCCAGGAGATTGCAAAGTCTGCAAGGGTGCCTGGTTGGTATTGCCAGAAAAGAGAATTTGAAAGGTTTTGTGTAGTGATGAGTCTTGGTCAATGAGGACTTGCAGACTGAGGACTTGCAGTTCCCATTAGAGCTAATAGGTTCTCCACTCTTCCTGATAACATGTTTAAAAATAAAACCCTCAAATCTCTTGCCTAAGCAGCATTAATCATGCTAGATCTTAACCATCAATCATCAATTGGCTTTTATGAACTATGAGGTAAACAAAGAATGGGATGTTTTAAAACTGCTATTGCAGACTGTGAGCTACAGACATCTACTTTACCCATCTCCTATTTGACTTCAAGGGAGTATTATTGCTGAACATCACAAGGTAGGATATAATTTGCTAACGATACTTGTCCGTATTTTATATCAAGCATCTGTTGGTATTTAAATATTTCATTTCAAAGTATCCAAAACTTTATGCTGGTCAGATCCCAGACATATTTCACACACATGGATTACCTGAAGAAAATCAAGAAGGCAAACCCCCAAAACATTAGCAAGTATAATGATGTACAAAATGCCAAAATTTGATTATCTCACATCAGACGCTACTCATAGAGCCTACACCTGCATTCCTGATTTTTTTTTTCAATTTCTGTATCTTCAGAAGGTATACGAAGAAGACCATTACATAATCCAGTGTTTTTTATAGCAAACTAAAACTACGCTGAAGAGATTAAATGTTGGAAGCTATTCTTAGCCAAACTAATTGTAACAATTTCACTAAGAACATAAGCTGCAGATGTCACCTAAGGTAAAAAGCAAGACGATGGAAGAGGTAGTAAGATGAAAGGCTACCGACTACAGAAAAACAGCAGGTCCAAATTACATAAAATTATGGAATTCTGCCCAACGCTCCCCCTAGTGGTTTTGCCCACAGAGACGAGCATGAAGTCCCATACACGCAAAATCCTGCAGCCTAATGACAAAACGTCCCGTTAATAGGATTAAGTACCTTCTCATCAGATAAGTAGAACATGGCAAAATCCCTGACACTCCCAGCAATTAGATCAGAACACGGCCCGACCCCTTCCTGACGCGGGGAGCAATTTTGCAGAGGAGGTGTTTCAGTATTAATGGTAAATATGTTGGGTTTTTTTATTTTCTTTGGTAGTGGGTTTGTATTTCTTTGCAAAGTTAATTGGTCTTTTGCTAGAAATGTAAAATTATAGTATGCAAGTAACTACAGAAGTAAATTCAGGCTATAAATTAAATCCAGGCTCTTGATTTACATATGCATTTGTAGCTCATAACTGCATCTCCAAGAAGACTATACTGGCTAAAAAGGCACTTAAATACTGTGTTCACTTAATCAGATGAGAACTAGAAAGTGTAGTTGCATGGTTTCTAAAAAATAAACCTTTCTCCTCTAACTGCTCTTGGGAGGCAAATAAAGCAAATGGCATTTCTTTCCCTTATTTTGTAGGAATTTTTTTCAATTGCTGATGTGTTTGTTTACAAAACTGATCTAACTGCCAATTTCTTGGCACACCTATTATTGCATCTGCTATATTAAGTATTATCCTGAAGGACAATGAAAGGAATTGCATGTTTGGAGACAAGGAAGGGAAAAACATTCTAGAAATTTCCCTTTTTAAACTTGGCAATAATGTTTAGCATGGATACATTTATAATATGAGCTAAGAACATAGTGTGAGATCAGTAATTAGTGTATTTCACAAGGTAGAAAAAGGACAGACTGAGCTGCATAAGCTTTCGGTATTATATATATAAATGTCCTGATTCTGTTACACCACTGTGCAAACTCAGTGAAATGCATCTAGTTAGTCTGAATAGATAATTACAAATGAGGTCAAGCTCCTTACTCATGTTTTCACTAACAGCAGCATTTAGGTGCATATTATAGATCTCAGAAACCATAGTTAAAGTCAAAATTAATGGGAACTTGTATAATACTTAGTAAACATTACACCTAGGCATTTGAGTATCATGAAGATGCTTACATTTAACTGCACCTACCTGCTTCTTTTACAGAAAGAACATGAAGTCTTCTTGGTTATTTATAATATATGTGCTATGGCTGAACGGTCATCAGTGTGCACCAACAAGGCAGGAGGAAATGAATCTCCGGGAAAACCTGAAGCGTATGTATACTTTTCTTACCAGGGGTGTGCTGTAAGCCCCTGGGCCCGGGTCTCCAGTCTTCTGATGCATTTTGACTTCCACACTCACTGGTGTCAAGAGGATCCACTTTCATGTGTGGACCTTAGAAACCATCGTATAGCTGACTACATGCATACACACACAATGGGGAGATAAGAAGAACCAGGATGAGAAAGCAAAGAGATTAACAGATAAGCATCCCCTTACAAAAAAGTATTTACAGCATTTTTATAGGTTATTTTGTCCCTTATAGATCATGAGAATATAAACTGAACCCAAAATTCAATTCAACAGATTTTTAATTATTAACTTTGTTTAAATAATCATTGAAAATGCTTATTCTACAATTATATACTTTGCTGGAAAATATGGTTCCTACAAGTAATTGAAATAAAATCACTTAATTTAGAAAAAATCAGCTATTATGCATATACTCACCTTTAAGCACGGCTTTACTTTGTGGATAGGAATCCCAAGAGCATCAGCCATGAAACATTCCTTTGCTTCTGTCTACATTAATAATATTTCTGTAACAAACAAAAAGTTAGGGGAAGGGAAGAAAGATATAAGAGAAGAAATGACTGGCATGCTTTTGGCAGTCTTAGAGTCATGTGTTTTTTACTTGTTTTGTATAGCTCCAGTGATATGCAGGGTATTTCTGCAAAGGGAACAAATATACATAAAGCATAGGCAATCATGCAGAGCTTCAAGGTGCAACGTCTGGGCAAACCCAGGCTTTCACCAAAACTCTATGGTCATTACTTCACAGGAAGTCTGGAGATTGTATTTTTCTGAAAGCAGGTTGAAGGCACCTGTAGTCCACATTTTCAAAATGTAAAGGGAAGCTGTCACAAGCTGCTTGCAGATCAAAGGTAGATATACAGGTTATGGCATTAGAAAACTGATAAGTAATCCTCGGAGATATCCAAACCCCAGAATGAGAACCTGAGCAATCTGTTCTAGTTGACCCTGCCTTGAGCAGGGGGGTTGGACTCAATGATCTCCAGAAGCACCTTCCAGCCTCAACTGTTCTGGGATTCAGCGATCAGCGGTGGGACAGCCCGGTATATAGCCCGAGTTACACACAGCTGATCACTGGCAAAGGCTCTGGGCCAGACTCCTATCTGATGGAAATTGTCTTGGCACTGTTATTCCGCATTCACCATCTCAAGATTTGGCTCTGCAACAGTAGAGAAACAGCTGTTTCATTCTCCTTTGTCATCAGTGCATGACAATTTGTGATAGTGTTAAAATCTGATTAAGTCACTGTATAATTTGGCTTTTTTTAGTATTATCTGAAGTTGGAGAGAAGTATGTAGATGAAGAGGTAAAGAAAGCTTTGATTGGTATTAAGCAGATGAAAATTATGATGGAAAGAAATGAAGATAAGCATGTAAATCTGATGAAAACCTTGAAGAAGAGCAGTGAAGAAAAACAGGTAAATTAAGTGCATCTGGGATTTTTTGTTTGTGTTTTTGTTAAGTTGTAGCTATTTTTAATCAAAGATGACCCAGGTCATACATTAATTTAGCCTACCTCCTGGAAGTAGTAGAGCATGCTATTGTGTTTAGGCCAATAAGCAACCCAGGAGGGATCCCTTGGTGTCTCCCCTTTTCTGGTAAGGATGTAAACCACATTGTATGTACACTCTGAGCAGCATACATCTCTCTATGTGGTCACAGGATTGATAGGCAATCTGCTTCTGACCCTTTCTCTCACTGCCAGAAGAAATCTCTCATGGCACCTCTATAGAGGTTCTCACTGCCTGTCTCCTGGAAGCAGGAGTTGGGCCAATAGACATCATTTATTAGCCTATCAGGAACCTGGATGTTCACATTTCAGAAGTTAAAACATTACTTTATATTTGCCAATTTCTTAAGAAAGAGCTTGCCTGCTGGCAGGACCCTAGCAGACTGAAGATTTCAACCCTGAGGGAAGCTTTCAGACTGCACTGGAATAAAGCACTGAACAAAAGCACCGCCTGCCTCACTGGTGCCTCTTCCAGATTGCATGGTTCTTTTGAAACCTACATGTGAAAAGTTTCTGTCTTTCCTCAGAAATACAGCTTTCTAACTGAGTGGCATACTGTTATTTTTAACCTGTGGCTGAATGTCTAAGCTATTTCTAAAATGAAACTGAAATAGTGAGCACTAGACAAAATACAGCTGAGTTACCACTAGTTAGGAAGTTACCTTCTCTCAGCCCATCCTGGTTGCAAGGCAAAACACGTTATCTGACACAACTTTCCTTGAGATTTGAGCTCTCTCATTTTATTCTGCAGTTGGCAGGTAACCAGCAGCAGCCTAGGCATAGTCAAGCTGATGGTGACCACCATGTGGAGATACAGAAGTTCCACAGTAAAAGGAGACAGTATGTGGACTCAAACATTACTTTGGAGAGAGAACCTGAGTTTTGTAACATCCAGAAGGCACAGCTGCTGCAGCAGCAATATGTTGAATAAAGTATTCCACTTACTGCTTATTTCTAGAAATCCCCTGCTTCACTAAATTCACACCAAGGCAACTACAAGCAACTGTATAATGGTGTTTTGTGCAGAAGATCCAGCAGCTCAGCCCTGCATGTCTTTACACACCTCAGGCCACAAGATGTTTCCCAGCTTGCTTTGCAAACTTTTGACCTTCAGAAGAATATCAAAGCCACAAATGATAATGTGCTCTAGAGAAAGTACAGTGGATCAGGGGAATTTCCAATGTCCTAGTGCAATGCCTAGGCTCAGAGCCATGTGCTCAGAAGATCCTGAGAAACAGACATCACTGTATATTGAAAAAAATACAAAGATCTTAACTATTGCTTTCAATGAAACTGAAGGAAAATTCCCTTTTGGCCTGACATCTGGTAGTTAGTTTAAACTATTTGCATTAGCAAGCCAAAAACTACCTGATAGCTTTCTAACATCTTTAGGAGCACCAGTGCGCTCCCATGACCTATGCTGTTGTTAGCTCTTACTGGATGATTTCATTTACACAGAACTTACATCCACAGCAAGAGTGCATAAAACACTGAATAAATGTATTAGAAAGATCAGAAAATAATAGACTATGAAGACCACAGTTACTGTCTCCACCAAGCACGTCAGCCTCTTCCCTAATGAAATGCTGCCAGAAAGGAGTAAGACTGACCAATTAAAAGGTTTCTGTCATACTTAGGAACAACTTGGAACATTGTTTGGAAACCTGAATTATGAAAATACCTTGTACTTGCAGGAAGAAATTAATGATGTGCAATCTACTTTATAGGAAGAACCCTTCTGTCTTTCCATTGCTGAGTCTATTCTAAAATGCTGCTTCTGATCTGCTCAGCTTTGTGCTCTACCCTGATGAAGAATGATCCAGTAAATAGAAGTAGCATTGTAAAATGCATCATGTAAAATGCATGCCTTCAGTATGGAAGGAGTGCCTCACAGAAGAGCAGGAAGAAACCCCCTCACTACTGTCTTGTGATTAGTATAATCCCAAACAGAGGAAATGCTATACTTCTACATATTTCCACATTAGAGAAAGAATTTATGTATGGCAAGGACCTAGCCTCATGAAATATCAGCCCCATAAAGAATAGAGCAAAGCAACAAAAAAGGGCTATTTGTGGAACTGATGAATACTGTACATATGATATGGAGAAAAATGATAGAAGGTGAGCACATGACCTTGTGAGAAGTTGCATACATCTTGCACAGAAAGATGTATGGTTTTTTTCACAACCTCAGAGATCCAGCTAGACTGTAGAGATCCGTTTGGTTTTGTAGGCTGTGCCCTCTGAGAGAACAACATCAGAAAAACCCTGTAAGGAAAAGTTTCAATTTTCAGTTCCCTCCACATGTGAGTGCAGCTGAGAAGACAACCTACCCTAATGGTTAGGGATTAGCAAAAAAGGGAACCATAAATAGCCAAAATGAGTGATCAACTCTGGGATAAGTATTTAGACTATTAATCTGAAAATTGCCCTCAACTGAATCTTTTTTCTTGCTTAGCAAGCCTTGCGACTTATGGATGAAGTAAAGGAAAGATTAGAAGAAGAAGAAAGACAATGTCAAGTATCCTTGAAGAATTTATGGGATGAATGTGAATCTTGTTTAGAAAGTACCTGCATGAGATATTATACAACTTGCAAACGTGGTTTGTCAACATTTAGAACGAAGGTAGGAAGAAATTTTTTATCTGGAAATACTCTTGAATTCCTCTAACAGTTTTAGAGAGAGCACATCTTATTTTCTCAATACGCAGTTATATCAGGTTACTGAAATGAATTTGATTTGAAGAGTCTGGAAATGTGAAGTTATATGGCAGAGATTACATGTGATTATATTCATTGAACACTGAGCCAAAATAAGTTTGGTTCCACCCTGGTGTGACTCCATGGACACTGTTTATTCCCCTGACTCCAACAGAGTCACTCCAGATGTACACTGTTGTCTCTCACAGTAGGACTTGCATTAAGATGCTCAATAACTGTTTGCAACAAGTACCAGATAGATTCTTTATGGTCCGTCTGAAAATCAGCAGAGTTAAAAGTGTAGATATAGTTAGCAAAATTCCATGGGAAAAAAAATCACCAACTTACACAACATCTTTCTTTCCTACATTTATTTTATTTTACATCTACTTTTTAAGTAAGAAAACAGCTTTAAAATGCTTAACTGTTTTTTAATAAAGGAAACTGTCACCAAAGGAGATTCCTCTAATTCTACCAGAAAGAAAACATGCTTTCCTGACTGGCACGTTATTATTACAAGATTTAACAAAATTGTTATCACATTTTTAATTTGGGCATATGCTTTAAGTGCAGCTTAACAACTGAAACTGTGCAATTAACACTACTAAAATTTTAGCCAGATTACCTAGCTTTCACATCCCCAGGCACTGAAAAATACAATAACTTAAAAATTAAACATGGTGTGTTTCAGAAGTGACAAGCTTTAGAGCAAAGGTGTTTAACATTTGTGCATATTCTTAAAATCATTCAGGTAAAAATGTGGAAGATATTAAATTTAAGACTATTGATGATGCTTTTGGCTTTTTTAGATATCTCTCACAGATACCTCAAATATATCTCTTGGACTTTCAAGAATCTGTGGATGTCAGGCTGAAATTATTGCAGTAAAAGTTACAGACAGCACTGTCACTGTATGACCATCTTGATAACTTCCTCAGTGAGCTATATGGTTTATTTGAAGCATTCAAAGTCAGAAATGCGTCGTGACCTAAATAATTTTTTAAAAAAGGAGCAAAAGACAATAGCTGTGGCTGATGACACACAGGCAGCAGGGGCAACACTGGCTTAGGTTGTTCCTGCATTGCTGTTTCACAGTTCACCTTCCCTCTGAGCTGCACTACTGGTCAGATCAAGCAGCTGATCTGATTTAAAAAAAAAAAAAAAGTAAATGTAGATCTATATGTGTGTGTTTGGCAGGGGGCTTCTTAACCCTTACCAGTTTTCTAACACCATGAAGCATGGCTCCACAAAACACTACATCTGCTCAGGCAAAGGTAGGGTATTAAAGCACAGAGCAGGGAACCAGTGGCTGAGACCCAGGGACTGGGAACTCGGTAAAGGAGAGTCAACGCTCAGCCCCTTCCATCATCGAACCATGAACCCAGAGCCACTGTTTCCTTGGTTTTAATGGGTTTCAGTTTGCACAAGGACGTGAGGACTTGGCCATTGGTGAGGGAGGGTAGGGTGTTTACAGACCACAGCAAGAACAATCGCCTTCTGTTCCCTACACTGCACATAAGTACCACAGAAATGTTTCCAAGATAAAGTCCAAATTGTTTGTTGGAAGAAACCCAAATGCTGATACTAATTTTGAGCCTCCACAGATTAAAGGCCAACTGGCAACCCTTTTACTCCAGATCTGATTTGGAGCTCATGATTTAGACTGAATGTACTTTCACTCTTTAGTGTTTTAAATTTGGAGAACATGTTATTTGTAGTTATTAAGAGGGGATTGTTTCTATGGGTATTTGAAAGAGAAAAAATTAGAGCCGCTTCCCTGAGAGATGAAAAACTGATAACTTGTCAGGCAGCTAATTTATCTCCTTCTTTTAAACAGGTTGAAGATTTTTTGAGGAAAATACCTCCACTTGTTTTTACTTTTCATGAGGATCAAGGAAAAGACATCCAGTTTAACGAAAAGCCTGAGAAAGAGGATACCCAGCTAGTAAAAATGGAAGATTTATTTAGCCAACTATTATTGGACATGGGCTCAATATTTGACAGAAGTTTCATTTTTTTTAAGCAGATGCAAAAAGAGTTTGACCAGTCTTTTCAGACATATTTCATGTCTGATCTGGACTTGAATGAGTCCCCCAGCATGCCAGCTTTACCTGAGGTCACCCCCAGAAATGATGGCTCACAGAAAGGCTGGGGTATACCCGGCTTCTTACAGGTAGTTTTTGATTTCAGTAAAACGGTATTTGAAGGTGTCACCGAGGTGATTACTGAAGTATTTGATGAATACAGAGCTAACAGAAGAAATGTGACAGAACAAGCCAAAGGCAAGTGTAAGAAATTGAAAATCAACAGCACTGTCGATGACATCAAACCCCTTGGGACTGCTAAACTATGGTTAATGATTCAGTTTGCGGTATGTTAGTCTAAGATATTGTATGAAAGCTCTGGTGGCTTTCTTGGTTAAACAGGCATGGGTCAAGGATAACTTCATTGGTTAAATGAAAAGGTACAAATCACCTAGAAATCTCAGAGGAATGTCACAGGGGTCTGATGGGTCCTACACAGCCTGATTGTCATGGCAATTCTCAAAGCATTTGCAGGAGTTCTTCAGGACCACTGGAATTCACGATGGATGCAGGTTTTCATAAAGCTGACTGACAGGTTTGATCTCAGCATTTGTCAGGATGTGATTTGTATTATATATTGACATGTCACCAATTCTAAAAAAAAAAAAGGGTAATTCTGTGAGATGTCAAGGGATAACCCTGCCCTTGCCAAATGACATTAAGCTTAGCCAGGCAGCTGCAACCACGGTATCATAGAATCATTTAGGTTGGAAAAGACCTTCAAGATCATCGAGTCCAACCATTGTCCATGCCCACTAAAGCATGTCTTGGAGCACCTTGCCTATGTGCTTTTTGAATACCTCCAGGGATGGTGACTCAACCACTTCCTTGGGCAGCCTATTCCAGTGTCTGACAACCCTCTCAGTAAAGAAATTTTTTCTAATCTCCAACCTAAACCTCCCTTGCCGCAACTTGAGGCCATTACCTCTCATCCTATCAAACCCTGTCCCAGGCTACTGTAGCAATGCAGTGTGCCAATCAAATACAGACCAGCCATCATGTTTTCCAGTGACCAGAAAAATTCCCAGCATAACATTAGTTTCAGGTGATAACTCTCAATGGTGGAAAAAACACATAGTCAAATTTTAGAATATAAATAAGCCTTATCCTTTGTATCTTACTAGTGCAAATAGAAAAAACAAGCATCATTCAAATACATGCTGGTGCCTGTCTATAAGGAGATTACAGTAAACACATGCCATAACTCTCGAGTGGCAGGTGACATAACCATTATATAGTCATAGGAAATATAAAGTTAAGGGATTCTTCAACAGCATTTTTTAATTTTTCCTGTCTCATGACCCATGTTACCTCAGAAATAAGCATTGGTACTGTGCTCGCAACTAGCTGTATGTGATTATGAAGCATCTTGACTTCTAAGGGTCAACCAGAACTCCCATGTTGTAGAAATAACGTGTAATAACAGTAGCAATTGTTTGGCTATTAGTAGGCAATGTGCTACTATGCCTTTAGAAGGGAATATGCTATAGTAGCATGAATTCCTTGAAAGAAAACATGATTTCTATCTTCTCCTGACTTCTACATTTTAAGGGTTTATTCCTTTTGGGGGGGGGGGATTTATGCCAGATATTTTGGATTAAGGACAAGAAATTATATTCTAGCACACAGAGTAGGTAACAAACGTATACTTATCAAGACCCTAAGCTTAATGGTAGTCTAAAAATACTGTGACTTCGTTCTAGATCCTGACAGAAGTGGCATGTTCTCAAAAATTGTGTCAGGGCGCCAGAGACCTCTGTGCAGGGAGCTTCGGGAGAACTCCTCTGGATGCCCACAGTTTCATGAGAGATGTCAGAAATGTCAAGACAATCTTTTGCATGGTAAATAGCTATTTTCCAATCTTTTTTTTCTGTAATGTGTTGATCACTGGTTTGTAGATTTTGAGGCTGTCATTTTCTACTGTTCTGTTTCCATAATATTTTAATTTTTTTTTTTGTATTAGCATTCGGTAACTGAGTTTTTACTGTAACTACGGATACAAACACTATTCGTCATTCCAGATGATTTCAATCACCTTTCCCCACTGTCTCCACAGAGTGTCAGTATAACGCAGTTGTTAACATACCGCTGGAGGTCCAAAGTTCTACACTCTGTAACAAAGTACCTATGTATTTTGTTAGTTGTCATGCTGCAGAGCAGCAAGAGGTCAGTCAGTAATCGGTCCTGCCTGGGTGCAGAAGTGCTGAGCAGAAAGTGAGAAGCTTGAACTCCTGACACCTGCTTCTCCTGCAGACAACCAGATGTAACGTCAGGTAGCATTCAGCTCCTCCCAAGGAAAGCAAGTGCTGAAGAGCCTGTAATTATTCTTTGTTGAACCATGTTGGCAAACAGCACTGACAAGGAGGACAAAAAGGGGACTGCTTGTCAGTATGTAAGCAGATGCCAAAGCTCTGGCATGCACCCTCCATGGGCATGTGGAAAAAATTCAGACACTGCATCACCTAGAACTGCTCTTAGGACTCCCGCTGCAGCATAACACATCTGTATTTCCAGAATTATTTAGGTCTTAAAAGCCACAGAATTTGCTTAAACCCAAATGTCTTCAGAATATCTCCACTGCAGCAAATATTAATGATCCAATGACACATTTTGAAAAGTGTATCAGACCACTTCTATCTCACTAAAAATATCTTTTTGTCTACAACTGTGTTATTACAGATACCAGTTCGCATCTGTGGTTACTGTATTGTCAGCCCAAAGTGTCCCTTAACAGCCCTATTTGACAGAATAAATTGAATTTTTCCATGGTAATTTTTGTATAGGTTTAACATAATGTTGTTTAAAATCTGTATTTTACTAAAGAAAAAACCAGCAATCATCAGTTCTGAATTTAGGGCAGATGATACTAGTCACATACTAATGTCTAGCTATTGTTACATAAATATTAGGCCTTAACAATCAACAGGAATACTAACATACATTACGGGATTTCTTGTAATAACATGTATCACAGATTCATACAACGGTTTGGGTTGGAAGGGACATTTCAAGGTCATTCAGTCCAACCCGCTGCAATGAGCAGGGACGTCTTCAACTCGATCAGGTTGCTCAAAGTCCCATCTCACCTGGCCTTGAGTGTTCCCAGGGATGGGGCATCTACCACCTCTCTGGGCACCCCGTGCCAGTGTTTCACCACCCTCATCACAGACAATTTCTTCCTTCTATCTAGTCTAAATCTACCCTCTTTTAGGTTAAAAGCATTACCCCTTGTCCTATCGCAACAGGGCCTACTAAAAAGTCTGTCCCCACCTTTCTTATAGGCCCCCTTTAAGTACTGGAAGGCTGCCATGAGGTCTCCCCGGAGCCTTCTCCTCTCCAGGCTGAACAACCCCAACTCTCTCAGCCTGTCCTCACAGGAGAGGTGTTCCAGCCCTCTGACCATTTTTGTGGCCCTTCTCTGGACCCGCTTCAACAGGCCCATGTCTTCCCTGTGCTGAGGCCCCAGAGTTGGAGGCAGCACTCCAGGTGGGGTCTCGCCAGAGCGGAGCAGAGGTGCAGAATCCTCTCCCTCGACCTGCTGGACACGCTGCTTTGGATGCGGCCCAGGGAACGGCTGGCTTTCTGGGCTGCGAGAGCACGCTGCCGGCTCATGTCCAGCTTTTCATCCACCAGCATCCCCAAGTCCTTCTCTGCAGAGCTGCTCTCAATCCCTTCATCCCCCAGCCTGTATTGAAACTGGGGATTGCCGCAATCCATGTGCAGGACATTGTACTTGGCCTTGCTGAACCTAAGGTTCACACAGGCCCACTTCTCAAGCTTGTCCAGGTCCCTCTGGATGGCATCCTGTCCCTCAGGCATGTCAACCACATCACTCAGCTTGGTGTCATTGGCAAACTTGCTGAGGATGTACTCAGGGAAGTAACTGTCCCCCTGTACTGGGCACTGGTGAGGCCGCACCTCGAGTGCTGGGTTTGGTTTTGGGCCCCTCACTACAGGAAAGACACCGAGTTGTTGGAGCGTGTCCAGAGAAGGGCAACCAAGTTGGTGAGGGGCCTGGAGCACAAGTCTTATGAGCAGCTGAGGGAACTGGGGTTGTTTAGTCTGGAGAAAAGGAGGCTGAGGGAGGACCTTATTGCTCTCTACAACTACCTGAAAGGGGGTTGTAGTGATGTGGGGGCTGGTCTCTTTTGTCAGGTGGCTGGAGATATGATGGGAGGAAATGGCCTCCATTTGTGGCAGGGAAGGTTTAGGTTGGATATTAGGAAAAATTTCCTTACTGAAAGGGTTGTCAGACATTGGAACAGGCTGCCCAGGGAAGTGGTTGAGTCACCATCCCTGGAGGTAATCAAAAAGTATGTAGATAAGGCACTTCAGAACATGGTTTAGTGGGCATGGTTGATGGTTGGAGTCAATGATCTTGAAGGTCTTTTCCAACCTAAATGATTCTGTGATTCTATGTCATTGATGAAGACATTAAACAGTACTGGTCCTAATATGAACCCCCGAGGGACACCACTTGTCACTGATCTCCATCTGGACATTGAGCCATTGACTACTACCCTCTAGATGCGACCATCCAATCAATTCCTCATCCACTGAACAGTCCATCCATCAAATCTGTATCTCTCCAATTTAGAGAGAAGGATGTTGTGAGGGACTTATAGAATTACAGATAGAACTGAAGTTATTCCTTTCTGGAAGCTGTCAAAGCAAGACTGACTTAGTTCAGG
>JANZLQ010000029.1:1740676-1765813 GCA_026212715.1 Elanus axillaris | reverse complement strand
TCCCAGGCACAGAGGTAAGGCTGACAGACAGGTAATTCCCAGGGTCCTCCTTTCCACCCTTTTTAAAAATGGGTGCAATGTTTCCCTTTTTCCAGTCACCAGGGACTTCACCTGACAGCTATGACTTCTCAAATATCATGGAGAGTAGCTTGGCAGCTACATCAGCCAATTCCCTCAGGACTCTGGGATTCAACTCGTCAGGTCCCACAGACTTATGTATATTCAGGTTCCTCAGGTGGTCTTGAACCTGATCTCCTCTTACAGTGGGAGGGACTTTGCTTCCCAGTCCCTGCCTTGCAGTCCATGTACTTGAGATGACAATGGAATATGAACCGTTAAAAAAAAAAAGATTATGTACAAGGAGATTATGAAGTTGCTATATGTAAAAGCTACCAGTTCTTATGTAGCATAACAAAATCTATTGCCATGAAATATGACATAAACCTAAAAGTACTTAGTAAGTCATTGTAATACAGCAAATGGGATAATTAATCCATTTAGTCATTAGGAGCCTGAACTGCATCTACCAAAATAGGTCAGCAAGAGTTACTCTTTTTTTTTTTTAGCATTATTTAAACACCAACTCAAAACATGCCCCCTTTTTTACAGTTTTCTATACTTCACATAGAAAAGACAAAGTACAAGAGATACTACTTTCCTATAAGCTTCATGCTGGCTGTCTTTTCTAACAGATTGCCCAAACGTTCCTGAACTGCACATAAAGTTTGATGAAGCCTTTAAACTGGTTAATCTCTCAGGGGAGCAGTACGAGCAGATTCTCCAGGTGGTTCAGCGTCATACAGAAGATACTTCCTACTTGCTGAACAAAATGAAAGAAAGATTTGGGTGGGTGTCTGAGTTATCCAACATGACCATTGGACCAGAAAACATTTTCAATATAGTTAAGGTAAGGGTTGTCTTCCAAAGGGAGCTATTGCACAGTGCTTTCTTTGACATATGCTTTGCTCCTACTTACGCTCTTGGGGATTGTGGATGTTTGTACATGTGTAATGTTTGGTTATTACAATACAAAGTTCCTATTCATCTTGAATTTATGTATGCTTGATAATCCCTCAATGAGCTGAAACTCCAGAGATTAGAAACTACTTTGCTCTAAATCCTTTTAGTCTGATAGATGGCTGTCAGGCTAACCTGAATCACTGTCTGATAAGAGTAAATTGATACTAGCAGCTTTGACTGGCCTCAGATTACCTTCACAGATAAATTTCACTATACCAGTCAGTAACACATCCTTATTGGATCACTGAATATTTAGCTATATGTCTATGTCTGTAATTATATATCCCAAAGCTCAAAGAAGGCAAATGTTATGCAGATTATTGCAGTGGAAGCTGCGTATCTGTAACAGCATCTGTCAATATTCCAATAACTCCATCATGATTAACTATATCTCACACACAAGAATATAACCAAGGTAAGTTCAATTAATTTTGCTAGGCAAGGGATAAATCCTATTCTCCCTTCCAACCCAGATATCCAATGTACTACTATTACTACAAGAATTTTATATGAAGTGATTGTGCAATCCACCAAAAAAGCACAAAATAAGGAACAAGGGGACAGGCAATATTTAAGCACTCTTTCCCAACTAAGTCTGAGCTATCTGCTCTAGAAAAATAATGCTACAGAACTAAGTCTGGTTTAGAAAAACACAGGAATTAATAACTTCAATCACACAAACTTTGTCTTGAAATTAGCGGGATGACTCACAAGTTTTCATTAGGAGAACAGAACCTCTTTATAGCTGTAGTTCATGGTATAAATATTAACATGCAGTTCTTTAATATGATCTTGCAGTGCCATGTCAGCTCTTCTCACCACCTACCATAAGCTTTGGTAAAATTCAGACACCCAATGTCTTTTCAGAAGAAAGTAATTTAGAGAAAGTAGACAAGTCTAAAATATTCCTCTATTTAATTTTCCCCTATTAAAGACAGTAGGCACAGTAGCTATAAACAAACCTGAAAGTACACAGTAGTTTGTAGTGTCTAAAGTACTCATTTGTTCTCTTCTAGGTGGTACCTGGGGATCCCTCTGGTAAAAATGAAACTGTGGTAGATGTGAATATTCTGACTTCACCTACTTTCACCATTAAAGTTCCTCCCAACTTAGACCCAAAGAGTGCTGAATTCATTGAATACATAGCTGGAAAAGCACTGCAACTATATAAGCAGAATTTTTAAGTGGTAAGTTCATTTTTTTCCTTTCACATAGAATGCAAAAAGAGGTGCTTACACTGCAATAACTTTAGTTGGAATGGGATTCAGTCTTGGTATATACAAGACTGCCTCCTCAGAAACAACACATTGATTGAGACAAACACAGGCATTATGGAAAACAAAACCAAATGCTCAATACTCTAGTCTGCAAAACATAGACATGATGATATTAAAAGATTTGACTTACTTACCTGTGAAACCCTTGATCTTTAAGTAACATCTGGGATGAGGTTGTGTGATGATAAATACTCCTTCAGAAGAGGATTGCCTCACAACCACAGTCCAGAGCCTTGGCATCGGAAACCATGTCTTCGTGTTCATTAATCACGAATTAACTGGAATTACCACTATTCTTTTTTATTATTATTTTCGGTGAAGTTTACGAGTCTGCTCCATGTTATTTTTGATGATAAAAGAGTGCAAAGTTAGAATCAGCACCAGGTCTTGAAAGAGCTGTCTTACCATAACATTTTCCCATTAGCAGCACTCAGCTCAAATTAACAGTGTTTACATAGAGTCTGCAGTTTGACTTGTAGGAACATGCACAGAAAGATCCTTCTCATGGGCTTCTAACCATTTTTGTAGAAAGGGCTCACAGAGGCTCCTCTCCATGCTTAAGAGATTTCCAGATGGGGAGGGAAGAAGCAAGGAGAGAGGCAGGGTAAACGATGCTCCATATTCTCTAACCTCACCGGGAATCTCCACAAAAGACAGGGTGGTTTCAGGTGACATCACACTGCTGTGGAGCTAGCCAGCCACTCAGGGAAACCCAGGGGACTCTGGGATGCACAGCTCTGGTGGCCTCCGACTATCACAACTGGCTCTCCCAGGGGCCAGAGCCACAAGACATGCGAGACCTACAGGCAAATCACTGCAGTGTCCCCCCAGTCTTCTGAGGAGGCACTAGATTTGGACATGGCTCCTCTTTAGGTCATGGGTGCCTGGCATTCTCATCTCAGCAAATAAAGCATGACCTAAAGCACACAGAAGTCTCAGGAGGAAGGTAAAAAGGATTCAATATTAACAAAGTAGATGAAGAAAGAAAATTTCAGCATTTCATATTGACTCTGGTTGTTCTTTTGAGGTCAGATTCGCTATTTTTAAACAGATGAAAGAAATCACTTCCACCAGAGAGCCTGAGGTGGGCTGCAGAATTTAGACAGAATATAATACACCTCACCGTGAACTCTGCTTGGGCAAATACTGGTAAAGTTATGTGTACATTATATTGAAAATACAAACTTTTAAAATATTTATAAACATTTCAAATAAAATGCTCAGCACAATTTCTCTACAGTTTTTCTTCAAAATTCTCTGTAATTTATATGCAGTTATTGATGATACATACCCTTTCAGGTCACGCAAGAGTAATCTTCAAGGCCTAATGATGACAATATTCATTTCCTTAGTGTGATTATGATTTTTAGCCTGAACCTTAGTCTGATTTTCCTGTGCAACATATCTTGTGTAGCCATTTCATACCTGAGAAAAATAAGTAGCATTAATTTCCAAATCACAATACAATTTTCTGTTCAGTTTGCACAACAGATTTAGGGTACGTGAAGTGGGCTGAAAGGATAGAACTGTAAGAAGGGAAAAGAGAAAAAAAATCTGTTTCTCTGTGGTTTTTAAGTCATGTATGTTTCAATAGTAGGGCACTGATATGTTCCACACACACTTACTTTTCTAACATCTTTTTTTCAGTCCAAACCCCAAATGTTTAATAAATTTATTCTTTTTTCTCCTAGGAAAGAAGATGCGTGAAATCTTTCCTCCTGAAATCCAGTATATACTCCCTAGGTGAAATACCCCTAAGTGGGACGTACAGATAGTTGTTAAATGTTGATGGATATAATAGTTGCATATAAATAAAATTTTGCTTAATAAGTACTATGAGATATGAGCTAGCAACCAAAGACTGTAGAAATCTTTTCACTCAAAACCAAATTCAAATCCATTTTAATATTCCTTTATTTAAATAAAATTTTATGTTTAATTAGGTAATCTTTGATAACCAGCTATGGCCCTGGTTATGCAAAGACTTAAGGAAATAATCAGCTCTAAGCATACAAATAATTCCTATTTGCATACTTAAATTCAAGCACATTCTTACGCTTTTTCAAGATTGGTCCCTACAGATGTTGTACACTCAGCTAAGTCTGAATCAGCCAGATTTCCATATGCATGCAGCATATTATTTTCCAATGAAAATGTTCCATTTCTTCTTCCAGTTGCTTTTGATGTTTATCATGTACATTAAATGACTTTTCTGAATATGCAGTAATGAGTAAGTCTTCTGCCTTTGGCATTTCTTACTTGTAGTTTGCTTCTGGAGTTAATTTTTTAGTTAATTAACAGAGAAGCCTTTATCAGAAAAGATGTTTGTTTTTTCCTAAATTATACACATTAGCTTTCTATGGTTTTTGCAAATTATAATAAAGGTTAAGAACTGACATATTGCTCAGAAGCAGAGCTCTGGGTGATTTGGTTTCATTTGCTGTGCCTGGCATTTCTAAACATTTTTTGCAGTTATATTCACCATTTCCAACTGTATCTCTGCTAAATAAATTGTATTCATTTCAAAGTGTTCAAACCCATCTATATTAGATATGAATATAGAAAAATAACAGTACCGTAATTCACCATACCTTTTCCTTTACTTCCATGCATGCAAGTAAGTATACATTTATACAAGAAAAAGACCATTTCATTGTTTTAATTAGTGGGAAAGATATGCTTTCCTGCCTGCTCTTAAGAAGTAGCATTTTCTAGTCCAGTCTTCCGTCCCATTCAACCTTCCTTATATATGCCTGTATTACAGGCTCCTAATCATGAGAGATTAGCAGTCATAATTCCTGTAATCACACCAGTTTTCAGAAAGTTGGGCTTTATCTGAGAGATAAGTGACTCTTACAAAATGCTTGACTTCTAAGGTATACTAACACAGAAATACTCAGAGAAGAGTCAGTTTGTTTTGATTAACAGAGAGGTACACCTAGAAAAACTTCAGAGGACACCACTTTGGGAGCAGTTGCAATGAGTGTGGAAGACATGGGCCAGAATGCAAAATGACACTGAGAAATGGGAGAGAGAAGCTGAAATCAGTAAGATGAATCTCAATGAAAGCAAGTGCCAAGTAGTACCCTTAGCAAGAAAGCAAAGGTGTAAACAAAATATGAAGCAGGAAACAGCTAACGTATGGCATAAAATGCTCTTGGCTGTAAAAGTGCAGGCCAGTGTAACGCTGTCCGCAACACAGGAGGCGAGCCTCTGCGTGGGGCACTGCAGGAGCACCAGACCAAAGACAAGGGAGGCTGGACTCGGGCCTGTGGCGGTTGGGGATGTCCTGGCTGGAGGGATCCCTCGCCAGATGCCTTCTGTGCCTTCCAGGCCCAGCCAAGGGCTTCAGCTTTATTCAGCTCTGAAACGGAAACACCTGAGGCTGCAGAGAGAGGGAAGAAGATGCTAAATGCCAACAGCACTTTCCCCGAACAAGAAGAGCCTGGAGAGCAGTTATTTTGTCCTTGCAGAATGAGGTGAAATCAGCACGGTTTGGAGCACAGACTTGGGTTAGGCGCTCGGGACAGCCCTCCACCGGCGTACAACCCCACGCGGGGCCAGAGAGGGCGGCTGTGGAGGACTTCCAGCGCCAGGCGAGCATCTTTGCGTGGGCGGCTAAGGAACAGGCACAAGCCACCTGCCCCACCGCGGCCGTGGGGATTTCTTATCCCTGCTGACCCCTTCAGATCCCCTCCGCGACCTTGCGCCTCGGCGCCACAACAGCTGCACGATAGTTGCTGCCTTGCCGTTGTCGTACCGCTCTCGCAGCCCCCTCAGGCCTCCTCCGCGGCGCGGGGCTGAGCCGGGTCCGGGCCCGGGGCTGGAGGGTGGGGGGTTGGCGTAGCTGCCCTCCCGCCGGGCGGGCAGGAGGCGGCGGCGCTGAGGGGCCCCGGGAGCGCGGAAAGGGAAGGGAGGGAGGAGGCGGCGGCGCCGCCCCGCTCTGCCCGCCCCTCGGCGCCGCTTGGCGGGAAAGGCCGGGCTTTGGCGGGCTCGGAGGAGAGGCGGCCGGCGGGAGCGGGGCAGCCGGGTAGTCGGAGCTGACCCCGGCACGCAGGGACAGGCCCGGAACGCCTCTCGCCCAGCATGCCTGCCGAGGGGGAGCTGCGGAGCGCGGCGGTCGCCGGCCCGGAGAACGACGAGCCGCAGTACCTGCGGCAGATCCAGCACATCCTGCAGCACGGCCACCGGAAACAGGACCGCACCGGCACCGGCACCATCTCCGTCTTCGGCATGCAGGCGCGGTACAGCCTGAGAGGTCGGCACCGCCGCGATCCGCGGCCCTCGCCCCGGCCCCCTGTCCCTGCCGGCCGCGGCTCCCGCCGTCGCCGCCCGGCGCCGGGGAGGGAGGGACGCCATCTTCTCCCCCCGGCGCTGCCCCGCTCCCGCGCCCCGAGAGGGAGGCCTCCCCCCGTTCGGGGCCGGGGCTCGGACCCGCTGCAGGGGCCTGTGTGGAGGCGTGTAGGTCCGTCCCGTCGTCCTCTCCCTGCCCGGCGGCCTGCGGCGACTCGGACCCCTCCTCACCCTCGGCCCAACGGCCAGGCCTGGCTGGGCTCCGTAGCCGTTACCTGGTGAAAAACCGGGTTAGATCTTGAAATAGCTTGTCCTGGTCCTTCCTACCGTTCAAGCGTAGTAGGAAGGATGATTGTGAAATAGATCTGGCAACAATTTTATCTTAAGCTTCTGCGTTCCCTTGTGAATGCCTACACACGTGTGCGTCTGCTGCACCGTGGTGTCTTCATGACAGAGTTCATCCAGGTCCCCCTGGATAATTCATCTTCCCTCACTGTCCAGGAAAATAAGTCAGGTTCTTCTCTTCCTTGATCTCAATATGAGAATTGCACATCCCTTCCCAACTCCTTAGTTCATCTCCAAACCCCTGAGTGTCAGATGGTGGTATTACCCTGTATGTGGAGAAAAAAACTAGGTCGGTTCACCCTGACAAATCGCTGGTCACCTTTGACACTCTGAAACTCTTTTTCAGATCAGTTTCCACTGCTGACAACGAAGAGGGTATTCTGGAAAGGAGTGCTGGAGGAACTGCTGTGGTTCATCAAGGTTCGGTGTTTGGATGTCTCTGTGGGTGACATGCCTGAGAGTGGTATCAAGAGAACAAACTAGTGTGGAGTGGATTAAGGAATTTGGGGTAACTGCAGATGCTACAGTTGATATGACAGAAGTGCAACGACCTAATATTTTGACTACATGTGGAAGGCCATTATCTTCAAGACATTCTGTGCGTTTTGGTGGAAACTATTGCATTGTTACCAACCTTCTAGAAGAGTTTTTCTTCTGTTTCTTTTTAAGGGAAATAGTCTGAAACAGCAAGGGCTTTTGCCAATTTGACTATACCTCACAGTTATAAAGCCTAGTACAGTCTGTTAGTGTTTGAATAAGAAATAATAATATGAAGTAGATTGTAGGCAGTTTAACGATCCGCTTTTTAATATTGCAATAGCTTGTGTTGATCTGAACAGAAACAAGCAGTACAGAACCACAGGTGAAGTAAGACTGATGTAAACACTAGCCTTTTTAGTAGCAAAAACCTGGGATCTAGTAGAGCTAGTAGCTGTAGTTAGAGTATTAAAATTCAACTGTTATTCATACGTTACAATGTAGGTGTTCCTTTATATGTTGTGATGTTCTGCAGGTATGGGAAAGTCTACCTAACCATTTGCTAGATAGCAGGACTCAAATACACATAATTTTTTTTAAAGTATCTTTTTTTTCAAATATAAAAACTAGACACTCCCCAAAACAGAACACTCTCTATGTTGGCTTTTGAGTGTGCTGCTTTGGACATGTTGCAGAACTTGGTGAAATTTGTCTGGGTCATTTTGTCATTTTAACAAAAGGATTTTTAAGCTCATTATAGGTGGCTTGGCAAAAACAACGCCTAGGCTGTAAATTTTCATGCGTCTGTAAAGTCAAATTTTCTTCTCTGCACATGTGTGTATGAAATGATAAACCACATTTGTCCTTGAGGCTGTACTGTTTGTGCATTCACAAAGTTAGAGGAATCCTGAATTAAATAACAGCAGCATGGCACTTCCAACTTCATCCTAATATGTTGCTCGTAAGTTTTATTCTGTCCATGTGCAAGAACCTCATCCAGCACCATAATCAGACTGTTCATCCTTTATAAGTGGAGAAATACATTAGACTAGCAAAGCTTAATAGAGCTGTTTCAAATCACGTCCTCTGTTTGGGATTAGGAGGTAGAATTCTTACTGTCTGTGTTTTGTAGGGTTCTACAAATGCCAAAGAGCTCTCTGCAAAAGGTGTGAAGATTTGGGATGCTAATGGTTCACGTGAGTTCCTGGATAAGCAGGGTTTCAGCAGCAGAGAGGAGGGGGATTTGGGACCAGTTTATGGTTTCCAGTGGAGGCACTTCGGAGCAGAATACAAAGATATGCACACAGGTAATCACATAGAAATAGAATCTTGATTGCTTAATGACACCTCACTTCCCAGAACTCTGGGTGGAATGGACTGTTGTTAAACGGACCGTTCACAGTGTGAACTGATAGCCAGAATAAATAGAGTTTTGAGAGGGTTAATTTAACTTTTTTTTTTTTTTTACTCGATCTAATTATCCTGAAAGATGTAGCTTGGTATATTGTAGTTTGATATTTGTAGAACAGATGAATCGTAAGGCATACGTTGTTTTACTTTAATCTAGAGCAAGTATGGTCATTGGCAGATGGAAGGATGTGTGTCTGTTGCAGCCCAGAACATGAGCTAGCTCCGTCTGATAGCAGTGGAACGCAGGTTGCCATCTCTGAGTACCAATGCAGGGTCCTGATTTCCATAGTACAGTTGTGCTGGCAGGAACTGACGTTAGTGCACTACATTCATTGGGGACTGTGGAAGAGAAAGATTTTCCCATTCTGCAGCTGGAACACAGTAGGATGTATCCATAGCTGATGATGCTGTGGACAGAATAGCTGTAACAAGTTATGTTGTGATGCAGTACCTGTTGGTATTATTTTCAGTGGAACTGGTTCATTAAACTTACTCTGAACTGTCTTGATAACTCTTTTCTAAGTGAGGATGTACAAAACATTTAGAGGACTGACATTAAAAAAGAGTCAAAAAAAGATTTTCTTTCTCTAGTTGGTGCGATTTTTAACTCAGATTAAGAACATAGTTATATTTTTTCCTCTTTTTTTTGTCAATACAGTCTCAAAGTTCATATTACTTACAGATATTGGACTTAGTGTTGGCATGTTGACTGCTGGCAGAATACAGCTTTAGGCTAACACAAATAATGCAAATTGTGAACTGACATGTCTAAAAAAATTAGTAAAATTTTTCAACATTCCTGAACTTAAAAAGTCTGAGGCCTAACAGTTTGGAAAAAAAAACCCAAATAAATTCCCACAGGTTTCATTACTAATAGATTTCCTTAAGTTGCATTACTAATGGATAGGTAATTAGGTTCAGGAACTAACATAACCGTTTGACAAGGCTTCTGGCACAGTATTGCTTGCAGAATAATTTCCTGAGATGCTAATTATGTATTACTCCCTTGTTTGCCAGCTTGGGGTCTCCCTGTAACCATAATTTGGTGTTGCTTTGCAATAAGAGCTATTAGAAAAAGTTCGTTACCAGCCATGCCAATTCACTTGCATGAGTCAGGACAATGAGTAACAATTAATGACTCTCTTATTCTGGAATCCATTCTAATGTTCAGTTAATTCCAGTGAATTTCTTATATAATGGATATTGAATCTAAAAATTACCCTCTAAGCATCATTGAGTGAAATGTAGTATCTTATGCTATACACGATTAAAGTTCCCTTCTGGCACTGAATGCTATGGAAATTTAGTCTTCCTACATGACCTTGTGAGTGCTAGATGGATGTGTTCATTCATCTGTCAAAAATTTTCTCCTTTTGAGCTTGCAAAGAATGCTGGCACCCCATGTTACTGGTCTGGGCATAATTTTTTATTTTTAAGAAGGAGCACTGTAGCATGCAAGTTTAACTTCTAGAAAGGCATCTTAATCCAGAAATGCAATGAGCAAATCACTTTAAATACCATGAATGACTAGTTGCTAATACCTTGCCCATTCCAGTACAGCTTTTGTCCTATTTAGGTAATAAGTCATCATGAATGATAATGTGCTTTGTCCAATTAATTTTTTTGCATTGCAGCTTTTCTTTCCTGGGAGGGAGTGTTTATGCAGAGTTCTTATTTGGTCTTAAAAAAAGTCTAGTTGTTGAGGCTTGGAATAAAGTATTCTAAATAGGAATGGTCCTATTTCAGTGGGTGCTAAAGGTACTCAAAGCACACAAAATACCATCCTGAGAATTTCACAAGCCTTAGAGCACCCTAAGGAAGACCAAGAATTACCTACATTTGGTGGGTCCCAACTGAAAAATTTAATCACATTCAAAGTTACAATAAAATATTCAGAGGTTGTCATTTGGGTATCACTTTTCAGTGGGGTGTGGGCTGGGCTTTAAAAAAATACCATGGCTTGAATCTACCTGGCTTACATCTTGTTTGGTATCTTTCTTCAGATTACTCCAACCAAGGAGTTGATCAGCTGCAAAAAGTGATTGAAACAATCAAAACCAATCCAGATGACAGAAGAATCATTATGTGTGCTTGGAATCCCAAAGGTATTGAACAGCAGACTTTAAGTGAATGCAGTTGCACATAGTCTTGCTGTATGCTAAACTATGTTCTAATCCTGTGTCAACAGTCAGTTCCATTTGGTGTTCTTGCTTATTCTTTATAAAACTACCAGGAATGCAGTAAAAATGGCCAGGGGTTATAAGTTTGATTCTCTTTCTACTTAATTCTCACATTCAGATCTCAAAAATTTTGAACCATTACTTCAAAGTTTTTCTCTCCAGGTTAAAGTGAGGGATATACCTGGATACGTACCAGCATCTTTGACATACAGTCTTGTTCAAAGACAGCAATTCTTATTTTAAAAAGGTTAAAAAAACAAAGCCAAAAAAGAGTATACCAATGCAGTCTGTCTGTTTTTTTGCCATATGATAAATAGTAAAATTAACAAAACCCATTAAACTAGAGGACAAAAATATTATTTGTGTTGTAATCATCTCCTTGAACATGAGTTGTCTAGATATCCATTCACTCTGTAGGGGTACTTCTAAACAAGAGCTAGTGACAGAGAATGTTTAACTTCAGCAGCAGTAGATCTGTGCACAAAAAAAAAATCACCCAGCATTTTCCACATGTGTCTCTGAAAGGGGATGCCACATGCTGTTGCTGTTACTTTTAAGGTTAAACATTCTCACGTATCGGGAGATACCTGGTTAGTTTTCCTTACCAAGCTGTAATTGTATTATCTGCACTTTTAAGTGTAGATAAACACTCAAAAGATTTTTTGTTTTCTGATTACTGTTTTTTTTATTGATCATTACTTTTATATCTCAACAAGCAGTAAGGGCACGTTGCAATGGGAAGAGAGTAATATGAAGCAGTTGGAAGTCGCTTTAGGGTACATGCTTAATTTTATTCTTAATGTCTTCCTTTAGGGAAATCAACTGTCTCACCGAGGTGAGTAAAACTAAACTGCTGTGCAGCATTATGGCATAAATCTGTTATGTGGAATATCTGTTTATGACTTTTCTGGTCATACGGCCCAGGAGACAGCTTGTCATGACCTAGACTTAATTGCTTAGGCAGCAGGTGCTTTTAGAAAAGAGAAAAAGCAACGGAATGATAGCGCAGTTGGATTTTTGTTCTCTACTGTATCTCATTAAATGCTTGTTCATGTTTTGCATCTTCTACATTTATAACACACTAATGCTGCTACAATTTTTTTTTCCCCTCCCTCCTTCCTGTACTGCAATTCCTAGATATTTCTCTGATGGCTCTGCCTCCATGCCACGCCCTTTGCCAGTTCTATGTTCTAAATGGTGAATTGTCTTGCCAACTCTATCAGAGATCTGGAGATATGGGATTAGGAGTGCCTTTCAATATTGCGAGCTATTCACTGCTCACATACATGATTGCCCATGTCACAGGGCTAAAGGTAGGCTATTTAATCATTTTACTTTATCTTGTCTGAGAAGTGAGGGACTGAAAGACAAGACTCTTCGTGTCATGTCCAAGAAAAACTGCAATGAACATACTGTTCAAAATCTTGCTGAAATATGTGTAAGAAGGGGCCCAGTGAATTTAATGTGAATTGTCTCAGGTCTGTATAGGCAGTTCAGATCAGCAATGTAAGAACTCTTAAACTGGGGTCAAACACACAGAAGATCCTCCAGGTCTCTTTAACTGAATATGTCAAAACTGACCTGTTCCACTAGTCTACTTCTTAGAAATCTGAACTGAGCACTTGTCCTTATGGGATAATAACATACAAGTGATTAAATTTTGTAGCATGTGTTTTTTTATTGGAAGCAAACAGTAGCTCAGCAGTTGCTGTCAAGGTTCCAATTTGGATATTCTGCCCACCTAACTTCCAGCTATAATTTCAGCTGCGTATTTTTTTCATTTCCTACTGTAGATGATTATGTAGAGTGGTAGTATGTGCTCAAATAGCTATTGCCCTGACTCCAGAGCTGTATTTTGTCATTTGGCAGAGTAATTTAAATGCACCACGACCTGATACGAGTCAAACCCCCTTTTCTTTAGAGCATGTAAAAAATTAGACTAGCAAGGCTGTTTGGGCCTGATCCTCCTGCTACCAGCAACATGAAGGAGAACTTAAAGTAGGAATAATTGGACTTCACAGCAATTGCAGACATACTTAAGGAATTAGGCCAAGGTACTAGAAAAAAGTGAAGTTTAACATTATGTCCATAAAGCAGCTGTTGCCTCTTAGCCACTTCCTCTCACAGCTTTGCTGATTTTTAGCATAATACATCTGAGGGCTGATCTACATTGGTCAGAGGCCAGTAAAATAGCTGATAAACCCTACGTAAGTTAAATTAGATTACTCAGTCACTACAAAGTCACAGAACTTGGAAGCTTGCAAAACCCATCTGGAATCTTGATAAGTGCCTGTGACTGACACCTCCGCTACCACAAACTACTTTGTTTAGTAGTGGCTAAGGCAACCAGTTTGAAACCAGCTTTGGCAAGTCCTACTTATTAGAAACAAAGTGGAAAAGCTGGATGTCACTGCTCCATCTGTTTCCACCTTGGTGAGCAGATCAGTAGTGCTCCATTCATTTACCGAAGCTATTATCCTAACAGGATTTCAAAGATAAATTTTTTTTGGTTAGCTAGTGGAAATTTCATTATATTTTTTGTTAATTATGCATTAGTCTGGGAAGATAGTGTTCTTTAAAGCCTGCAAGGATGTCTTGATAATCCAATCCAATACAGAAGCTGCAATTCCACACTAGATGTAAGATGCTGAGAATCAATACAGTAAGCATTGTAATGTTTTGCTTTCTTCAAACCTGACTTTTTGGAACCCACGTGTATTCCTCTTTCTCTTCAGCCTGGAGAGTTCATACACACATTAGGAGATGCTCACATATATCTGAATCATGTGGAACCTCTAAAAGTTCAAGTAAGTACTTATTCTTTAGTTTTGGATCTTTTTATCTTCCACAGTGTTTATCCAATACAAAAGTATCTTGGTATTATGAATATAGTTTTGCAAATATTAATTTGTGTGGCTTTTCTTCTCATTTCTACCCTAATAATTGTTGTTTCTTAACCTGTTCAACTCAGGTTGCATAGGTATACAATACAAACATGATTGAAATGTACATCAGTGTACTATTCTAGAAGCAATTCAGAGATCCAGAATCTATACCCCTACTTTTGACTTCTTCATTCCAAAACCTTAGAAAACCATTCTGCCTAATACAGATAAACACAAAATAAAATGTCTTTGTAGTATATCAGAAAAGGATAACTTGCCAATTCACAGAGTTAATCAGTATTATTATTTGGCTGACTAAGGCTGTATTTTCTTCAGGATGTAATTTGTTGCAGTAGGGGCAAATCAGAATTTTATTTGATTAGTCTTAGCTCAGACTGAATGTCCTCTCCATTAGTATGGTTCAGAACCATCCAGAGAATTAGTTATTGGTTCAGACCGGAATGTTCTTGTGCATCAAATGTGCTGCAATTTCTCACATCCTGGTCAGAATTTCCAATTTAGTTTCCTCTGGAAGGAATCTGATCTGTAACCACTGGAATTACACTGCAAACTGAAAATGCTTGCAGTGCATTGGATGATTAGGGAAGCTACTTTAAAATTATGCTACTGCTCCCTATCGAAATACTAAAGTAGATTCCACCTAGTTGTATTATAATTTTCTTTTGAGTATAAGTCTTCTTGGGGAGGAGGGAAAATCTACATAGTGTAATCTGAATTGAGGGATCTAATTAATTAATTAATGGGATCTAATTTATAACGTAAAATCTCTGCCTTCAAGTATTAGTTTTATACAATAAGTTTGCATTTTTTTCAGCTTCAGAGGGAGCCAAGACCTTTCCCCAAACTCAGAATTCTACGTAAAGTTGAAGACATCAGTGACTTTAAGGCAGAAGACTTTCAGATCGAAGATTATAATCCTCATCCACCTATTAAAATGGAGATGGCTGTTTAATGCTATAAAGCAGCTTCTATCAATGTGGAAATGCACCCAAGCTACTTAGCTTTCTCTGTACTTAAAGTTTTGGGTTTTTTATATACTTCAAAAGATACATACTTTATTATTGAAAAAGAAACAGATACTAGTAGACCAGTACTGCCTTCAGTACTAAACTGTAGTCATACAGAACAGATGATTATCTTTTCCTGCTTTGCTATGCAGATACTAACCCAGTTTTAAGTTGTTAGCGAGATAGTTTTCTACACATTGCTCCTGTTACCAGTGGCTGCTTCTGTTGCTATTCAGTTACTATGTGTCGGTAGCACTTGCCTACATGCTTTATGCAGTAGTGAAAATAAGAACTTTTATGTATGATAGAGGATTCCTTCAAGGTTGTAGAAATCTTTAAATGTGTTCTAAAGAGTATATGTTTAATAAAGCTTTTTTAAAAAGATCTTCTGGAAGGGATAATGCATATTTAATTTTAGTATGTTTGTTTATAGTTAGTAGTAAGTAAGAGTGGGAAAGCAAAGGTAAACTGTTTTACTTTAGGATCTCAGAGGGTAAGATCTAGCAAGGAAAAACAAATTCAAACTTCCCATGGTCTTCATAGATGAACCAGCAGGAAGACAAAAGATCTTAATGGAGCCTTGTCTGAAATGGAGTATCTACATAACATCTCTGAATCAGCATTTTTTTATTCCCCAGCCCTACATGAATGATGAATTTGATAAAAATCAAATAGAGCTGCAGTTAAACAGAGGTTACCAGATAGTAGTAGTAGTAGTAATAATCTGTCTGTCATCTTTTAAAACCAGATTCCACAAGCACATGAATAAATTTTGCAGCCTGGAACAGTAAAAGTTAGAGATAGTAGTATTTGTGGGATTGGAGCTTATTCATTAAATCTTAGCAGAATTCAGCTTTCATCTTTCCTTTCTTTGCAAATTCTGCAGTAACTTCAGTCCTTATAAAATTCCTCTTCAGGAATTGAATGGTGAATAGATCTACAGTTAATATTCAGACATAGCATATTCAGTACATGCTTGAACACATGGAGAAATGCATAGTAAAAGATAGTGAACTGGTAAATAACGTTGTAAAATTGTACAATTTGAGATAATACTAAGAATTTAATAATGTGCTTTGGTTCCATTCATTCAGAGGCCTGTATAACAGGACTGTTGCATCTTTCTTAAACAAAACTGATCATAATGTCCAAAAGCATATTTTGTATCAAATTATTTGCAAATCTCATTATACTGATCTTCATTATACCCATTGCTGATCTTCACACTAAATTTTTTGTAGCAGTGTGCTCAAAAAATAAGTTGTTCTCTTCCTGGCATTTAGCCCAACACAACAAAATAGCAGAAAAAGAGTGTCATTACCTTTTTTAACTACATCAGATGTGAATAGGCTACTGCTTATTAGAAAGGTTCTCCTTAGTATCTACTGGAGTCCATCTTTCTTGAACAGACATGAACAAACTACATGCTACTTCAGCTAAGATCATATGAGAAACTTGATACATGGAAGTATCAAACCTTTCTTTTTCTGAAGCTGCATTAAATGGACACTCAGTAGCCAACTTGTAGTTAAACATACCTGGGTCTTAGCTTCTTTCAAATTACTAACTCAGAGACAGTAGCAGTATTCTTTTCACAAGACCTGAAAGCCATGTCACATGCTCCTAATAAATTCATCTTGGCTCTACAAGTCTTATATTTTAAAGTCACCTAGTTTGGATATTGCAGGTATCATCCACTTAATGATGCCTCCCAGCTGTGGGTTGTCAGCAGCTTTTTACCATATGCATTCTTTTATAAGTTAAAGATTCTTGAGTGTATTTACAATCCTCTAAAGTACAAGAAAAACAGTTTAGGTTGCAAATTCACTTGACAGTTCTGCCTACACTTAGAAAGTTAAGTTCCTTTTGCTGGAAACCACTTTATGTGACATGTCAGATAAGGTGGAATCTGCAGGGCATTTTAGCAAGTGCAGCCAGAGAGGATGCGAAACAAAATTGGGCCTCAGGGCTTGACTACTGGGAATTAGCAGTCTTTGTGAAGTTAACCAGGACAGGAATACCCAGCCAAGAGAAGAATTGAGAATGGGAATCATTTACTTCATAAATTAAAGAGGAGTTAGTCCCATCAGAAGGAAAATTTAAAGCCCCTTTAAAGTATTACCTTTATGAAACATGACAAATGGTCCATTCTCACATAGGTGTATGGACAGTAATAGTGTGCTTAAACAGACCAATATCTATAGCTGTGGAAGAGCTACTGCTTTTCAGCACAGGAATTAACTACAACTTCACCGTTCCCTTTATCAGCACGATTTACTACAAATAGCAGCTGTTGAAATAAAGCTTGTACCTTGAAGTCCAAGAAGGCTTATGCTGCTCAAAAGATCAGAAAGATGTAAAAAGCAGACTTTACACAGCAGGCTTTAATGTGAATAAAAGTGAAAATACACATATTTTAAATTAATAGGTATGAGACTGCTATGATTTCAAGCAAAAATATGAATATTCAAAGAATTTGAATGTATAGACTTAAACAGGAGTTACTCAAGGAATTTTGATTTGCAGAATATGAAGACTGTTCACTGCTGCAAAGATGACTGGTATGACTGCAGGCTGTATTCAGAGCAGTATTTTAGACAAAACATGGGACATTATTAGATCCTTTTAGGAAGCTATGAAAGGAGCCCATAGGCCTACTGAGAGACGGGGGTGTTCTTGGACTTACTTCTTGATGAGTAAGCTGTCCCAGCAGCTCCCTGTTCTTCGCACTCCCCAGCTGATGATGACTTAAAGAGCTGTACAGGTGGCATTGGAAGTCAGTCCTTAGCAGCTTTGCATATCCATAGCATTTATGAGTCCTTGTCATTTGCCCTGCTGACTGCTACACTCATTCTGCCTCACAATTTGGCCTTGAAGAGTTTCCTCTCTCCTGTCATTCCCCCTCTGAATGCACCCTTTCAAAATTTTCCCACTTTGCAAGGGCAATTCAATCAACTTGGGGATAGCAAGGAAATTTCTTACCACTTTGCTCAAATACCAACTCCTTCTATGTTCTACCTTCTTAGGCAAGCTTATGTAACCCGCATTATTTCTGACATGTTGTGGTATGTTGCAAAATTGGCCTTACTGCAATACCAGAAAGAGTATTAGTTATCTGGTCATGATAGATGAGGGCTCAGAAAAGGAACTGTTTGTGAATTTTGAGACAAACACCTACCTGATCAGCCATCAAAATCAATAGTCTATTAATTAGTCTGACTTCGTGAGTTTGCCACCATAGTGACTGGCATCTGTAAACTGTCTGCATATGGAATACAGCCCAGGTTTCAAGTACCTTTATCAATACCACAAACTTCACTTTCAGCTGCTTGAAGTTTAATCCACACTTCTAACTTCCCTTTGTAGCCCACAGGTAGGTGGGCTTGTAGGGTAAGAAGACAAATACATGCTGTAACCACTGTGTAGCAACATCTTTTTTAAGAAGAAAAAAAAAAAAGAACTATCACTATAGTCAATTGCTACTAGAGTATTTTGTATAACTAACTTGCCTTCAAGGCTTTCAGATATTAGGATATAATCAAATATTATCAAGTGCTGGACTAATTCACAGAGAACCCCAAGTCTATACTAGAGAAAGGTAGTGCCCAATCCCAAGACATCGAAAGCCCTTTGGTGCAGCCCTACAGCATGCATGACATGAAACAAAGAAAATTACAGCAGTGCATGCAAGCTTATGCTCAGAAATTACAAGCATGATAGCTGAAGAAACTAATCAGACTAGCTTGGAGGGTGGGGAGAGAAAGATTTTCTCATTGCTGCTGCTTTTTGCAGAGCCTTACTCTGGAACTTTTTGGCCATCAGCAGCACAGACAAGTTTTCATTCACACTTCCCAGCCTGCAGCTGTCAATTTGGAGATAACTCAAGGCCTTAGCGTGTAGAAGCTGTTTAAATATCACTCTGCTGTGGCACTGTAAGGGAAAAAAAAAAGTTAAGACCTGAAGTCTCCCAAATTAACATATTACAAGAGCTGCTGGCAACTCATATAAAAACATTTGTACAGTGTCCCTCCTGTGTGTCTCAATAAAAACCAAATTATTTTAATTACTCCATTTAAATGAGAGATCACATGAGAATTTGGATGAAGTGAAGTTCAAGGATGTTGGCAATATTAAAAATAATCAGATTGTACTTGTAATGTTAAGAGCACTACACCTAACACAATGAACTGAGGTACACTGAAAAAAAAATATCACTGTCTGCCAAAGGGCATAGTCGAACTGGAATGAGTTTGGAAATTCCTGTCCCTTAACTGGATGTTGAACTGCATAAGTGAAAGTGAAGCGAAAATGCCAAGAGAAAAAGGCTTTTCCATTCCAGGATAAAGATAGGGGCTTAACCTATGCAAAGGCAGCTGAGTTTGTAGTGAAACCATTAGGTAATGCTTGCACGCACTGACCGGGCCGCTCTGCCGGATAATTGCCTCACAGACTGCCTCAAAATCTTTTCAGGATTTAGGCTTCTTCAGGAGCCAACTCTCCCCCATCTGGTCACCCAACCCAGGCAAGGACTTGGAGTACACCGGGGACTGGACTGTCTTAGCACCACTCCAGCATGCTCCAGACTGCATAGCTTTGGCACGTGCTTGCCTATGTGAATGAACAGCTATTCCCATTTTGAGACAGCTAAAGTGGATATAGCAGTGATTCTGCTGTAGGAAATCATTCCTTCTTCTGGAGACCAGGCCAGCCAGATGAGAGATGGCCTTGTAGACAACATATGTTTAGATAAGAGTCAGGGTTCAATTTCTAGCTGTGCTACAGATTTCCTGTCTGGAGCTTGGCTGAGTTGTTCAGTCAGTTCAGGCCTCACATTAATTTCCTGTGTTTGTAGTATGGATAATAGTACTCCCCTTGTTGACAGGGGAATTCTGTGGATAAATACATTAAATGCTTATGTGGTTCTCAGATGTTATGGTGAAAAGAAGAAAAAGGTTATACAAACCACCAAGTAAAGCTAGTATTCAGGACCTGCCTTTACTTTGTTAAAGCAAGGCTATAGTAATGGATAATTTAAACCCATCCTAATACATGTTCGTTATAAAACACCCCCCTTCCCCAAATTAAGTGTCCTATCTACTGGTAGACAGCAGCTGAGAGTGAGAGGCACAGTGAAATATGTTGATAGCAGGGCTTGGCATGAGAAACTGGCAGCAGAGAAACTATGCTAATACAGTCACTGTTGTCTCCAGTTGCTGAAGACAACCGAGAATTTGTTAATTCACATTGCTTGGCTCTGTAGATTTGGTGTCAAGACTTGGCAAAAAGATGGGTGCAATAAAAACCAATTTCTTTAGGTTGAAGACTGGTATTGTAAAAGGTACCAGCCTCTCTATTGACACCTCACAATTTATGACATATCCAGGAATTAGTTCTGGTCTTCGGACACATTAAAAATATCTCATGTGAGAGGTATTTAAATATAGCTGATGGCAGTGACTTACTACTAATGCTAGCAATGAGTTTCCTGGGGGGAAAGGAAAGGTTTCAACCTTATAATATAGCTGCCTATACGCTGGTCAAATTCCTCCTAAGGCCAGACAGGGCTCTGACTGCTCTGACAGGCCTCACCCTGACCAGTCTCACCTGGGGCCCACAGGCTCTGCCCAGGGGCCTTAGTTTCTGCCTGGGCTGCATTGCAGGTGTACCTGCTGCTAGCTGCGGTACAGCTGTGGACATGTCTGGCCAGGGACCAACCCCCGGCCTGGCCTCATGACGACCGTCCTGCTCTGCCACGGCCCTGCCTGTGCTGAGCAAAAGACTCGCTTAAGCACCAAACCCACTGAGCAAAATGGGAGCTGTGATAACTATCCTTGGGCTACAGGGGATACCAGCTTCAGCAGCCCTGCAGCTCTCTGCAGACCACATTGTCCGGCCTACGCTGTTCTGCGCAGATGTTATGCAAGCTGTCTCATGGAGCTGTGGTGTGCTCCAAAGAGCAGCATGGACTTACTCTTTGCACCTTGCTTCGCTACCTTTCATATGGGCAATCACAACCATGGATGCATTCTTTCATATTTCTCACTGATGTAAGAAAATGAACTTTTAGCAGTTCCTCTCATAATAATAATTTAAAAATCAGATATTTCCAGGTTGTTCACAGAAATCATGCGTGGGAAGAATGAACCAGAGAGATAAGGGAGGCAACCTTTGTAGGGAATAGCTGAAATATATACCAAGTAATTTTCAGCTGTAGTATGTAACTAGTGAGAAATGCAGAGGAGTTTTGGCACCAGTTCCAAAGGTTACGCAGTAGTTGCATTAAACAAGTAGTCATCAGGAAAAAGCCCAAAGCACTTATACTCACATGTTCCCTGCTTGCCACAACAATTCCTAGCAGTGCTAAGGCCTGCAAGGAAATAACAAATGTTCAAGACTTGCTTCTAGTTTTTAATTCCCAACGGAGTTACTCAGTAGCATAAAGGATGAAATAACAGTTGATTCAGCATACTGTTTTCTACTCATTTTATAGAAAATGTTACACATGTTATAAAATTTTTTATTGATTTTTTTCAGCTTTCTCTGCTCCACAAGCCATGTAAACGATTATGTAAAGGATTATATAGCAGAGTGTGTGGATCAGTAAAGAAATGCACGTACTGTACATCTGGGGTTTTAACAGTGCGGCTAAGTATAGCGCGTTGGGAGCACAAATTCTGAACCAAACTTCCAATTCCACTGGAAACCACACATTTAATAAAAAAAAGTCCATTCATATTTCATACTAAATGTTGGCTGCCTTTCTCATGCAGGCATTACAGTCCTTTTACATATTTTTTTTAGAAACAAACTATTTCTTTAAACTTAAGGGAATACAGGTGTAGAATGTGTGTCAAGGTCCTGTAACAAACACATTTAATGGTACTCTGAATAACTAGTTCAACATGAACTCTGAATATGTGAAGTATCAACAGTACACTACAGTACTGACTGGAGTCACAGTATTATTATTGAAATTAAAAAAATTAACTCTCCAGCCTTTGAAATTGTTACATGTCCCATCTGGAAATGCATATCCTCATCTGGAAAAGTTGACCCCATGAGGGTTTAAACTCAGCTGGTTTAGTGACCCACTCTATTGCTTCCTTTTATTTCCCATTGTTAGTTTGCTTCCAGCATCTGGGGATAAGGAAAATAAGAATCAAATACAGTGAAGGATTCTATTGACTTTTTTTTTTCCATCAAACTGTCATAAAGAGATGCAAAATCAATATGAAGTGGTAGAAATTCAGGAAATAGGAAGGCAACGAAAAGCTGGAATTACCATTCTGTTCCTGTTGTACTTTTGGCCACACTTACACTCAGTTGCAAGGACTATAGCAATACCCAGACTAGGTTTGAACCAAGGATATCAGGAGCTGTAGGAAGTAGAGCAGAGTCTTCTGTGGGAATGAGTGTATCTTGGCAGCATATACTTGAGTAAAGCACCCTAAAACATGGACATGGCTGCCTGAAGTTTTCAGCAGAAAAGCTTCTTGACAAAAAAATGCAGTAGTTTAAATGGGTTTCTCAAGCAGCACTTCTCTCCCACACAAGGGAGAATTTTTCTCCCTACAAAAAATGAAACATCTGAAAATGACACCACAGCTCCCCTGCAGGCTCTTCAGGTCCTTGCCATCCTGTATTCACAAAGTTCCTGGTTTGGGATTTCACGATACATATCATCCCATGAAAGCTCCATGCTGTACTGCAGCACCCAGAGTAGGTGGGCAGTTTGGAGGGTCAGGGAACACATGGGGCAAAGAACCCAACCCACAGCAATCAACAGAGTAACATTTCCAAATAAAAATGTGTGACTTCCATTTAATTACTCTTTTTTCATTCAGATATTTTAGTTTGAAAAAAATTCTTTTCCAGTTTATTTTCAGCCAAACATCAGTGGAAAAATATTAACAGGCTTTCCTCTGGAAGTCTCCCTGGATGTAAAAGGCACTTTAAATCTTCTAGAAGACAATCCTTGAAGTGGGTTTCCCCACAGACTTGAATGGAAGTTCTGGCACAGAAGTACAGGATAAAATTCTTAGTAGTACATCTACTTTGGTCATGTCCCATACTGCTCTTTGTTGATATATATATATATAAACATTTGTTGCCATTGTTATTCAGGATTTGAAGAAGGAAGAAGAATATTTGTCAGAAATGTATATAATGAGAGATATTTCATCAAATGGTTTTAAATGGAAAATAACATAGTATAGTAGCAAAAACTGATATTCACCATTATTTTGTCTGGGCCAATAATCTCTCCTGTATATCTGCATCTGCAAATATCGTCCTGCAGATCTGCATCCGCCTTTACTCTGAACCTAGATGCATATTTGGAACAAGATATAGATCACTTCTGAATGATTAATGCAGCAGTAAACTGGAATCCATAAACTAGAATTTACAGTTTCAGCATCGCTCTCATACAGAAAGAACTTTCTTATTACTTCTCTTCCCTTTTGAGTAAGTTTCATCCTACTCTGAAAAGAAAAAAAAATGTTTTTTTCATAAATCAATGGAAACACTTTTATCTTCATTTGTGATCAGCCCTCAGCTTTGCCATACCATTACTCTTTTCCTGCAATGCAGCATTATGCAGTAGTAGAAGGGGGAAGTGTCTCTCTGAGATGTCTTCTCAGAAGCAAAGTCATCACTGCCCGTATCATAGACCTGGAAGAGTTAGACTAGGTCTAGTCCATCTGTTCAAAGCACAAAATACAGAAGAATAACACTCAATACAAATGTTTACTATACATTGTCCAGCCTTCTCTCAAGGCCTGTGAGCATAACTGCAAGCAAATTTACATCGATTATACACATCCAAATAACTCTATCACACTGCATCTAGAATAATATTAATTTACACATTTTCAGAGTAAGAACAAGCTTTTTATTTCTTCCTGGGAGGTAGCAGAAAACCATCAGAAAATTAGATCAGATATATGAATAACATCCAGCTGAATCAAACTCCTCAACCCAGCTAACTAACATGATAAATTTTCTAATCCAGGTATGAACATCCCATGACTCAGTAACACCATTTCTAGATATACCAAGGTGTATATTTCCAAGAAGATAAATCCCAGCTGTATTAACTAAATCTGACACCAATAAACTGTCCAAAGCTTACACAGTATTTCACAGAAAGCCAAGCACATGCAGCTCTCTCTGGCAATAAGGATGTTGCTTTATGAAGGAAGCTAAGAGCCCTCTGCTGCTGACAGATTCAGAGTATCCCTCAAAGCCAAGGCAACCAGAAGTTCTAGAAGAAACCATCAATTATCAACTTTTGAGGTTCATGTTGTCTCTGAAGGAGACATCCTCATTTCTCATCTATGAAGTTACTGCAGGTTAAGGGCATCTGTGCTTCTGAACATAGCTATCCAAGCACAGATTTTATATGTTTTCATTAACACTCCTAATGATCACACTTTTTGGTTAATTCATATCACTCTCTGGAGTATCCCTATGTGCATAATAAGCTCCTTGCTTAAATGAACACAGCTGCACCCACGCAAACTTGCTGTTGTACACAATATACCAACATACAGAGACTTCCTTTTCTAGCTTAATACCTTGTTCTCAATACTGATATTCCTTGGGTATATCCTTGATCATTGACAAGACTGTAACATTCTGCCTTACTGGGAAAATTACTTAAATGGCATTTGGCCTGCTTTTTTACCTCCCAAAATGGATCTGCAATATTACATTTTTAGTCAGTCCAGCAAAACTTCTAGAGTGTTTAGAAGCAAGCAGCGAGAATCGATCATCATCTGTTAGCATTTCCCACTTCACATACCATTTAAAATCTTACTATTATAAGATTGAACATTCAAACCTGTTTTAACTGCTGGTCTGAGTAGCTCAGCCAGGCACAGGATGTTGTATAAGCTAGATATCCATGCTTCAATATTTGCTGCTCTGAAGCAGATGGTTTCAAGTCAGGTTGTGTTTTGGTCAACAGAGGACTATTTTGTTAAATAGTGCATCAAAGATGTTCTTTGGGGAAACTGAAGGATTGGAGTTGTTTTGACTTCTTTTTTCCTTGAAAGACATAATTTTAATCAAATAGATCAATTTTGCTAAGTCCTTCCCTCTTCTCCCTAGATATTTCATTGCAAGAGAACTCCTAATCAGATTGTCCTGGTTTCAGCTGGGATAGAGTTAATTTTCTTTCTAGTAGCTGGTATAGTGTTATGTTTTGGGTTCAGTATAA
>JANZLQ010000029.1:1701997-1722320 GCA_026212715.1 Elanus axillaris | reverse complement strand
GGCGGGGGGCAGAGGTGGGGCAGAGGGGGCGCGGAATTTTCTACTAGTTTTCAAGTATGAACCACCAAAGAGGGTTGTTGGTTTTTTTTTTTCATAAAATGTGAGATGTTTTTGAAATGGAAACAGAGGCTTTCCAATTGCAGTTTTAATCCATAACTTAGATAAACATGCAATTACTTTTCCAATTCTTTACTTCTGCTTTTGAAAGGTAACATCCCAATTCTAGTTTTAATCTTTAATTTTTCTTAGGCAGAATACTATAAAGCTTTTTTTTTCCCCTGACTGCATGGCCAAAACCTGGTTTCTGAACAATGAAAACTGATTTTACATGGCAGCTTTAAGATCTGACAGACAGACTGTCTAGTATTATTTAGGAATGCCACCACAGAAGGAACTTTTTATATTTTCTACTCCTTTCTACCTTTTTAAACTTATACAATGCCTAAAACCCCCATCCAAGCAGGAAAAAAAAACCCACCCACATATTTGTGGCAGAGTACTGAACACAAGCAGCCACTCTCTTGGACTTTAACACTGTTCCTATTTCCTACCAGGAGAGCAAAATTTCTCTGTGAGGTAAATAGAAGTCTGCATTTTATAAAACTGAAATAATTGACTTGAAAATCTGCTACTTCTTAGCTCTAATATGCTTATGATGTTTATTTCTACATTCAGCCTAAAACTCTAAATCTCTGTTTCAGCAGCAGGGGGAAGGGGAAGTGATATAGAGCAAAGGAAGAAGGATGAAAGACTGAAACCAAGGACTGAAACAAAAAAAACCCTCAACTTTTTAAAATTTACTGTTACACTGCTGGAAAAGAAAAACTAAAAACAACCCCAACAAACCCAAGCACAACTGATTCTGTTGCTGTGAGCACAATCTGTCTACAGGCAGGTGTATTCTCGTAATAATATTCCCAGCTATACCACCCAATTTAAATGAAACAGGCAGTACACACTAAAAAAATGAGGAGGAAAAAAACCCGATCTTGTACTTGGAAGATTAGCAAGGGTGACAGAGATGTGCAAAAAAACCATGCCTCCACTCACGATCTAAATCAGAACTGCTTCAAGTAGGTCAAGCATTGCTCATTTTAATTTAATCAAAATTACCACTTCCACTCCAGTCAGCTTAAACCTAACATTAATTAAACATTTAGTTTGTTGCTGGGATCTTAAATAATCTTTTAAATGTAGTATCTTCAAACTGTTCTGTCACAGACCTTTTGTCATGAATTCAGTGACAATGTAGATTGGTTCCTCAGAAACGACGGCATATAGCGGAACAAGTTTGTCATGTCGTAATTTCTTCATGATCTGAGCCTCCTGCAGGAAAGCTTCTGGCATCATTGTACCAGGTTTTAGTGTCTTGATAGCTACTTTTGTGGTTCCATTCCATGTTCCTAGAGAAACAAGTTAGACTTTATTCTCCCCTATAATATTGAAGAGATCTTCTGCTGAAACTGCTTTTTGCCTCCGTTTTGATAGCTAACAGTATAATTATAAATTAGAACTATATTGAATATTTTTACCTTTATTTGACTGATTGTAGTAGGTACTTCAATTCTTTATCAGATTATCTTTTTAGATCCCAATACTGATTTACTGAAAATACTATTAAAACATTCACATGAACAACTGAAAGGTATCACATTAAGCTCTTACCCATCCATACTTCACCAAAACATCCTTGGCCCAACTTAACCTCCAACCTCAAGGATTCTCTAGGAATTTCCCAGGCATCTTTTGCTAGTCCCTGTGTTTGTGGTTTCACAGTAGGACACACAGTTGTTAGCTTATGACACAGCCCATCAGCATGTTCTGGAAAATGGAAAAAATAAGCTTTGTCATTAAGCAGGATTTAAGGCTATAAAAAAAGTAAGATCCTAATGTTGATAAAAAGAACTAGTCCATTTACTGTTTGTCAAAATAAAAAAGAAATTTTATAATTGTGGATTTTAAAAATAAGCTACACATGTAGGTTTTTTTCCTCATGATAGTGACAAGGTAGCATTGGGACACTAGAACTTGGGCTTACCTCTGTAGTGCTTCACCAACTTCTGTAGAGATTCAAACTGTGCTCTGGTTGTGATATAGTATCCACCATTGTCAAGTTTTCTGATTTTGTAGTGTTTCACATTATCACCTCTGACCTCATCCCAGTCACGTATGGAAAGGGAGTAAGCACCTAGGAAACAAGTCGTGCTTTGTTCTTCACCAAAAACTTAAAAACGTATTTAATGTATCTCCCCTGCTGTCATTATACACATGTGCACACACATACATAAAATGCAATAGATGTAAAAATGCTCATCATATCCACCTTGGTGGGGTGGGGGGTGGAGAGAGAGAAGAGATATATGTAAATATACATACCTTTAGTGGTTTCGCTCTCTCTTACTAAGAAAATACCACGCTGGTTCCCAGGATTTAAAAGTAGCCTTTCTGCATCCTTCCTGCCCATCTTACCAAAATACCACCTAGAAAATGGTAAAGGAAATATGTGTAAGTAAAAGCTTCCTATGCTTTGGTAATCATATAAATACAAGATGTAGAAATCTCAAGCATTGACTGGACTATGAATATCCCAAAGCAGTTACAGATCAACAAAAGCAATGACATGCATGTAATCAAAATATTTAGATAACCTATTTCTAGATGACTCTCATTCCTATTGTTTGCAAAACACATGCAAAGAGGCCTCTATCTACAAATACTGTGTTTTTCCGATGGTTTAACAACGGACATCAACAGTACTTAACACTGAAAGTAACTTCTGGTTAAGGAGTTCACAGGTCAAGCAGAATGAGATGACATACTTTGGTAGCAAACTCAAAACACTGCAGCAGCTGAAACCAACTTCTGTAAGAAGTTTTGGCTGTATGATAGAAAGCAATATTTACTGCAAAGTGGGTGTGCATAAATATCATTGGATCACAGGTCTATTCAGGTTGGAAGGGGCCCTTGGGAGGTCTCTGGTCCAGCCTCCTGCTGCATGCAGGGCCAGCTGTGAGATCAGACCTGGTTGCTCAGAGTGTTGTCCACTCCAGTCTTGAAATCCTTGAAGGATGGACCTTGCACAGCCAGCCTGGGCAACCTGTGCCCCTGCCTGGCTGTCCTCAGGATAACAAGGTTTCTTCAGACATCCAGGTGGAATATCTCCTGTTTCAACTTCTATTGCCTCCAGTCCTTCTCTACCTCAGTAGAGGGAGCGCTTTTTTCTACTGATCATTTAGAAACAACCCTGTGGCGGGTATCATTTATTTCTCTATAACACTCCATCTTTGTTGCATCATTCTGATACTGGAAAGTAAGCAGATGTTTTAAAACAACACCTGCATTTTTTCTTGCCTTAAGTTCTTTCACAAAAGGAATTTCTTCTTTTATACTCCCACAAGTGTGCTCAACCTGATGAACAGCCTACATACAGCTCTGTCCTGAGCCAGTGACAATTTTAAGGTCCATCTCCCAGTGAATAACCAGACTTTGGAATAACACTTATTTCTAACTACATTTTATTTTGATTGTGTGCCTCCGAAGTCACAAAATGATGCAAAGTGTAAATCTCAAATGTTTTTATTTGGCACCATCATAGCATCAAGCAGATCTGGCTTCATGAGTGTTGGGAGAAGAAAAGTAGTATTGGAAACTGCTGCAAAGCAATGGTTTTGTGGGTGAAACACTTTGTGGGGGAAAAAATGTAGGCAAGGAGGGATCATTTTGTTGGTCTGTGAACAGAATGGCCTGTGCAATCACTTGGCAATTTGAAACTTATTCTTGCTTTTTATTGTATTTGCACTTTGACTGTTTAAGTAGATGTGGAAAGTTAGAATTGGATATAAGAGTACATACACTTGAGGCAATTTGGATGTAACCAATAATCTTACTGAAGCAAACTTGAACCCCAGTTAATTTCTTCACATTAAAGTGCCTCTTCCCCAGGCTACTACAACAATTTACAAACTATATTGTAAAGTGCTACTTTTTTTTTCATTACCTACAAAATAATAGTAGGCTTTACTTGCTCTTTTTATGAGCATTAAACATTTATATTACAGTATCATTCAAAAGGCATATGGATAATATGGATCCCATCACAAGCAGTTTGTGACATAAATGACTTCACTTCAGCTTAGAAAAGACCACTTAAAGAAAATCCTAGCAACTTGGAGCTGCATGTTGCTTTTGCACTTGTAACTCCAACTGCAATCACAACACAAAACCTATAAACACTATCAAGGCTCCGGGCTACCAAATGAACTTTAAAGCAAATTAACTCCATTCCAATGCTGTGATGATATTTAATAATATTAGCACTAGTTCTTTAAAATAGTTTAAAAAAGCCTCCTCACTCACCACCCCTCACTGTCACCTCCAGCCATCACATAAACCTATGACAAATCCCACCGCCCTGTTTTGCCAGTCTTTAGGAATAATGCTTTCTTTGCAGAAACACTGCCTTCTCAGTTTGCAAAGGGCTACTGTTTCCATTTTACCACCACTGCAGCTGTAATGACAATATGCTTTTATTGCATAGTTTAAATAAAAAAAACAAATGCTCAACTTTTTTCCAAAAAATCTGAAGTCAATGATTTTAAAAGCAGCTGAAACTCAAGGGCATAAAATAACACTGCATCTTTGATGCAATAATTTTTTAATAGCAAAGAGCCAGGTGAAAGCAGCAGCAACATGCTAAAGTCTCAGCTTGAGATTCAGGAAACATCTTGGAAATCGGGCACTTTGCCCAGAAGAGCAGTAGCAAACACAGAAGTGTGCAGATCATGTATCAGGGAATTGCTTATTGGCAGTACCATACGTGTATATTGAAGCAAGAGCTGCAGAGCTTTATATTTCTAGTACAACAAACACAACTAATCCCTTGGAATAAATATAACTTGAAACTGTACCCCAACACACAGTTCCCACTGCTACTTTATGTGATTCTGTAAGTACTCTGTAATCTTTGTAAAAAAACGGAGGAAGTACTGGTACCCAAAGCAACACAATCTTCCCAAGTCAAGTAGTTCTTAGTGTGCCTAGCAATTTTGTCACCAAATAGTTGTTATAGATTCATGGATTAGCAATAACTGTCCACACAAATGATTTTTTAGAATGTAAGATTAGGTGCTACCAAGGAAATAACTGATCTTGAATTAGGGTTTGGCAAGCAAAAATAAGGATAAAAACCTAGAACCGATGGTGTGTGAACTCTAATTAAAACCCATCCACTTTCTCTTTATATGAAACACAGTGCATGTCTCCAAATTCTTAGCTTCATTACTGCATTCTCCCATTCTTTTTCCTTTAGCCCTACATACAGCAAGCAGGCATAAAACATTTGCCCACCTCACACTTACTACTAATTAGACCTTTGACATCATCCAAGTAGCATTGCTATCCTTTCATTAGTAGTATTATCCTACTTTACCCTTAAATGTTACATACACACATACAATTAAAGGAGTAGTGTCACTACAGGGCACAAAGTGTAGAATGCATGAGAACAGATTGACAGGATACAGTATCTTACTCTTCTGCTTGAATAGAGTCTGCAGGAGCTACATAATTGCTTGGGATGTAGCCTGTTTTTCCTGTAGCAATGGATCTTGCTTCCCACCAGTCTCCTTCCCTGCAATGAAACACCAGTTATCTCTTCCACATATAAACAATACATTGTTCCCTAGCACCTATAACATCCTAACATATGAAAGGTTAAATTTAGGTAATGTGTTATTTTAATTATGAAAGCATCTAAAATAGTTTGTGCTGCATCTAAATATATTTTTCTTTTCATTGTAAGCAACACAAGTGCCCCTTAGTAGAAGTTTGAATTGTAAAGATTTGGGGTTTGTTTTTTTTAAAAATGTAAAAACAATTTATCAGTATATGCAGAATGCAAACCTACAACAAAACGTTTTATGACAGAGATGTGTAAATAAATTTCCCAGTTCTCTGAAGTCTTCATCTGCCTCTCCCAGATCATTCTGCCTGTATGCTGACACTGAGCAATAAAGGAAGCAGGAAGTCAGCTAATAAAATTAGAGAACTGGATAAACAAAAACTGCTACATGTATGAATTAGAACTATTACCACAGCCAAAAGCTGCATGTAAAGAAATCTCCAAGGTGAACAAATTATTTCCTTTTCACTAGACTTCCGTAGAACATCAAACTACTCAGAAACTATCTGAGCATGGATTTACTGCGGAGGCCAGCTTCATCTCACCATTCAACAGTGAGATCTCCCTGCCTACGGGCAGTGCACTCACCTCCGGCATTTGCCAGTGCAGTGCTGCCGGCTGCACCCACCTCCCCGTGAGATATGGAAACCTATCAGAGAGAATCTGCAAGGTGCAGAGCCTTGGATGGGACAGGATGTGTCTCCACCTCTGCTGCCTCGCTGTAGTGGAAGGATGCCACCCAAGCAACTGAGGATGAGAGGCTTAGAGCTGCCCCAGCCACTACAGTTCTACATCTGCACCCAAACCATGACCTCAGCCTGAAAGTTATTGTCTTACCAGTTTTCAATATTTTAACCCCATCCTTGTTGAACATTGCATGCATTCAAGAAAAAAAATATGAAGAAAAAGAAAAATCAATCTACTCCTCACTGAAATAGGATACACAGATTTCAAGAAGAGTTGAGGATCTATTTTATTCCCAACAACACAGTGAATTCTGTGAATGAGAACACTTACGTGTTATTTATTATCTGGAACCGTTCACCTTTCTTAAATGAAAGGTCATCTGTAGTTCTAGCTTCATAATCATATAAGGCCACAAATACAGTAACACCACCTTAGGAAAAAAGAAAAAAAACCCCATATGATACAGCAGTAACATTGCAACACTTGATTTAAGGACTTGTCTGTGAAACAACTCATCAGTTTTGATTTGGAAGCAACTAAACACTCTGGGTTGCATCTCATTTTAGAAGCTGAATCAATAATCAGCTAATTTCTTGAGACTGAGGAAAGCCTATAAACAGACACCATAAAATATGCTTCCACACCACAAAAGGCAGCTAGATACATCACTGGAAGTACATTAATAATTAGAGCACTTACATACAGAAACCTGCACAACATATCAGCAGTAAAAAAAAAAAAAAAAAAATCTAGCTTCTTTATTAAGCTAGCTTCTTGTTAAGAGAAGCAATTCTAGAAGATCCTACACCACAACAGCAAACAATCAGAAGTAGTTGCCTGTTGAACTTAGCTATAAATAACTGATGTGTTCTCAACTTTCTGAGGTTACACATCAAGATCTACTCAAGGAATTGGACCAGAAATAAAAGTATTCTGTTGGGGACAAAGACATTTCTCTGCTTTAGGACTAATGATTTTCTTAATTCCATCAAGTCTCCCCACCAGTGAAGCAGACCCTTGCTGAGGATGATCCATCAGGGCATTATTCTAGAGAACAAGGACTGAGATATGTCACAGGAAAAGCAGCTGCACTCCACCAGCCCCAAGGAATTTGCCTCCCCATCCCACTTCTGGTATAGGGCATGTTGCTGAACGTGTCCCACAAATACATACTCGTGTGACAGATGGATGGTAGGGAGGCTCCTATACTTATGGTAGGAAAACTTTTTCTATACTTAAAAGAACTAATCTATAAAACTGGGCTAAAAGAGAAAGAGGGAGAGGAGAACAGGCTATATGAGATGTACAAGCTATGAGCAAAAATAAAAAACTATGCACCATAACTAGGAGAAAGTTAAAATAGAAAACTGCAGATGGGGAATTCAGAAGGACTTTTTAAGCTCTAGAAATGCCATTTCACAGTCTAATGGACATTTAGGAAGCCTAATGATAGTCCAAACAATAACTTATTTTTAAATGTATAACATTACATCTCTAACATGCACATATATGTACCTGGATATACATGGAAGACCACCAACAGAAACATGTTGCACCTAATTTTAGATCTCATACTTAACACAACAGTGATCAGAAAGGAAGAATACATAATGCAATGGGTATTGTCTACATCTAATATTCTTGTGCAATGTATACTTTCTATGTAACAGCTCCTAATCACTTAAATATTTTCATTTGATTTAGTCTTCCTGTGATTACAGTCTCTCAGCAGGCCTCAGATGGAAATGAATTTACAGTTCCTCTAGGAAAAACAGAACAAAAAATCCCCACAGGAGGTTAAAGTAATTGAGGGGTTTTTTTTGAAATGTGATTTATGAACTGAAAATGAATTAGAATATTCCCTAGGAGTTAACAGTTCCTAATGTAAGTTAAAAATCAACACAGTTCTACCAGGTTTTGCATGCAAAACTACATTAATGCATTATTTTGATGACAAAAACTGCTACATGGAACAAGATTGTGGGGATGCATACCATATTTGCACAAACAGAAACCAAATGTTATGGAAATAAACCATCTCCAGAGAGTTCTTCAGCAAATGAAGAAAATCAATACTCTCAAGTCACAATATCACAAAAGTTTTTAACCGCATATAATAAACTAGCAGACTCCAAGAACTTCAAAACAAACTGCACATCTAGAAAGATACTAACGTGGGAACAAGAGAAAGAATTCCTCTAGATAGTGTAGCACTAGTCAAAGTAATGGATTCACCACGCAGTAAGAGAATTATCAGCAATTATCACTATTTGTGTATTCTTAATTATTTTTAAAGAAAGAACTGCAAAAGCTAACATATAATCCTTGGAAAGTTTTGATTTCAACAATTCAGCTACCATAAAACCTCTTTTTATTCTCACTCACAAATGTTATTTATTTCATAGCAAACAATAATAAAACACTTAAGGAGAAGAGCATCAGCACAGAATGTTTTAAACAAACAGATACCGCTCAAATGATTTTTGAAGTCTCTTGCAGCTGTTTTCTTTGTGAATCACTGCAAGGTGATCTTGTTTAGCTATTTGTGGTCATAATATTTCCTTAAAGGTTATCCTTTCATTAGGTCAGTACTCTCATCCTCTAATCAAGGACTGGTTTTGGAGAGAAGACTTTACTTTCTTGTTCAGCATGAGGATTACAGAGCACTAGTGCTTACGCTGCTTCACAGAAGGCAAGAACAGCAGTCCATTTTTTCTGTTTTGATTTTCAATAATAGTCTATGAATTCCAAATATCTGATGACTGAGGATGTGTAATACAGGAGCAGTGTGACTAACTCGGATTTTTTTTCTCCTTTTCTGCTCTAGAGGAATAAAAGATGGCTCCACTCTTTTCAGCCTCACTACAGGCCGCGATGACAACCATATCATCCCCTTGTCAGACATCACTGATGGACTGGATAAGTACTACTGACACTTATGTCCTGTTTGACAAGCCCATCTATTCTGGTCTCTTGCAAAACAAAGGGCCAAAGAACGTGATCCAGTGTTTTATTCGTTACAGACAGAAAAAGCTTACAGCCAGAAGAAGCTTGTAATTCATTCACAAAACCACTCAGTTTTGACTGATCTGAAAATTGGTACTGAATGTACCAGTTGCTGGTACAATTTTTATTTAAAACAACAACAACCACCCCCCAAAACAACAACAACAAAGTGTGTGTTTGTGGATGGGCTGGTTTTACAAAATGAGGACAAATTATTACATATGCAGTATCATTTTACTTGACTGCAAAATGATGGGGTCATTCACCCAAATCAGCTTGCCTGGTGATAACTGAATCTACACTGGTGAGATATTAGACTATCTTTTAATGAGATTTTAATGAGTCTCCTGTTGACTCTGGTCCAAGATACAACATGCTTAACTACCAGCAGGAACAGGGAAAGGCAAGAGAATATCCCTTCTGGTCTCTGCAGCAAAGGATTTGGGGTACCTGCGGGGGGCCTACATCCCTGATGTCTGGTAATGCCCAGGAGTGCCTGCATGCACTGCTGGAGGTTCCCACATGAACAAAGAACCAGATATACTAAGAAGAAATACACAGAGGTTCTTGGAAGAGATGAAGATTTGTTTAAGCACAATAAACTTTTTTTAGTGGAGCTAATGAATAAAAAGAAACGCTGCCCTTATTTCATTTCTCCATATGTTCATCCAAAACAGGGATTCAAAGCTGGCTCAAAAATTTTGAGACAGGATAGATGCTCATTTTAATTATATAGTTTTTAATGAATTCCCAACAAGGGAATATGAGGTGATCGTTACCTGAAAATTCACATTTGGTTTTCTGAATTGCTTAATGTCAAGGCCACAGTGGGTTTTCATGGATCTCAAATTTCTTGTGTTTAGAAGATTTTAAATGCCACTGTAACGAAGCAAATATTTAAGCACTGTAATGTTGTTAATATTAGAAGTCTGTGGGAAGACTAGAAATAGACTAATAAGGAATTATTCACCGTGTTTTGTGAAGTGTCTGTGCAAAGCTTCTAGAATAAATTGCTCTTTCCTTTCTTTCTCAAAAAAGAATGAATTACAGCTTCCTCTCAAAAATACCCAGAAAAACTAAGTGAACTGCTGAGATTAGCCATGTGCACAAAATCAATATTTATGTAATGAAGTTTTAAGATTTTAATATAAAGGTGGGTTTATAATATAAAATGTGTGTATTGCTTTAAAATGCTGTATCTTCAGAGACTACATCTCAGCACCTAGTAAATTCTATCTTTACATTTTCAACTTTGGTTTTAATATGACAAACAACAATCAGAATTTTGCTGTTTCATTTCACACATACCATTCATATAGTAAAGTACACAGAATATACTGCATATCCTGTTTAGCTTTATAAATGAACGGATTCAATGTTGCATTAATATAAGTAACTTACAGGTAATGAAATAAGTCTGAAAAACAGTTTAAAAGATACATTTCCTGAATACGAAGTGGTTTTTATTTTGCACCTCTCTCTAGAAGTTTAAAGCCATTACCCCGTGTGCATCCCTTCAACAGCTTAGAACTTCTAACACAATTTTATCAACTATTCCCATTACTGCCTGTCATGGTTTAACCTCAGCCAGCAACTAAGCACCACGCAGCCACTCACACACTTCCCCCCCCTCAGTGGGATGGGGGAGAAAATTGGAACGAAAAAGGTAAAACTCGTGGGTTGAGATAAGAACAGTTTAGTAGAACAGAAAGGAAGAAACTAATAATAATAATAATAAAATTACAAGAATAATAATAAAAGAATTGGAATATAAAAACCAAGTGATGCACAATGCAATTGCTCACCACCTGCCAATCAGTGCCCAGTTAGTACCTGAGTAGTGAGCCCCACCAGGACAACTCCCCCCAGTTTATATACTGGACATGATGTCCCATGGCATGGAATACCTCTTTGGCCAGTTTGGGTCAGCTGTCCTGGCTCTGTCCCCTCCCAACTCCTTGTGCCCCTCCAGCCTTCTTGCTGGCTGGGCATCAGAAGCTGAAAAATCCTTGACTTACTTAGTCTAAATACTACTCAGCAACAACCAAAACCATCAGTGTGTTATCAACATTCTTCTTATACTGAACCCAAAACATAACACTATACCAGCTACTAGAAAGAAAATTAACTCTATCCCAGCTGAAACCAGGACACTGCCTTTAATAAGTCTTAAATTTCTCTGGGCCGTGACCCTGCCCCTCCCCCCAAAACCAAAAGCCAAAACACCCAACCCCCAAGCCCCAGTCAGTGAACATGGGCTGAATTATTATCTGAGCAGTAAAAATACTGAAAATCAGAAATCCCTAAAAGGCAATTTATTTTAAATTTGCAATGTATTTCTGTGTGGCAAGGGGTCATAGTATTTTTTTAATATGGCTGTCAAGCTTTAATAATAATAATAATAATAATAATAATAGTAATAGTAGTAATAGCAGCAGCAGCATCTTATGTAACACTCACCTGTTAAAGTACTAGGATATGGACTTGGCACAGCTGAAAATGAAGATGATGCTCCTCCGAAGGGTGTCATTCCTGAGGGCCCTCCAAAAGGAGTCATGGAATGACTATTAAAATTAACTGCTGTTCCCTTTATTGACGGTGACTGTGTTGCTTGGCTGGAGTCTGACCCATAATGGCTGACGTGGGAAATAACAGGTTCTGGAGTATTATCAGTTCTGTATTTCATGGCTGGACCTTTATCTTCTTTGCTTTTAATGCACCCCATGGTCGCTTCTGTGAGAATGAGAGGAAAAAATAAGTTCATCTCCATGTTGTGTCTTTTGATAGTTAACACAGAAGATTCCCAGAAAGTTACTGAAAATGCTGATTTATTACTGGTTGAAAAAACCAAAACAACCCCAAGCAATTGCTCCCATGTGCAGTTTATAAACTCTGATGAAAAACTGCTCTGGAATAAAATCTAAGTCATTCCCAGATTGGAGAGGACATAATTATTTTCCCTTACAACAACACATACTAACAGCACATTTGGATTATTCTCCATCCCTGTTTCTTGGTGGACTGTAAATGATAAAAAAGACGACGAAAAAAAAGGAAAAAAAAAAAAAAAAAAGAGGGAGTCAGGCAACAGACCAGGAAAAGACACTGAAGACTTCTATAGCAGGATGGAAGGGGAAACAGAGGTGACAAATCCTGAGTCAGTGATATAAAACAAACCCAAAGCAATTATAGATAGAAAATGAGTGGAGCATTCCTGCTTTCTTTTTTAAGCACCCGTGCAATAAGGTCCTGACCTGCTGGTGGTATTACAAATAATATCTTTAAAGATGTAGAGACATTTTCATCCTTTGCCAGCCCCCAAGATACAACTCACAAACAAACCTGGCATATTCATGGCCACAGGACAGGGTTAAGCTCTAGAGTCTAACTAGAGCTAGAAAAAAATTTAGGAGAGTAATCGCAACATGTGTAGTGGTTTAGAAACTGAACTGTGCCCGAACAGGTTACAATCTATAGCCCTGATGGTCCAAGATTGCCACCAGCTCCCACTACAGGCAGACTGTGCCAGAGCCGTTTACTAGGGGACACTATTACCTGCTGATGGAGGCAACCAGAGAGGAAATGTGTTGCCAACAATTAAAATGATTGCGTCTTAGGAAGTCGCCATCTGCCATTTGTCAGGTGGTAACAACTGATAGCAAGCCTTTTCTGGCTTACCCCAGCTGGGAAACAAATCAGGAAGAAAACAGGAGTCTCTATTAGATGCAGCACTAGTCTGGCATGAAAATTTATGTATTATTGGGGGGGTGGGGGGGGTGGAAGTTAAAAATCTACTTTAACTTCAAAAGTAGAAACCCCTATGGATATAGGGACTCAGTTAAAAAAATAAACAGCAGCAGTCTGAAAGCATTAAAAATACATCTTTTGATAACTACAACAACTTTTTCATGTACTGTAACTAACAATTAGGGAAACACAGTGTTTCCCATTGTGTGCCTAACTATTTTTTTCCTTTTCAGTTCTCTTACCTTGTTAACTATTAGAAACAGAAATAGGGAATAAAGTAAATCTTACTAAACAAATGCTGCCTTAATATAGGCACACTGAGAGAAACCAATGCCCTCTGTATAACTAATCATTACAATACTAAAGATCCTGTAATTTCCTCAAGAACCATGAATCAGAGTTCCTGGAAAGAAGGTGGTCCATAGCTGGTGAAACACCATATGGAATTTACTGCTCATAAAGATTAAGAATATTCATGCTGTCAATTGAGCCCCTAATGCTGTAATGTAATACAATTACTGGTGCAGAAACAAGGAGGAACAAAGTCAAATGACTGCCTTTTTTACAAATCTCATCTAAGAATTTTATACAGAATAATGAACCACCACAAAAACACACCTTACCCTTTGTTTTTTGTTTGTTTTGTGTTTGGTTTTTTTTTACTTCTGGTACTATTATTGCCAACTTACTAATTGTGCACAAATGTTAACAGAGCAAGAGTCAAATACATGCATGAAGACTGTAGTGTGTCTAAATACCTTACACAAGATGCCTTACAAGCTACAGCAGAAAAGCCAGTTATTGTTTCACAACATAAGTCAATCAAGCACCCAAGCACATCCTTTTAATTTCTCTACCACTGCAAATAGACACTGTAATTTTAATCACTTTTTTTTGGCCACATGGCTGCCTGTTGTGAATTCTTGCCTTACTCTGAGGCCTATTTCTTTGATATTCTTTAAAAAACTGCAAAGTTTTCTGCTAGCACTGAATAGAAGTCAAATCACCTTTGCGAAAATGTCTTTGCTAATAGCACTGATTCCTTGCCTTTGGCTGAAAGTTAAGCATCTCATATGATTCAAAAGTCCAGCACACTACTTATGTTAATAAAGTAGATTAAAAGGGAATGTATGGACATTTGTACAAATAAGTGTTCATCAGAAATATTTTTCCTCCCTTACTTGCGGCATTTAGTTAACTTGTAACAGGCTGATAAGACTTCAAGTTTAAAAAAAAGAAAAAAGATTAAAAAAAATTTACCAAGTCCAGTAAAACTGCTGGATTCTGCCCATGGAATTGCTGATTTGATCAAATGGCCAGTGACAAAGCTACCCTGTACTGCAGTTATAATTGCTATCACCCATATGTGCTCACCCACTTAAGCTGTGGTTATCAGCAACAAATTACCTTCCGTACACTTCAGTGCCTCAAAAAAACCCCCCAGAACAACCCCTTATTGAAGACCTGAATTCTTTCTAGAGAAATAAAGTCAGCCTCTCCCTTGCTTCTCCCCTCCCCAGCCACTTCACTGTTAAGGTAATCTTCTTTCAGGGGTTAAAGAGATTAACAACAGAGATTCAATCAGCACTTCAAAGAGAAAGACATTCAGAAACAAGTAGACAAAAATTTAAAAGCTCTACTTTTTTAACTGCATACCCACAAAACAAAATTAAGGAAGTAAACTCCTTAGCTTTTAAAAGTCAAGAACATAGGTGGAAATTACTATAAAACACTATATGTATTTATGAGGAGGAATTAGAGGAATAAGGGGGGGCAGATGACATAAACCAAGAGTGAGTAGTAGGGAAGGGAAAAATGATTGCCCACCCCATGGGGGGAAAAACCCAATGACCTATTACTGTTTAGTCTTGTAATAAATTACTGGATAAAGAAAAAATAATCCCTAAACAGCTGGTATGCAGTGTTGGGTTTGATTATTCTGGTACTGCATTTGGTATCAAAAATATATGTAACTGAAATAAATTTACAACTGTTTTTACCACCCTTTGTCTGACCAGCAACTATTAAGAACACATTTCTGTCATAAAACTCATGGCTCTCTATCAGGAAACCATGTTCAGAAAAGCATGGACAAAAAGCACAGATGTCTTGTTCCACTTTCTAAATGAAAACAATCCTACGTTAGAAAGTTTTCAAGAAGAAACAGAAGTTAAAATGATTACTGGAAGGACAGCTGAAGGTTAGCAGGATGCCCACAAAAATCAATAGAAGAATGAGACTCCTCCAGGAAGTAGTCATCAAATGAGCTTTTAGTGACATATAATTTGACTTTGGCTTTTTGGAAAAGTCCCACAAAGGGCAAAAGTTCATTGTCATTCAATACTCTACAAACACCTCAGACAATGACAGAAGACCCTTATTAACCTCTCTGCCAAACAAGAGAGCTCCAAGAAAGTCAATGCTGCCCTCTTATCTTCCCAACTCCGTTTTATAGCAGTGCTGGATTATGAGGAAAGCTTTGCTCAACAACAATTGAAAAGTGGGGTCATTAAAGCCTTTACTGGGTGTGTGGGTCCTTTTTTTTTCTGCTTTCCTTTCAGAAGGATGACCTACCAGCCCAAGAAAAATGAGTTTTTCCTCAAGAGCCATCATATCCTAGGACACCGACAAACAGTTCCCTTGGGGTGTCTGTGGCTTCATCCATCCAGCCTGGAGAGGTAGGTGCCACAAGGGAACCACTCGTTTGTCCAATGCATCTTTGCTCTTTCCAGTTGATAGTTACACAAGTTATCTACTCATTGGTTCCCTGGGACATAAGGTTCTCGGGAGTGCTTCGAGAAAGGTCTCCTACTAGTGTGGAGAAAGATGCTAGAGCTTTCTTTGAAAGAGGTGATTTTAACGCAGGTGGATAAACTGACAGTCTGTTACAGCTAGCTGCCTCAGAGCAAAGCAGTCTGCAGATGCTCAGAAGGGCTAGATGTTAGCCTCCAAAACCCTGAAGACCAAAAGCTGGGAGAGCCTCACGTTTGTTTCACTTGCTGTAATGGACTTGATAACAAAACCCATTCACTAGAAAAAAACCAAGAAAAATTAGTTTCCTCGTGGGGCCAACTGGAGGTACTCTTCTGATCTTGTGCTTCTCTGATGATACAGCATGTCCCCAGACACCTTCTGGAGACTTCGTCATGATGTAAGACCAGCTGCACATAGACGTTCTGATATACCGCAAAGGGAAAGACACTCGAAGGAGTTGTTCTCTTTTCAACCTCCAGACTAAACCAGGTACTAAAACCGTGCAAGAACTAATGGGTAGAGCAAAAGAAAAATCACCAAGGGGAAGGGCAGGTTGCAATGTTTCTTTTTTCCATTGCTTTTGATTACTGAAATTCAGTTCATACAGCCAAAACCAGCACATAACTCATTTTTCACTATGAAGAAAGAGTCAAGTTAGAAGAACAAGCAAGTCAAATCTCTTTCCAGAAGGATAAAGACTGCAAATATCCTCCTGCCTAAAAACAACAACAAAAAAACCCTGAAAAACATCCCCCATGCTACATAACATAAAAAAGGATTTCACGTGAGGTTCACAAATTGCTAATAAAAAGACAAAAAAAATTTGAAGATTTCCACTGCTACTCTACCTTCACTTCTCAGCGTTAGCAAAAACAAATTGTTTCTGTCAAGAAAAGAAGTGCATTCACTTCTCAAATGTGAAACAAATGTCTTACAAAAAGGTCCTCTTAACTTTCAACCAAAGTCATGATTTAAAGTTATTAAAATTTCATGCAATTGATGAAGACAGGATATTCTGTGGAAAGTTTGCTAATGGATCCATTAGCTGACAGCTGACTATTTCCTCAAAAATGGGCAGAGCTGACTCCATATGACACCGGAGACATGCAATCTATACTGCCTTTTCATAAACTAGGCAAACGGAGCATCTGCCAAACAGCTGGTTTCAGCTGAAGGTATCGAGAACTCATTTATTAGAAGTGACATAGGCTGAAAGAAGCAGAGATAACCAGAAAAGAGGCTTGTAACAACTCCTTTGGCCAAAACTATGACATCCAACTAATTCAGTCCACCTTTAACAGGTCACTGCTTTGGTATGAAAATATACTTTCTCATCTACAAAGCAACCTGCCATGTTTGTATAGGAAAATACACTAAAGAATTGTCCTGTGTTCTTTGCAGAGTAGATGCAATTTTTAAATTATGCAGTTTTTATCATATGATATATTTTATCTTTTATGAGCTGTCATAAACTGCAGTTTGTTTACTTTACCACGAACAATTCATGGCATTTCAAAGAATGATGTTCTACTGGATTCAGTTTTATAATTAGCAATAACATTAGTGTAACGAGACCTTAGAGAGTCTGTATCATTATGCATTTAAAGTGCAACTAACATGACCTTGTAATTAATGATCTATTAAGGAGCAAAAAGTGAAGATAAAGGAAGAAGCATTAAAAAAAAAGACACCGAAGCAAGGATTTTGGTTACTAGAATTTCAATGTTTACCACACATCTTCATGCAGTTCTACCACCCAAACCCCCTATAAAACAGCACTTTAGACCTTAGGTTTCCCATACACTAAAAATGTATTTAAAAATAAAGAAAAATCCTCTTTATCACTGACCAATGCAATCTGAAATTTTGATCCTAATGTTTCTACAGACCAAATCCTGCTTCTATCATGACTACACAAACATAATCAAGAAAAAATTCTGAGGCTGCTGTGGTAATGCTTTTGATTTCATAGAAGCAGAACAAACCCCAGACTGTTTGCTAATAAAGCTACAGCTAGCAAACCCAGCATAGCAAACAGAGGACTCTGTACAAAGAGAGAAAAAACAATGAGTATAAAGTTGCTTTTCTAGTTGGACATTTTGTATTTCAGAGTTAAAAGCTGTTGGAAATATTACATATTGCTGTTCTGGTTCATGTTTTTTTACAGGAATCAGAACCTTAAATTTGCATTAAATTAATGATCAAGACTGATCATTCTACTGTAGGAGCTAGTTACCTGGCTGACAAGATCATTAAAACAACTGTGCTCTGAAGGAATACCAGAGCTCAAAACTACCTGGAAAATTAGGATAAGCAGGAATTGCATAAAAAAGAGTAAGGTCCTTCATTCCTTCATGTGCTTCCATGATTTCTTGACTTTTTTTTTTTTTTTTTTTTTTTGGAGTGGAAGACAAGAATTTTGATATAAGTATGCTTCCTCTGAGATTTGAACAACTCAGATGTGGGAAACTTGCTCAGATGTATCAGACTTTGGACATCGTATCTATGAAGGAGACAGAGGATTTCCAGCCCTCCAATTTGAATTGTCCCAGACAAAGTCTTCCCTCCTGGAGAAACACCTACTGTCATTTTTGGAACTAACAGGTGGGAGATGGAGCTGCCCCAGCAGGCAGAACAACCCTCATACCAATCTACACCAGGCCTTACCATCTGACTGCAACATCCCATTAGATGCCAGGTTACAAAGCTGAAGGAAAAATTAACTACTGCAACAACAAGTTCTAACAAAAAAAGTAGAATTAAGGATTATCAGTGAGGCAAAGTCAGGAGAGATGCGAGCACTCTGTTTTGCCTCCGAGTCACACCTTCCTTTTATCTGGACCAAACATGCAGGATCTCCTCTCACTCACTCTGCATTTGGACAGCTGAATCTGTAAAGGCAGTCTTCAAAATGAAAGACAGGCAAAGGCTGCAGGAGCATATTGGAGCCAATGATCATGTCATGGATGATGAGTGTCTGGCTCTGCAAAATACACACTCATAAAATTGTGTGTGTTTATAATCAGCTTCGCCTATGCTGTCTAAGATTGTGCATTTTCCTTTGACCAGATGTTGTACACAAGCATAGCAAGAAAAGGTGGCTTTTCCAATCAGACTAGTAAGCGGTCAGGGAAGACAGCCTAGAGGTGGAAGGAAGCAAGCCTACTGTAATTCTAAAGACTTTTCTAACCAAAGAAGATCTAGTTCAGTATCCCATAGCCAATAGTGGCCTTTGTCCCTAACCAGGAGCATTTCTTTCACCATGGGCCTGGACTCTGACAATGAAAAGGGTTGTCTCTTTGCAGAATGAGTAACCAGCAGGAGATGCCTTGGAAGACGAAAGGAGCAAGATGAGCACAGACTGCTCCAACCTCCACCAATCTGTAGCTCAGAAAGTCCACAGTCAGAGATGAAGGACTCAGCCACACAAGAAAAGTCCTACAGGTGGACCTAGCTTATGAATTTAAACTAATGTACTTAATTGTTGATAGAACATCTGCACAGGATTTGCATTCCAGTCTGAGTATGTCCTGACTTGAATTGTTTTATGCTGCCTGGTTTAAGTCAGAACAATCATATCCAAGAAAATAAAAAGTTATTACTATAATGATACAGATTTAAACATCATAACTTTCTGTTCCACACAAGGCTTCTGAAAACCCACAGGAGGTGAGTGTTGTAGCTCAGACCTGGACTGAGATATTCCAAGTGCGACTGTAGTGGCCTGACTTCTAGTCTGATACACCTGAGCAAGCCTTCCTCATCAAAGCTGTTCAAGCACCTGAAAAAGCACACATCCGTCATCAACCTCTCCACTTCAGCTGGAAGCTGCCCACCCCATGTGCAAAGCAACAGAAAGCACAAAAGAAAGAAGATGCTGGGTGGACAAAACAAACAAAAAAATACACAGGGCCTAGCTGGGGGTACCTGACTGACAGCCAGAGGGAGCTGCTTCTAACTTCCAGAGCAAAGCAAATATGTAAAACTTAAATGTTTAAACTTCATTTAAAAAAAAACCCTACCAATTGCTAAATAGAAGTTCCATTTTAAGAAAGTTTGTTTTCAGGATCTATTTTAAATTTTCAGTGAAGTCAGCATATTGTTAACATCCAGAACGAGTAAAAAATAATTTGTGCTTTTGCATATCCAACAAAAAACCTGCCCACAAACCTAAGGCAGGCGATGCAAAATACACAACACCATTGGACAGACAACACTGATGGATTAATTTTCTGTATTCCAGCAGTCAAGATCACACAGGAGAGATTAACTAAAATATCAGAATTACAAAAGCAGTTTTATGTGCTGAAATATATAATACATTTACATGAGGCCATTTTTAAAATTTAGAGTTACAATGCCTAGCCATACAATTTCAAGCCTTTAGCACAGAGACATTTTATCTGACAACAGATGATACCACAGACAAAACAACCAATATATTGTCTA
>JANZLQ010000029.1:1676619-1699430 GCA_026212715.1 Elanus axillaris | reverse complement strand
AGCGGAGCAGAGGGGCAGAATCCCCTCCCTCGACCTGCTGGACACGCTGCTTTGGATGCGGCCCAGGGAACGGCTGGCTTTCTGGGCTGTGAGCGCACATTGCTGGGTCATGTCCAGCTTTTCATCCACCAGTTCCCTCAAGTCCTTCTCCACAGGGCTGCTCTCAATCCCTTCATCCCCCAGCCTGTGTTGATACTGGGGATTGCCCCAACCCATGTGCAGGACCTTGTACTTGACCTTGTTGAACTTAATGATGTTCACATGGGCCCATTTGAGACTCTGGTACTTATTTTGGCAGCAGCCACTGTCTCTTATGATTCTCAAGTCTTTTTCAGTACTGCTCTAGAACAGAAATTTCCACATCCTGAAAGCACAGCCCACATCCTTCTTGCTAGAAGTACAATAATTTGCCGTATTAAACAAGCATGACTCAACTGGATTACTCCAATCATGAAGCTGTGAGACAAATTTGGGAAAAAAAAATATTAAAAATAAATCTATCACTCCTCTGAAAATGGAGACAACAGGACACAGTAAGAGCTCACCATTACCCTGACCAGGGCTTCTCACAGTTATCTCCAATAATTCATTGCCCCGTTCATCATCTACCCGGCAAGCACCTGGCAATATGTTTTACAACAGGCATGGAGCTCAGCCATGCAGCAGTTCTACCTTCCAAGCTCATCTGCTTCTGCAAGAGAAAGACATTTCTGCTGCACCTCAGCAAGTACACTGCAGAAGGAAAGCACCCACTTTCTTCTGGTCTTGAGAGGCAAAACTGGCTTATTTGTAGGTTACAGTCACTTGTCCCGGGTCAGGGTTGGCTCCTGCAAAGAAGGTGTATCCTCTGCCTTCAACAGAAAAGTTTTGTACCAAATGTGGGCATTTTGCTAACGATTTTGTGATCCGGCTACCAAAACACCCAAACCAAACCCAAACCCACCTTAATTATTTGCTTTCAAAAGCAATGTGTTACTTTCCCTCATGTTCATGTTGTCCCATTTGCCTAAGGAATCAAAATAGTCAACTCCTTCCAGCTCCAGACTAGCAATTAAGAGTGACATGTATGGGTGTACCAAGCCTGCAATGATGGCATATAATTGAAAACCACAGAGCATTCACTTCCTATTCCTTGTTGGTTTTCCTTTAGACTCATCTTCAGCTGATTTTTCCTCTACCTCTTAAAACTGTTGAAAGGGCTTTAAACACAGTTCATAAAAGCCTTTCTGAAAAAGATGTCAAAGACAAACTTTTCCTGAGGGTGTTCTTATTTGATGGAGCAAAACAAAGGCAAACCATCTCAGTATTTCCTGTGATGGGGAGGTTTATCAAAATACAGCTCAAAAAAATGTTCAAGTCTTCAGACATCTTCTAAGGATATTTTAAAGATGACAACAGTTTTCTGTTCATCTTTCTGAAAGGTTTTCCATATTAGGCAATGGGTCTTTAATTCAGCATTTTCCAGCTCAGGTTACTCCCTACCATGCAGGCAATAGAATCCAAGCATGAACTAGCCAGCAGCATGTAACAAATTATCAGATCACTACTCTCCAAAGATATCAAAGTTATCAGTTGTGTTCACTTTGCACAAGTTAGCCACCGTACAGGATACAAAATAAAAAAGGAAAAGACAAGAGAAGGGTGTGAAGAGAAGACTGAAGAGATGCTAGAGCAACTACTGGAGTGCTACAAGTTCTCTTTAAAAGAGAAACAATATTAGTAATCAAAGAACAAAGAAAAGAGCAATAGAAAGTAGTTTTGACATATTTCATGTAGGTAAGTACTGTTAACCTACAATAGGATACACCACAGCACAAAGAGATCCTTCGGTTTTTATCAGCAGGTTCAGTTAACGCTCTTCTAAATAGGTAAGTAAAATGCCTTGGCCATTTTGTGTTCATGATCACTCTGGTACCTAGTTTTCAGGAGTACACAATGTATACTTAAAGATTCTCTTCAGGCTAAATAACTACTGCTTAGTAGCAAATTTTCTTGTTCCTAACCAATAAGCAGAACTTTTAGCAACACTCTTTTGGCTCCAAAAATATTGCCAGAAGGAAGGACAATTTCCATTTTAATTAAATGTTAATGGTAGAAACATTGAAGGGTGGGGGAAAGATACTAGGGATTCAGCAGAAGACTGTATGTCAAACAACTTACTCCTGAGTAACTTCCACAAGTTGTTAAAATTTTGGTCACAGGTCAGAAGGATTTAAGTTATGAGTAATAATGAAGGAAACAACATATTAACAATATTTAAAAAGAATTAATGCTGCCTGATAGAAACATTGCAATGATAGAACTTCTCATCTTCAATAATTAGCAGCATGCTTAAAAGAGCTGAAATATGTATCTCGCTGCAGATTTGACAAGCTCCAACTGAAAATTTCAATAAAGCAAGTATTTATTGAAAACAAATTTAAAAGATGCGAACATTTAAAATAATTCTATTTTATTATATTCCCATAAAATAAGAGAAAGGGAAGAAAGCCTTGTTCCATGTCTCTCCTGGAGAGTGGGGGAGAGGTATTTTAAGTCCTTTTACATGGTTTTCTTATTCATTTCAGTGTTTTGGTTCTTCTTAAAGCGATCTAAACTAATGGTTTACAAATACATAAAAACTATTTCTCACTTCTCATAAGCTTAAATAGGGAGCTGTATCTGAGAGAAAGTTAGAGGTGTTCCCTATCCAGCAGAAATGGGATTTCTTTGCTAAGCGTCAAATCTTCTATACTGAAAAAATTCCTTAAGTCCTCAGCAATTTTATAAACTTAATGCTTCTAAATGTCATCTTTCAAGCAGGAAGCAATGCAGTACTATCATCCCACAGGTTAGCTTTAAGAATCAATTTTGCTTATTTTTAAACACTGTCTTCTAGACTAAACATGAAATGAATCTGTTGAAAAACAGGTTCTGCTGTTTGGAGCAATTTGTGGACTGCTTGCTGTCAGAATCCACTGCTATTCACAAAGAATAATACTGATAACCCTGAGGATGAGCAGAATTAGAAGTACCCGTACCTTCAGCCACTAGAGGAACAGCATAGTTCACTGGTGACAGGTCTAAAGACAGGTAAGATCTGCACAACACAGCACTAAACCCCAAATACACAGTAAGAAGAAAGGAAAAAACAGAAGGGAATATCTTCCTTGGAACAGTCTATAGGGAAAGAATAGGTAGCACTTCATATTTCTACCAAATACTAATTGTAACTCAACATGAAGAAGGGATATTGTCCTCAAGCAAAGTCCTACTCAGTATCAAGTGAAGAGCTCAGCTATTGCTCCTTATCACACAAACCGACAGGTTTGCATTTCGTGCTCATACAACACCCAGCATTAAACTGCCAGACTAGGGATAGGGAGAAGAATTATCCAGCCACTCCCAACTGGAAGAGACTACTGGGTTTTTTTATGTCCCCTCTTGCAGGGAAGGTATTTTTTTCTTGGAGTGCCTGGCAATTTCTATCTGACAAATGCTCTGCTAGTGTTAAGGGCTGGTGATGTGCTTCATCTGTCCTCATATCTTCCTGTAGCATGTCGTAGCTGTGACTTCTGACTTCTGCTGGTTTTGTTAGAGAGCTAAGAAGTGTTTTAGATCCATGTCAGTAAAAGTAAGAAGTCCACAGGGTAACTGTACAGCATCCACTTCTCCAGTTAGGAACCCCAATAACCCTTCAGTTCCCAAGTTCCAACCAGTGATCTCCGCTAAGCTCCTAGTGAGGAGCTCCTCTACGCACCATGTTTGCAACTGGTGGAGGAAAATGTTCAAAGGATACAGGTTTCTATGATATACATAACCTGAAATGTTGTTCTAGTCCCAAACTACTTTTCTAGAATGTTCAGGCTGATGTAGGAAATAAACAAATACTCACTTTAGTGCAAAAAAACCCCAAACAACTTGACAGAGCTCCATCAGCCTTTGCTATATAACTGAACATAAGTATAATTAATCGGATAGAAAAATAGAAGTGGTACAACAGCAATGGGATTGGTAATAATGTCTTGGTTTTGATTCAGGTATAAGGATAAAGTCTGATGGCAGGACTTGATCAGTGCGATCAAGAGGATAGAGTTGCCACAAATTATGACATAAAAAGCAGACATCCCAAAAGGAAAGAAATAGGAAAGAAGAGGAGATTGCCACTGACAGGAATCAAGATGTATAAACGCAAAAAAAGAAGGGGGGGCGGGGAATGAAGAGTTTTCAAGAATGGCAGAGTAAGCAAGCATGGCACAGCATGAAAAGTACTTAAAAAGGATACTAGCCATTCCAAGTGTCTGCTGCAGACAAACAGAAACAAAAAATAAGGAAGGTATCTGCACTGCCTACCTTTTGGTCCTGAAAATTTGAAGGCTGGATCACCTTACACAGGCTTCCTGTACAACCAGTAGAGAGGCACAGGCTCCTCTAGAGGAGCAGTGATTTTAAGGACACCTAAACACTTCTGTATTTTTTTTCATCCCTAACATTTAACAGAAAGTTTCAAGCAGAAAGAAAACTGTGTTATATGCTCTGCTTTTCTCATTATGCTAGTCCCTGTCATCATCCCCCCCACCCCAAAAATCAAACAAGTTAGCAACAAGACTAGTCTGATAGACTCACACAGCTAGATGCTTAGAAATTGGGCAATGTGAATATACACTACTTGTTAAGTTTCAAATCTGCCATAAAAGCAAAATACAAAACAACACAAAATACAAAACAGGCTACAGAGTGCTGATGTTAAATCTCTGAAACCTAATTCATGGAGGAAAACATAAGACTTCTACTCAATTGTTGTGCCAGTCAAGCTAGCGTCCTTTCTAATAATTCTGTATTTTAAACTAATGACATTTATATTCAGTAATGGACTTAAGGTGGAATCAATTTTCCAAATTTAGACATCCATCTGGGGGTGAGATGAATCATGCAATGGAAGTGCTTGTTTCTCTCCACTGACTATAAAGGGAACTAGCTCATGTATAGGCAGCCAAAGCTGGCATTCACCAACCTGTCTCCTGACAGCTAATGCTCAAGTTCACATTGCATAGCATGCCTGATGGTAATCTGCTATCACTGAATCAAAAAATTAGGCTAGAAAAGTTTTCTTTCAAGAAGGTGAGAAGCAGCACTGCCCTAAATCAGCATCTAGAATTAGCTTAAGTTGTATGTAAACATTAGCAGTCACTATTTCCCCTTGCACAGCAGTTAGAGGTCTGTTTGTGGAAAGATAACTACACATTTCAAATACCTTCCCCCCTCCCATCTGACATCTCTGTATAAATCTTAACACCTGTTGACTATGAAAGAACTATTTTAAAATAATGCAACCACATACAGAAAGCTATTCAGAAGCCCACAACTTCATAAAATGATAATGTACCTGGATGAAAATATATTACTAACTCTACTAATTGCCTTAATTCAGCCTAAACTTTAAGAATGTTTCTACAGAAAGCAGAGACTTAGGATTCAAAAATCAGTGACACAGTTAAGTATACTACTAAATCAAAATAATCTATTAAGGTTGAACCAAACAGCAAAAATCTGTGACTTGCACAGCTGCCACCTTAACAAAAGGCACAGGACAGCTATATTAAATAGCAGCCTCTTGTTTCAAATACTGTGAATCTTCTCAAATGCAGTATTTCTGTCTAGCACAATGTCCTCAATATTACTTCTCCATTTAAAAGTAGAGAGGTCCCTTGATTATTTCAATAGTCACTACAGACACAAAGAAGTATACTTTTATTGATAAACTGGTAACATACAACAGAGAGATACAGGGGCTTAGCATGTCTCTGGGAGGGAAGGGCAATACAAAATCACTACAAAGGAGTCCAAAGGGAGAGCAGAAATAACCAGCCTGCAGACAGCCCAGACCATGCAATTGTTCAATCAATACCCACTCAAAAATGCCTCTTCCTTAAAACACCTCTTTCCCTAAAGGCCCTCTATTGTGTAAGGAGTGCATGAGAGAAATGTCATTGGAAGTGCATTCATTACATGACCAAAAAAGTACTACTCAGCAGTAACAGGACAACATCATAGGAAATTAAGCCACCAACTGACGTGTACCTGCAGTACTAATCCTGCCCTGAACATGACCCTTGCTTCCTGGTGATTTTATATTTTGATGGTGCATAGAAGGTCACACAAAGCGGAGAACATGCACCTAGTGGCCCTAAACAACCTCCCTAAATAGGTTAGCACCCCATTTGGGCACCAAATTTTGAGTGCTAATGGTAGAAACGATTCTGGAAAACAAGTAAGAGAAATTAAAAAAAAAAAAAGGCAGGGGGGCAGGTTTTACAACAAAGGAATAGCTGTACTGAGCAAGACCCAAAGATCCATGCCCATTCAAATACCCTCTCACTAACAGCAATCAATAACGGATACCAACTGAAGTGTGTAAGAACACAATAAATATTTAGTAATACTTCCCCAGAATACTCCCTAAGCCCCCAACAGTTTGCAGAAGCAGGATTTCCTGTACTAGAATAGGTATTTGCATTTGATGATTCTTTGTCCATGAAACAGCAGTTTCCCTCTGCATTGATGTAATGTTTAGCCTCCTTAAATTCCTGAGGCAAGAAATTCTATAGCTTAATTACGCCTTCTGCAGAGAACCACCTCCTTTTGTCTGTTTTCAATTCATCAGCTGCTAGTTTCATTAGATACCTCTTAGTGTGTGTGCACTAAAAAAAGACAGTGAATAAACACTCCCTATTTACGTCCTGTTGGCTACTGAACACTTTACACGATTCTGTCACACTGCTTTTCGGTCACCACTTCTACCCTAACAAATTCATGTTACTAGTCTTACAGAAACTGCTTCATATTTGCTATTCCTTAAACCTTCAGCTATGTTTTTTTTTTGAGAAAATGACAGGATGAGTGGGGCAGAACGATATCAAATAATCCAATTTATTATTTTTTTTAACAGTGTAATCATTATTCTTCTTTTCTTTCCTAACCATTTCTAGTGGCAATAGTCAGTTTTAAGCTCATATTTTGAGATGCAAAGGTAAGCTTGCTCCTCCTCACCTTCAAATACACCACATGAAGCTATTTATGAGAAATTTCATCTGCCATTTTAACGTCCAGATGCTGAGCACTGTCGAGTCCTTGTGCAATGCTGTGTCCCTGTGCCTTTGCATCTACTACCCATCAGTAAAGTCCATGAGCTCACTTCTCTTCTACATCCTGTATGAACTCAAACATTGTCCATTAACATATCCCTGGAGAATTATTACCTGGGACCCCTCTCTATCCCATTTACTCCAGTTTTCCATCTCTTATATTTTAGTCATTAATTTCACCACATAAAGTCCTTTTCCCCTACCCTACTGCTGCTTAGTTTCTTCAAAATTCTTTGGTTGTGGCCCTTGTCAAATACCCTTTGGAAATCCAAGTAAACTATTTCTATCAGATATTACTTATTCATGTGCTCGCCTTCAGAACACCTCCAGTGAGTTTGCAAACTATGACATCCCTTCATAGCAGGCTCTTAGCTATTCTTCAATGTATCATGTTTATCCATGTTGTCTTCATTATTATTTTGACTGATCTACTTAGTACACTTGCCTGTGGTTTCCCAGATCTCTCCTGAAGCTTTTTTTTTAAATAAAATCAGTGTCACATGCAGTTTAAGACATTACAGATCATACATAAATATATTTATATCTTAACTAGATGTTGTATTTATTGCTCAGTGTCTACAGTGCAATGATCCTTGCTTGCCATTTTCCAAATGCACATGCAAGCCTCTCTAAAGAGATATGAGTGTTGGGCTTTTTTTCCCTAGAAGGTTTAAGCAGTATCTTTGGGAAGATCAGTACATGATAAGGATTTACTCTAACAGTAATAATACAAATATTTAGTTATATCAAAAGAACTCTTATCTTTCCAGTCTGTAAATGATAGTTCCATCAATGTGTTCCTGAGCAGTAATAGTCACTCAACTATTTAACAGCTGTCCTAATTACCAGAAAACACAAATGAGCTTGCAAAAACAGTTATTCATTTGCAAATGAGATACGGTTCAAAGGGAAGTATAACTTCTAACATCTTGCTAGAAGACTGGAATTGAAAACGTCTGCAGAAATTACAAACACCAACCAGGCAACTTGAGACAAGGACTAAACGAAGTTCACCCATTTTTTCTTTGGCGTAGTGTTGACTTTCATCTTATTTTCTATTTATAAGTCTAAAGACAAAGAGTTGAAAACGAGTAAGTCCTATCTTACTGAACTGATCAGGTGCCTTTCTGTGATGCAAACTCAAATGTTAGGTTTCATTGTGACCATATTTCTATTGGTAATCTGTTAAACATAAGAGTGTGTTTAAATTCCTGTGCAACTGTTTCAGGTCCTTTCTCATCTCTATATTTTGTATTAGTTTAAAGGAAGTTTGTAGTTCTAACACCAACAGAACAGCATGGATTCATCAATTCAGTATGTTTAGTCAAATGTAGAGAGAAAAACAAAACACCTTATCACCATTGGTAAAGAGACCACTGGAGCACTTGTAGCATTCACATTCTAAGTTTTTACAGTATTAAGTAGAAAAAAAAAATGACATTATCACAGATGTTGAAAAAAACACCTTTGCAAATAAGACATCAAAACATTTCCTTGACTCTGGTGCTGCTCATTCTTCCAGGCAGAAGCAAAGTTAACAGTTCCAAACTCCTCGCCACTGCTGGCCGTGGGGGTGGGGAGAGGACACAATGGACAATAAACCCATACACAGACTTGATATTAATAGCAGAAAGCAAAGAAACCCAAGAGAACAATGCAGTCGCAGAGTTATCTCCCCTCTTCCCAAGTTGTCATAAACAAGCTGGTAGAAACAACAACAAAAGCGTGGCTGCCAAAACAAACAAAAATATTCTGCCTTTCAACACCTGTGTTTTGTTTCATTTCCACTACCACACTGTTGTGGCCCTCTTAAATCCTTTCATGAAAATCACAGAACAGCTGAAGTTGGAAGGGACTTCTGGAGGTCATCTACTCCAATCCCACCCTGCCTAAAGCCACATCAACAACAGCAAGTTGCTCAGGGCTGCGTCCAGTTGGGTTTTGAGTTATTGCCAAGGATGGAGGCTCCACAACTTTTCTGGACCACCTGTTCCAGCGTTCCATTGCCCTTACAATAAAAAACCCCACATTTTTTTTCTTATGTTTAAATGGAATTTCCTGTCTTACAATTTGTGCCCATTGCCTCTTGTCCTGTCACTGGACACTACTGAGAGGAGCCTGGCTCTGTCTTCTTTATTCCACATCATCATGTATTTATACACATAAGATCCGCCAGAGCCTTCCTTCTCTTCTCCAGGCTAAGCAGCCCCAGCTTTCTCAGGCCTTCCTCATAGGAGAGATGCTCCAGGCCCTTAGTCACCCTAGTGGTCCTTTGTTGGACCCTCTCCATTACATCCATGTCTCACTCGTACTGGGGAGCCCAGAAGTGGACACAGCACTCCTGGTATGGCATCACCAGTGCTAAGCAGGGTGGAAGGATCATCACCTCCTTGACCTCCTGGTAACGATTTTCCTAATACATCCAGGACACCACTAGCCTCCTCTGCTGCAAGGGCACATTGCTGGCTCACGTACATCCCGGTCCTTTTCTGCCAAGACGCTTTCTGGCTAGGCAGCCCCCAGCATGTACTGGTGCCTGGGGTTGTTTCTCCCCAGGGGCAGGACTTGGCATTTCCCCTTATTAAACTTCATGAGGCTCCTGTCAGCCAATTCCTCCGGTATGCTGAGGCTCCTCTGGATGGCAGCACATCCCTCCGGTCTATCAACCACTCTTCAGTTTTATATCCTCTGCAAACTGCACCTCTGTGTGACCACCTAGGTCAGTAAGGAAGGAGTTAAACAGGACTGGCCCTGCTACTGAGCCCTGAGGTACACCACCAGGGACACCGGCCTTTGGCTGGATTGAGTCCGGACTGAGTCCGCAGTTGAGCCAGTTTCCAGTCGCTCTCACTATTCACTCACCTGGTGTGTACTTCATCACTTTGTCTGTGAGGATGCTATGGGAGAGCATGCTGAAAGCCTTACTAAAGTCAAGATAAACAACATCCACTGCTCTGCTCTCATCCACTGAGCCAGTCATCTCACCACAGAAGGTGGTTAAACATGATTTCCCTTTCATAAATCCATGCTATGCTGACAGCTCACAATCAACTTCTAGTCTTTCATATAGGAAATTATTCTAGCTGCTGTTCTTCGTCTTTTCCAGTCTAAGTAATTTTTTTCTGATGTATACAATACACATACTCATTAATAGTTGCACATCTACTAATTGGGATGTCCTCAAAACAACTAACAATCTCACTGCACCGCTTCACAAACTACTTATTCCAGCCAGGCACTGAAATAACAATGCTTCTTTTTTTGTCCACAAATGTATCTAAACTAATAGCAATGTTGTTGCAGCTGTAATGGCCTAATGATCTCAGAGCAGCAAGGAAAACACCCTCCTCCCCACCCCCAAATATACTCACTGTTGGGAAAATACAAGTTTACCAGGCATACTGTTCAACCATCATGCCTGTAAGAATTTTTCTCTCCTTTAAACTGAGCATTTTGTTAATAGCATACTTTCTACACACCTAGTATAACTCTCATATTTTGTAAGGCTTTTGACAGAAGTCGCTCCTTTTCTCAGATTTCCTGGCCTCCCTGAAATAGAGTCATCAGGAATTTCAGGGAGCATCTTCTCCACATGTTTTTTCCTTAACTTTTTTTGCCTTCTCTCTTCCTTTCAGAAGTGCAGTGAAGACATATCAGACCTCAACCCATGCTAAGAAAAGGCCCATGCTTACACTTATTGGGGAAGAAAGAAGGCACAGCACCAAATCCTCTGCATTCAAGCAATGGTGTACCTATAAGGTAAGCATCCTTTCAACCTCCACTAAAACTAAAAATGCATCAAAAAACTTTGGCCAGCAAAGAAGCAATGCAGTTTACCTAAATTCTGTGTGGTTCTAAACATTTCCAGGTAGTGGATAATCCAGTAGCTGGTTTGGCTAAACGGTAGATCAGCTCTGTAAGTCTTACAGTAATGGCAGGCTACAGTTGTGGTTTTACACTGTGTTATACATCCAACTAAGCATTTCAAACACACGCTGTGGCATTAAACTGAACTGGAAGAGCAGATTACAACACGAGTCTGTATTCTTTCACCAATTTAGTGCTGTACTGCCAAAAAAGAGTCCATTTTAAAAGCCATGTTGTACATTTGGCCAGGACACGTCTGCTGTAGTTCCGACAGACCAAGGACGATCGTCTGACAACAGTTTCTGGGGTACTAATGCTCTCTGCAGCCAAGTGGTTGACTAAAATATTTTAAACAAATTTGGACACACTCCCAATCAGATTATAACAATTTCCAGGCAGCTGAAGCCCTGGGCCAACGTTAGTTGACAGCACCCATTTAAAAACTCTTTCACACTTGTGCAAAGTTAAATCAACTTGGCACTCTCTCTGGTAGGCAATTGTCTCCTTAAAGTATGAGCACTATTCATCCAAGTGAATTGCTGCATTAAGGGGACAGTTGGCTGGCATGGGGAGGACGGGACTGATTGACAATGCGCCTTAGTCACAAAGAAGTTGCAGCAAGAGTTTCTAAAAACCAAGAAGCAGTTAAAACCATGAATAGACGAAGCTAGCTGAACACGAAAAAAGTACAGGATGTTTCCGGGAAGATGCTGGTGGTTCAATAAGCTTCCTAACTATGACTAATCTTAAAACAGTTCTTGTGTCTTGTTTTGTAAATTTAGCACCTCAAGTGTTTCAGAGAATTTCAGTTTCCTACTTAACCCCTTAACACCAGCTAAATATTGCAGCAGCAGTTATTTGTGGAGGGGTTTTATGCAGAACTATGTATGCTAAATGGCTAAGAGCTCTGTGGATCTGCATTCTTCCCAGGGAGGGGATTTTATTTCACATGTGAAATGTTAATAAAGAAACACCGAGCAGCATTTAAGGACTCATGCTCAAATTATTCTAAGGAGATTACAATGTTCCAGCCCCCCTTCCCTTTGTGAAACTTCAAAGAGAAAATACAAGAAAGCCATACAGTGCCTAGGTCAAAATCATCAGACTGCTGAATTAATTCATGATCCCAACAGATACCAGAAGCACTGAAAGAAAAACATGATATGCAAGAGTGACAAACGATACATTTTACAAGCAGCATAGCAGAGTATTACATAAGTAATCACTTTATTTGAGTTCATTTTTCAAATTCTATTTCTCCATCATTTGTGTACACAATACAGTTGCCGTTGTGTAAAGCCTAAGAAAAAGATGCCAAAGGCACTACTGCGTACTGTGGAAGTCATGGGATTACTCCAGATACCACCAGCAAACACACGGGATAACATCCAGTCCAACTTTTGGTGTAAATGGATTCCCCTCTTCCTACCTCAGTGAGACTACAGAAACCAACTCAGGACGCCAGCCTGATACTGAAAATACAAACAAAGCCCCCCAAATCCCATACAACTTGTCACATAAAGCCTATTAAATTTAAACAGTACATGGATCCCTTTCAGCTACTTAAGGATAAACTGTATGAACATTTGCTAACAGTTTATAAAGTGTTTGATTTTTCTTGTGATAAATCTTATGCTACATAGACAAAAGTTCATAAACAGATTCTATTTTGTTAAATAACTGTAGTCAAAAATAAGTGACATCTTATTCACTGCTCAATGCAGTGAATTAGTATAACTGTACTATCCAATTGGAAAAAGGAAAAAGTCTTTGATTCAACTGCTAAATTAACCTAGCTGTTTGAGCTAACGGATCCAATTCCATTGCCTATAAAGGCAGGCAACGCTTCTTTGTCTTCATTTTATACTTTAATGAAGTCTACTTCAATAGATTTGCCTCCACTTATCCCAGAGGACAATTTGGTCCTTTTGTGTAAAGCTAATCCAGCTCTCCCTGAAGTCAAGGGGAATTTTGCACTTGACTTCAGTGTGAAAAAGGATCAGGTCCTAGAACAGCAATGCTAAAATATCTGTGACAAAAATAGGTTCAGATTTTCCACTTCCTAATTAGCTTATATATATATATACACACACACACACACACACAGACACATACACAAAACTGATTTGATGAAACAAACATTAAAAAAAGGGGGGGAAGTCTCATTTCCATTTCAGTTTAAAGCATGTGAAAAGTTGCCTTCCACGACAATGTTTTTAAAAAGAGAATATAATCCCTTTCAAATATTCTGACTGTAAAACTGTATTATCTAATGTATCTGCCTCATCTTTTCAGTTTCAGAGGAACTGGGGTGTGTGTGTGTGAAAGTAACAATCCTTCAAGTCTAAGAAATACTTTAAGAGAAGCAACAGTTTGATGGCATGGTATCCAAGCTGTAGAAATCATATAGCAATTACACAAACTTTAAAATTCTCCATCAGTGCTATTAGGGTTTCAGGAACATCTTACACTGTGATCAGTCCCCCAGCTCAAAAGTTTTGGCAGGTTTACTCTGTCAGTCTGAATACGATTTAATTCTGTCACCCAAATACCTGCTTACCTAGCTATACTACACTACATATAATGCAGTAAACAATGTTTACTTCTAAGTATTTGTATAACAGCAAAAATAAAATACAACAGACCCTCACAGCCAAATTAAGTCTTATGCTGATGGACCACATGCCATGTTATAATGGAAAGTTACCCTTCTGGTGGCATTTTTTTAATATTTAAAGTGGAGAAAGAAATCTTTACAACTGTAACATTGACTTCTATTTAGACCCAAGTTTACTGTTAGGATAATGTATACTAAATTTAAAAAAAAATATTCAAACAATGTTGTTAGCCACCAAAATTTTAGACAAATTCAAATCACTAAACCGGCAGAGCTCATTCATAACCACCTGAAATCAGAATTTGAACACCTAAATACCTAAAGTAACATAAGCTCTTACAAGTGTAGAGGATCCCACCCCCCCATCCTCCAATTAATATTACTTAGATATTTGTTCACTAGAATCTGAGAAACATTTAGGGAAGGTTAAAAGACAGAGGAGTGATTTTTGTTCATGTTTTCAAAGAAAACAAAAAAACTTAGAATGAATAGATCTCATACTTGCTTGTAACACCTTAAAGGTTTTCAGAACCAAAATTAATTAACAATTAAAGCTAACTTTCCCTTTTGTAAATAAATCCACCAGATTCAAAACAAAATGTGTTTTGCAGTTAGAATTATTGCCTTCTATATCCTTATCTAAAGGTAACACATTAACTTGTACCTTAAAATGTAATGCTGGTTATACAAATTTCAATCAGAATTTCCATTCAAATGCTACTGAACACAAATTAGGAAGAAAAAGTGTCCTGCATATAAATTAGACTTTCACTGCTTAAATAATTATATATATATCTTAAGATAATTATTAAGATACTTTATTATTACGTTAAATACACATGTAGAAAATCCATGCCCCTGGCAAAAAGCTAACAAGATTAGTGCAAACCTAACATATAGTTAAAGTCAATGTATTTTACTGACCAATAAGACTCAACCTCTTTCTTTGGGAAAAGAACAAAGCAGCACAAGTGTAAAACTAAGTTAAAATAATAATTTAAAATAACCATATAAAATCAAGGTGTCATGCTTGTTAATGTAAGTCACTTTGTATTAACTTGGCTATGGTTTCACCATGTATACACAAAATTTAAATAGTATTCTGAAGCTATGTCAGACCTAAGCTACTGCAGAGGGAGGGTAATCAAAGAGTCCTAGATTTAATAGCCAATGCAAATTAATTCCACAATATTTAAATACACCTACTTTGTATGAACAAGTCAAATGTTTCCAGGGAAATAATTTTTTGTCTATAAACTCTCACTTGTCTCATTTTACGTATATCATGATAGCCTGCATCAATGGGTTCTACAGGTTTCTACAGCATACAACCTGAGAAATATTTCCTAAAATGAAGATTGATATCTTTAACAAATTACATAATATATATAATTATTCAGCAAGCTATTTTGAAAGCTTATCACTTCAAATAACCTCAACCACTATGATTTATGAATTGTGTTTAAGCATATAACTACACTTAAAATACAGTACAGAACTGTACTTAAGAGTAAAAAAAAAGTATCTATATTACTATTGCATGTTAGCTTCTAAAGCCATCTACAAGCCAGCATTTAATTTTTGTGTCTTCTGAAGTTGAGAATTTTGTACTTGCATTTTGCTCATTCCTTTGAAAACCACAGAACTAAAAAACAAGAATAAAACCCCAAAACTCAAACCAACCCCCCAAAAACATAACAATTTTTTTCCACCCCCTACAGAACATTAATACAATACTTACTTTTCAGGCTTGAAAAACTGTGGTTGCTGAGAAAAGGAATTTTACTCAGGAAAACTTCCCCAACTGACTAGTAGTAACAGCTCAGGAATTATCCTGGTTTTCCCTTCTCTTTCCTTCACGGGTAATTGTTTTCAAAAGGAATAGCATGCTTTATGCTCTAAGTGTTCCTAGAGTATTTAACTTTACTATAAAAACAGACTTGGATGTCCACAGTGAGACTAGTATACTCTTTTTCTCTCTCCAGTGCATGTTTTTCAGTTAGGTATGGATGAGGTGCTCTGGCCAATACTATTACAACCCTTAATAACCCTTCAAACAAATATTTAACATCAGTATCAGTTAAACAAACCCCTCCCTCTCTTCGCTTTCAGGACTTTGTCATTTTATTAATGCATCTTCTACCTAGAACTTATGGCAGGGGGGAACCCCAAAAACAAAACCAAAGAACATACTTTGGCAAAAATCCCAAATATCACATGCCTCAGAAACCAGAGAGCACGCTTATATTTTAAGATGTTACTGCTGGAAGAAAACCGGAATACTTTTTATTTAAAACAGGGAGAATCAGAACTATCATCTGTTGCTGAAAGAACCCATTCTGAAATTTTCCTTTTAACTAAACTTCCAGAAATTTTTATTTGAGACATTAAGAATTTCTCCTGAATTGAGGGGAAAAAGAATTAAAAATAAGAGAGAGATTTGCCTAGATGGACTTCTGGTCTGATTCATGACAGCTGTTCTTTCAGTAGGCTTTACTTAATGAACATGTGCATCAAAGGAGAAGCACTGTTAAGATTTAGGATAAAAAAAAACAAAGAAGAAAACCACAAGTCTTCCATCTCCATGCAGTACAGGACAGCCTTCTCACAAGAATGATACACAACTCACCTGGGTTAGTCATCACACAAAGCAGAGAATGGTCTTTGCCCTACGGATCTTATCTAAGCCTTGCATGAATTTGCATTAGGAAGAAGAAAAAAATAATCCATATTTTCAGGTTCACTTGTCACTGAAGTATTGCAAGATTTTCTATTACGAGAAACTACCCACAAGTGCATAGGATGCACTGTTATATATGTATGCAGCTTCACAACAGCATCAAAATGAGTTCACATCTCTAAGGAAATGTGGAGCACTTCAACTAAACTACTGGAATCGGAGCTAGCCACAAATACTGAATACTATCTATCAACAAAACCACCAGTAGTAAAATATTCTGCTGGTACATTCTGTTCTCAGCTCAAGAAGTTACGGGAAAGGGGATACAAAACACTCACTTTTATCACCATAAGCTTTCCTCCCATTTCATCTCACCCTCGCTTAGTCCTCACATTACTATAAATACCATGCCTCAACCGATTTTTTAAAATGTGAAGTTTGCTATTAAGTTTGGTGCAGACTTTTTGATTTTTAAGATGTTTGGAGACCACTGTTTTATAGAAATTTCAGACCTACATGTCACACTTAATTCCCTCTTACTCATAGACTAACCTGGTTAAACTTGTAACCGAGACTGTAAATTTTGCCTGTTAATATGCTTCTGAAGACCTCTGTTTGGAAACCAGGTTTTAATCTCAAACTGCAGATATTCAGAAAACCAGTATCAGAATCAAGGCAAAGAAAGGAGATACAAGAGAACTGAAAAAATAACTCCGAAGATGTCCTGCTGAACTTACTGATTTGTTTTAAATGCTTTACAATGAAATACAGAACTTTTGCATTTATGTTCAGATTTCCTTCCTCAACCACAGCTCTTCATTAATTTTTTCTTTCCCACAGTTTGGCAAATGTGGGATAAATGTATAGTTTGAAACCAAGAATATTTTCTAGACATTAATTCTATCTTCATTTTTCAGTGGAGCATGCTTTGACCAAAACCTTAACAGTGTTGCTCATCTTTGAGGCACGTGTTCATTAAACTAAGCCTACTGAAAGACCAGCTGTTATGAATCAGACCAATAGTCCATCTAGCCCAAATACCTCTGAGTCAGACCAGAGGGTCATCAATGGTCCCCGCCATCTGAGATGCTGGGCAATACTGGATGCTCCGGAAGGGAGCCTGAGAACCAGGAAAGCCTGTGGCTGTGCTACCCTTGGCAGTCTTTTTACCTTCTGGACTCTGGGGTACTGTTGCTGGCAAAACAGAGTATTTAAGTTGAATAAGCTAAGTTGGTAAAAACCAACCAGAAACAGGAAGAGTGTAGAAAGGAAGAGCAAGTATACAGAAGGACTTTGGAAGGGGTTTTTTGATTCTTCTGTGGTTACAAGTGTCAGTCACGATTTTAGTTTCCAATAAAATGTTCTCGAAAAGCAAGAAGATACACATAACAACTTAGATCTGTTTGTCTTTTGTCACATTTTAAGCATAAATATTACTTTTGTTATCTAACCATACTTAAAGTAACTTATTAAAACTAGATTGTTCACTATTAATTTGTTTGAAGTCTTCCTGGTTGATTGCCAAAACAGTTATAAAACTATACAATTGCAATACACAAGAGATTCATAGTACCCTCTAATTACTCTTTAAATACCTCACACAAGCACTGCCTTTTCTTACAATCACGAGGGCATTAAGTACAGTTGAAAATTTCAAAACCTTTAGCCCAGATACTGTATTTTTCTTCCTGAAGCTGAACTTTACACACACCATCAAGAAGTTTGCCTGAACTATGGGCAAAGAGTTGGAACAGGACTGAACATGAACACCATCCTCCACTCTGACCCTTCTTTTGCCACGGGGCCATCAGTCCTGGTAAGCATACCTGAGACCTGACTGCATTTATGCTCCATCATTCACACCATGAATAAAAAAACACTATTACTGTCTCAGTTTTGCAAGATTAGAAGGTGCTTTGGTCATGCATGTGCAAACAAAGGAAATTAACCCCATTGACGAAAGTCTTCCAATATGAAGACTGACTTTAATGTCTGATTAATGCCACAAAATGCTCCTGAAAGTTTCCCCAAAACAAAGTTAAAGGCCCTGATCTACAAAGATTTACTTATGTGGGTGTGTTGACTCAACTTCACTGTCAATGGAAGTAAATGAAGCTATTTGCTTTTGTAAGCCTGGTCTAGCTGATCCTAAAATCTGAACTGAAGGGGTGGCTCAACACTTCTGAAGAATCATTTATTTTTCCCAGACTTCTCTAGACTTCTGGTGTGACGATAGCCACAGAAACAAGTATCTTAACCCACGGAATTTTTTTTCATCCCCTTGAAGCACCAATTTGAAAGACAAATTATTTGAAGTTCAGCAGCACCATCAGAACTAAAAATTTACATAAACATTTAAGATGTAGATGTAGTCAATATAGACACTTATTAGAGTCTCATATGACACTATTATAATAGCATTTGCCTTCCAGAAATACAAAGATAAAATACAGCTAGGTTAGCAAAAAAAGTTATCCAATTTCCTATGTAACATAGTGTACTCAAGAAGCTGAAATACAGATGATACCAGCCTGAGGTTTTAGGGGTCATTACTTCCTCGGCACTCTCCAGCCGTACTCTGTAACATTATCTAACACTACAGTCAAGAAAAATCGAAACAAAACCCCAGTCTCAGCCACAACAGTCAATGCAGCCTTGGCAATGCTTACCGACGATCCCTACAGCAGTATCCAGCTGGGCTGTGGGGTTCGGATACAAGCTGGGGCTAGCAGTCCTCGCAGGAGACCCTCAGCTCAACGGCTCATTTCAGCTGAGCATGACTTGGATCAACTGACTTTTGGGACATGGTGTGAAACCTGGTGCTCTGTGCTGGTGCCCACCCAAAGTGACAGAAGAAAGAGTATTTCCCATCCTATTTCCAGTTATCCTTTACATTTTTAAAGAATATGTGTTTAAAGGGAACAAAACTCATGCATAAGTAATAATGTTTACTTACTTCATTTCTAGCATTAACATTACTATCATCTGGATCTCTGATCCTGCAATCAGCCACGCATGTTAACTTCAGCTAAGGGTACAGTACCCCTTGTTTCAATAACTTGCTTCGGTGCCAGTTTCTGCTTTGATGCACTGACACTATTAAGGACAAACCCCCATTGGTGGAAATGGCAGTAAGAATGACCTCTTAAAACCTAAAATTAAACTTGCCCTACTGTTAGTTGACAGCATCTTTTCAATATGACTTTTTCCCTACTAAATTCAGCATGCACATGGGAATTTGTCCAGGTTTGCCTTCAAAACCTGGCAATTGATAATACAATCTGGAACCCTACAGCTCTAAGTCATTGGTTTGAACGTAGCTGAGGACTGTAGTGATTGAAAGAAGTTGCCATATGGCAACCATAAAGCAGTTTGTATTAAAAAAAAACCCAGTGGCTGCCATATCATAAAATCCATCACTACAAAACAGCATCCTACTAGCATTCTCAAGGAGAACAAAAATGAAATACCGAGAACGAGCTTTTATATCTAACTTTTATTTGAGGGTGGTTCCTCCAGGACAAGACCTAAACCATTCTGTTACAGTAGTTTGAGAAACTACATTTCTCCCTCACTAACCAATCTGTTCCATCAACTAGCAGAGAACTTCCAGTACTAGAAGCCCAAAACCTTTCTTGAGGGCTCCACAGAAACCACAGACTGTGTACGTACGCACGGAAGCTGTCCTATCTGAAAAAGGCTGCTTGATGTGATGCAGCAGAATAAGGACACATTCCTAAAGTAGTCTTTGTGTTAATGCTGACACCAATTTTTAAATTAACATCAAGGTATCTTACTCAAACTGTGATCAAAGTACAAGGCAAAACAGCTGGATCCAAGCAGGGAATACAGATGAAAGAATGTATTTCTTTTAACTAACAGTTTGAACACAAGGACCAATCTACTGAAAGTACAGAGCTTTTGTCCACAGACAGCACACACAGAAAAGTAAAACCATGCAGCTACTTTGTTCATAAAGTAAACTTTGACCACATAAACTGACATGTGCCACACCGCAGACTTTCACATCACTGTCACATGACAGCTATCATTCATCGGAGTGAACAGTGCCAATTTCATTCTTTGGGAGCTGCAGGAAGGATGCAAAGCTCAAAGTAAGACTATTCCTCTAGTGCAGAAGTGTAGTTCTCTGCTCCATGAATATTGATAAAACCCCTAAATTGTGAACTGCCATTTTTCAGTAATTCCGTTACACAGTATGCAGCACACCAAAGATTTATCAGGTATTTTTCTAGCAATTTCAAGTAATGTAGCAATTCAAACATACTTTCAACTCTGTTCATTTGTTTCATAGCCTGTTGTTAGGCAAAAAATATTCCCCTGGAAATCTCCTAATATGAAATACAGATTAAAGCTACCTTGGTCTCACTACTCTCATTCCAAACTAAGTTCTTCAGATTTCAAAGAGCAGTTACTGGGGTCCAGATATTAAAAAGTTATTGAAAACTGGACCAGTAGCTCTGTGAGCAGCAAAACCGAGGGGGGGGGGGGCATTTCCTGCACAATTTCCAGCTTGAGATAAGTGTTGACGTGAACTCTCTGGTGCGCAGGTTAAGAGGTCTCTTCTGCCTGGCTTCCCTGCTTTCACAAATTTCGTAGAAATTGCTCACCTGGGAGACCTCTGCTGCCTAATTTGTTTGATATCGGCTAACAGCCAGAAGAGTTATTAGAGGGACTGATGGCACACAGATACTTGCAGTTGTATTTGGGCTGCCCCTCCTGAGGAAATAAAGCTAACAAAACCCATGGAATAATTACTGGCAATTGCTGCTACCAACTATTGTCACCCTTTCACGTGCAGATGTATCACTGGATCTTTTTCTTCAATATTCAGCCCAGTGCTCCTCTCCTTCTGCTCCCATCACAGATGCAACCTTGTCCCGAAATTAACCGCGACACCCTGGCTGTGCAAAACACACCCATAGCGTCTGCTCTATGCCCGTGTTCAGCAGGAAGCTTCTATAGCTAAATTTACAGACACGCATCAGAGACAGGAGCGGAAGCACAAGGTTCTGTTGTTTGGAAAGGAACAGTTCTTACATCCACGAAGCCTGCAGAAACATACAGTTATGGCAAAACTGTACTACTTACTACTGAGAGAGATACTGTAAGCGTAACTGACAAGGCAATTTTATTAGAAATCCCTCTTCAAGGGCTTACTTTCCAAAACTGAAAGAAAAAGAATCTGAGCTAAACTTTCCTATCTTGCTTCCCTGACTAAAGGTCAATTTTGCTTGCAAAATTTGCCTGAAAATTCATTCAGTTGTCTATTAATTATGAAGAGAAAGACTATACACCTTCCTTGGCAACATGCTCCAAGTTCTAAACTGGTTTTGGTTCACTCTGCCGGTTGAAGGAAATCCAAGCATCTACTTTTTAATTAGGGACCAGCCTCTGCTTAGGGTTAAATCCAGCAGGTACACCCGAATACACCTTCTTAACAACCGCGAGGTTCAGAAATATTTATCCCTAGTTTTCCCAATGCAGAGCGGCCCGTACCCACACGCTTACCAGACACCTGGACCGGACCGTTCGGAAATGAATGCAGTAAACCCGCGTGATCCGCGGTGCTGCGTGGGGGAGCGACGGCGCCAGCCCTCGGCCCAGGGGCGCGCGCGCACAACTTCCCGCAGGACAAGCCTGCGGCCCGCACAGCGCGGAAAGTTGCGCGCAGCCTCCGCGGGAACGGGGGCCTGCCTGCGCCCCGTGCGGCTGCTTTAACCGTAAGGAGGGCGAGGAGGCTTGATGAAGCGTTACGACTAAACATTTAAATCAAAGACTCGGAAATTTAAAGCGGTCGTGTTCCTGCCGGACGCAGGGATACGAGCCAGACAAAAATAAAAAGCAGTGATAAAGAAACAGACGGGAATTCCACGCAGGCCAAGCTACAGGCGACTCGCAACTCAGTTCTCTGCATTTCGCCCCTTCTACACCCCCCGGCCCCGGCCGGCTGCGCCGAGCGGTGCCGACGCTCGCCTGCCCGCGCCCGGGAGCGGAGCCGGGACCGGCTCACGCCGAGCACCGACGCGGGCGGCGACCGCCACCACCGGGCAACGAGCGACCGCCCCGCGAGCGCGGCAGCCCGGCGGGCAGGGGCGGCGGAGGGCGCCCGGCGGGCCGGGGGTGGCCGAGCCGCCAGCCGGGGCCCGCTCCATCATGTGAGGCGGCGGGTCTGCCCCCCCGCCCCGACCCGCCCTCTTCCGCACCATGAGGGAAGGGGATGCGGGGCAGCCCCCACGCCGGAGACAGGTAGAGCCCGGGCGGCTCCTCCGCCTCCTCTCCTGCGTGATCCTCGTGTGCAGCGCGGAGGTCGCGGCGCTCGCCGACTTCTCAGGTACGGCGCGGGCCCGCCGGCGGCGGCAGCAGGGCTGGCACCGACTAACGGTCACCCGGGACGCGGTGCCCGGCGCGGAGGGCTGAGGAGCGCGGCGGCTGGCGGGGAGGCTCTGCGGGCTGGGCGCCGGCCGCCGGGGCGGGAGGAGGGCACCTGCGCCCCGCCCGC
>JANZLQ010000029.1:1632637-1676100 GCA_026212715.1 Elanus axillaris | reverse complement strand
GGGGAGGAGGGAGCCCGGGCTTGCGCTGCGCTGCCCCGCGGCTCGGCCGAGGGCAGCCGCCGCCCCCCCGGCCGTGTCTGCTCGGGCGGGAGCCGCGGTTGGGTCGCGGGACCCCTGTCGGGGTAAATACGGGGAGCGGGGCGGGGGGACGGGGGACGGCCGAGCCGCTGAGCTGCTTCCTCCGCTCCCCGCCGTGTCGGGCGGGTGGCCTCGGCAAGCCTCCCTCGACGGAGAAGCTGAACCTGAACGATTTCGGCAGCGGAGCCCTTCGGCGCGGTGCGGGAAAGGCGAGCAAAAGTAACTGTAAACCTCCTCGACCAGGCATCTCCAGGTGGGCCGCGGCTTGGGCTGGGTACACTGAGTTTCTTTGGGTGAAACAGATGCAAAACGATCCTTCTAAAGTGCGGGCGCTGCAGCGGGCTGAGGCGCGGCGGCGGCGCGGGAAAGCCCGGCGCTGCACCGGGGAGTAAACCTGTCGCCCAGACACGGAGCGAACAAAGAACCAGCCTGTAAATAACGCACCAGTAGCTCCTCCGTGGTATTTTAGGTTCGGAGTTTCCCACTCATCGCAATTCCAGAAGTCAGCGTTTCGCATGTTAAGAAATAAAAAATCGGATTTGCGTCGAGGTGGGCTTCGCGGAGAAAGGTCGTTCAAGTGCATCAAGCCTTCCGAATTGCAGACCGCGGGAAGAAGCGAAAGACAAGAAGGGAAAAAAAAAATAACCCTAAAGAACCAAAGTTGTTGACGTTTACACGGGGAAATCAGCAGTTCTCATTCAGCATTATCTTTTATTGCTTTCAGCTCTCTAATAGTCAAGTTTGGCTCTGGAATAGCATTTCTGTCTCTTGCCTCTTTATTTGGTTCAAAGGCTGAATATAAAACAGGAATTGTATTGATCACTAATAATAATTTAATATAATCTAAAAAAAAATCAAAACAGGATGTCCAGTTTACCTTCCAGGAGTAAAGTGATTTGTATTTTTTAATTTAAGATAAAGCAAATACATGTGTTTGCTTTTGCAGGACCATAAATACACTAAGCAGTTAACAAAATACAAAAAAGCCTAAGTGTTTTAGGTTTGGAGACGCCTTAGGGTAAATGGTACTCATGTAATCCTGTTACAGTGGTGGAGTTTATCATGTTCCTGTTCTGTCAGGAGCCTAAATCACATTATACAGAATTGATTTTTAATTTAGAAATCAACAGCAAGTTTTACAAATTGACCTGGGCGATGAATTACTTAACTGAGGAGGAGTGTTTGCAGACTGGTCGCAGCTCTGGTTCTGTCATGGCTTCACAGCACTGGCTGGGCTTACAGTAGTCTTGAGTGAGAGCAAGGGTTGAATTCCAGCATCAGTTGTGGGGTTTTTATACACAAGGCAAGCATTGCTGAGTGGTTAATTTTACAGCACAATGGTAAAACTTGCATATCTGAAAAACAGAATGAGCCCTAAGGATGTCATCATCTTCATTATGTTTCAAAGTTACCCATTTTTCTTAAATTTTTCAGCATCGGGCTAAAGCTTTGCAGTTAGAGGCGTATTGGCTTTTGCCAGCTGTCACTGTAATTTGACTTCTAGGTTTCAAGCCTGGGGTCAATGGATGGGATTACATAGCTGTCCTTTCTCCCGGTGCCTGGCTGTGCCCGTGTGGCAACAAAAAGTTTGTTGGGATTCTCAGTCCATCACACCTCTCCTGTTGCTTTCTCTCCTTAGGACCAATATAAGGAATGATTTGGTGGGTTTCTGAAAGACTGAGCTGTTATCCGTGGCCTCCACTTGTTGTCTTACGTGCATGTGTGCTATCGGCTGCCACAGGTAGTAGTACCGGAGCTGTGCCAGTGGTCGACTTTGGTCGATAGTGGAGAGACCAGCATGCTTAATTTCAAGCACAGTGTGATTAAAATAGCAGAGCAGTTGGGGCAAAGATGAGATGACCAGTCCCAGAACTGACAGCAAGCTGACGGCAAGACCCGCACCATATGGGCATGAAAGAATAGATGTGGGTTTGAGTTGGGAGTCTTGGAGGCTAGACATGCTTTCATTGCAGCGGAAAAATTGGCTGCTTCTTAAATTGTCTTGCACGTGTCACTGGTAGTCTGAGTGTTCCTCATTTTTAGAAGGAAATGTTGAACAGGTGACTTAGAACCATCAAACTGCTGCTGGTTCAGTCCATTTAATCCTGCTCTGGAGGGGACTCGGGGTGTCATTGCCACCTTCTTGCCTGTGAGCCAGCCTGCAACCTGTCGCCGCGTTTTACCTAGGCAAAACTCCCTTATGCTGCTGCACTGCTGTTACTGAGTGGGGTCTCAAATCTGTTGCAGTGCTGTGAGTGCTGTGAGCCGTGCAGGTGGGCTGACACCGCTCGGTATTCACTCGGGAGGCACGTGCTGAAACTGGCACCAGTCTCAGCTGAGAGTCAGCCAAGGACAGTGCCCGCTTTTAGGAATTTCCCATCCCTTTTAGCCTTTTGGTTTAAATTAGTATTTTTGACTTTGTCCAGGAAGGGGAGGGAGGAGCTGCTCCCCATGTGCTTTAGCATGGCTGGAATATGGTGTGAGATGCTACCGCTGTAGGGGTTTATTGCTGCCATTTGCTGGATACAGTTTCCCAAACAGCCCTTCAGACAGGCTCAGCGTTCACTAACTCAACTGTTTTGCGTTTTTAGTTGACATTAACATAATCTCAAAGGTTTGTGCAAATAGTATGTAGAGAATGTCTTCCGAAATGTAGGCTATCTTTGCAAATTCTCATATACATGAATTAATTTCTAGAGAAGGTGATAATTTGTATTTATACAATCCTTAATGGATTTTTTTGTTCAAAATACTCAATGACGGGTAGGATCAAGTGCATATTACAACAGATGAAGTGTTTTAGGGTTATAAGGGTGAATACAGGTTTACGAGCAGAAGGAACATAGGAATAGGGATGGACGAAGGCAGACTAAGGTATTTCAGGTACTGATGTGGGTTCAGTGATTTGTGATTGGGGAATACAGGACTTGTATCCTGAGGTTTTGAAGGAGATGGGCACGTTGATTTTCTGAAGAGCTTTAACACGACATGCCAAAGGTTAATCTGTGGTACACATTGTAGTAACTTGGAAACATTGAGACATTCTTGAAAACACTTGGTGGGATTGTTTTCCAATAAATCGGAATAAACAGAAAAATATTGTAGTGGTTCATGGTCTCCTGCAAACAATTTTTTCTTTTTTTAAAGAAATAAAAAGTTTTGCTGGCCCTAAATTCATTCCTTCATTTTGAGAAATAACTATGGTTGCCAAGGCCTCATCATAGCTATCCCTTAGTCTTTAAAAGTGTGGGAAAACTGATACTTTTATAGCAGAATCTCCTAAAATTCATGGGCCGAGTTCCCATTTCTCATTGTACTGTGGGATCATACTACAAAAAGCAGTTCTTCTTGGAATTAATTAGTATTAGTCACATGCTTACTTTTAACCACTTGCATCAATATTTTTAAGAATAGGGAGTTTAGAAAAGCCTAGGTATTTCTTTTGAATCTGAATATTCTGTTAGTTGAATAAGTGGGTAGTTTTTGTTTTGTCATGTTAATTTCTTCAGGTGAAGCTATTAATAAAATCATTGATTTTTTAAAAAGTGAAACATCTTCCTTGGATATAATGCAAATTACATATGAATATAGTAGTTCGGTAGGGAAATGGAGTTTTAAGTCCCTGCATGATGGATCTGTCATTGTTTCCTATTCTAAAGCAAGTATTCTATTTAAGCTTTATGTTAAACTTCAAAATGTTTTTGTCATAAATGTCCCATTTGGCCTTAAAATGCTTCTGCACCTCCAAATGGCCGGGATCTTTGTGTTTGCTGAGCACATCTGTTTGCAAGATTAAATATTCCATTCTTTCTCAAATAGCATTTCTGTTTGATCTTCTGTAACTTGTTTAATTACTTATGCATATTATACTTTTAGCAAGTATGTGGAGGGTTCTTTTTGAAAAACATTGATTCAAACATTGGTTTTGAAATTATTTAAAGTTATTTTTGAAAGCATGCTAGACTTTATCTTGGAAAACCCCATACTTCCAAACCTGTTGCTATTTACATTTGTGTCGCATCCAGTTATATTAGACACACTGGATTACATTGTATAATGAAAGCTGTATTGCTGTACTCTAATCTTTATCTCTTTATATCCGATCTCCTTTGAAATGCACATGAGTATTGCTTATGGTTACTTAAAATAACTACTGCTTTTGTTTCAAGGGTAGTGCTACATATGATAAATACTTAACACTCAACCCTGCTTTGGCAGCAGCTACACGTCCTGTATCTTTGGTTCTTGCATGATTTAATTTGGAAGCTGCACAGATACATTCATTTTTTTATTTTTCATTTAAATTTCATATTTGAAAAATCTGAAACCTGTGAAATCGTACATCTCCAGAAAATTGTAATGCGTTTACTTGGGCCACTGTGCTCTTGTGAGAGATTTGGAATGTATGCTCCACACAAAGCAGGTCGTGTACTCTTAGTCAGAAAGGAAAGGGACAAATAGTAGGAGAAAAAGAAGTGTGTGTGGTAAAGCTGACCGGAACTAACTTTGGTTTTGATGTCACTGCTAGAGTCATTGATAGCATGTAAGAGACTTCTGACCTTATTTGGTAGCCAGTGTAAAGGAGCAATTTCTGCTGACTTTGGGGGACTTGCACATATATGTATTGATTATACTTATTTTGTTATTCTTGTGCTGACTGCCTAAGACATTACTGTGGAAGAAACGCTTAGTAATGTTATTAGCTGCAAACCCCAAGTTAATATAGCATTTAGGGGATTCTGCGTCAGTGTCTCCTCTTTTCCAGGGGACTGGAATTTTATCTGTTAAACACACATGCTGTTGCAGTGCTTTTATACCTGACTTCATAAAACAAAGCCAAGTGAAACAGAATTCAACAACTTTCTTTTTACAAAGACATAGCAAATGTATATAGAGTCTTAATGTGGCCCTGTGAGACCAGCCTTTCCTAATCAGCCTCTCCTCCATCCACCCCATCATTCTCGTCCCTGTTGTATTCACCCATCTTATTCTCATCATCATCATTGGCAGTTAGTTCTTATGCTCAGTCTTGCTCAAGACTCTCTATGGCCCTTTCCTCTGACCTCCCACCCTGACTAAAGATGGACAAATTCCTCAGGCCCGTGTCAGTGCCCTTTATTGTGCATTAATGCTTAACAGATCTTCTGAATTTTCCATGCCAGGTTGTTATTCTTGCTCAAATGTTTTGAGGATAATTGTCTGTCACAACTCTGGGCACCAGAAAGCCTTCCTTCTTAATTTAGAGGTGAATGTGATGAAGTTTATTACTTTGGGAACAGTTCCAGGAACAAAATCATCCCCTCAGTCTGGGATGACAGACAAATCCTTAGAGTGGAGCTTTGATCAGGATGGGGTTGTTCACTGTCGCGGTGTTCACCACTACAGGTGGACATAACTATTGTGTACCATTTAGAGATCTTGGAAAACTGGACAGCTGTCAGATGAGTGGGTTTTTTCTCAGCATGCCCTGTATCTCTGTTGTTTCTCTCCCATCTTTCATTTTCTCATCACTGTTCCTTCAACTGGAGGTTACAGTCGCCCCAGGTCTGCTGGCATAACTACAACTATAGTTTTTTTCCTATAGTTTTGCAGTTCTGCCAATGTGATTTTAGTCAGTTTAAGTGTCCTAACAGTTTTCTAAAAAAATGAGATTATGTTGATGCAACTTTGCTAGGGAGTAACATACATACGGTTGTGCTCCCTGATGTGAGGAAAGAGGTAACAACGTAGGGAGGACACCAGTGACTTCTTATCCCACCTCAGCTGCAGCCAGAACATTCTGAATTTTTGGAAGTTTCAGAATTAGGAAACCCCATTGATTACATTGATAGATGAGGAGAGAGCAGTGGGAGGGTGGGGGGGAATAGGAAAGACCAGATGGCTCTGTTTTCCTGATGTTTAACTGTTACTTGGCTCTGCATGCAAAGGGTTTCCTTATCACTGTCTGTTTTGCTCTCCTGAAGCAGCCGCAGTCTCTTCCACTCTTCCCTGAGAATCTGTGTCATGAACAAGGCAGCCAAGGTAACAACTACTCCAGAAGAGGCACTTGTGCAAAACCTGGTTTTTAAAATCTGAAAAACACATTATGAGCTAGGAGAAGCCTGGGTTTATTCAAAGCAGAGCCAGTTGCCTTTCCTGTGGTTAATGATAGCTAGTACTGTTTGTAAGAGTTTTCAGTTGCCTATAACCACCCAACTTCAACTTCTTAGGCTAAGATTATTCTTGGCAATTGCCTGTCTCTCTGCTCTGACACTTGCAAAGTGCAAATCTGCTTCTTTCTCATGTTAGAAGGAAGCAGCTTTGCCAGCTGAGCTGTAGAGAGGCACCTCTACTTCTAAACTGGATGCAGTCATCTGAAATTTAGCAAGTCTCCCATGCAGGTTTTAGGGATATGCCTTCTGCAATATATATTAATAATACATCCACATCTGACCTGACGGTAAGTAAGCCTCTGCACAGTCTCACTTCACATGTAGGGTCTTAGTAGATCTAAGGTGAGTTCTCCAAAAAGTCTTGTCTGCATATCCTCCCACATCCTCGCCAAGGAGGCTGGAGATGCTCCGTTCCAAGGCTTCAAAGGCTAAGCCAGCATTTCTTCGCAATTAGGTAGGAACGCAGAGCTGGAATGGACCTCCCACCATGCAACAACTATTGTGGGAAAATGGTAGAGGCTCTTCCCTTCTCCACCCCTGGCTTAAAAAGAAAAAAACATACAGGAATGAATAAATAAGGAGAACTACTTCTGAGCTGCTCTCTTTTTTTGTTCTGCAGGATTCTGATTTGTCCTGCTGGTTTATCACCATGCTTCTTGAGTATCTGGCCCTCGGGGGGAAGGAATAGAACAGAACCCAACCTGAGCCCCCCTCCATGAGTGCTGAAGCCAGTGATGATACATAGGTCATGGCTGCTCAGAATCTTTTTGTTCATATTCTTCAAAAGTGAAAAAAAGGCTGCTATAAAGGTTCAGGAGAACTAAGTACATGCTGTGAATTCAGAATGGAAGCTGTAAAAAGGATAATTTTTTATTTTTTTTTTTTTTAGAAAGGAGAGTTTTACCAACATACATCTCCAAATTTTGAGTTATTCTAAGAAAGAGAGCTGGCAAGTATTCCTTTTTTTTTCTTCTTCTTTGAATATGCAAGTAATTGATCCTGTTGTTTTGGAGAATTGTAAAACTTTGGAAGGAATATAAATTTTTTTTTTTAAAGTAACATCATATTTCACTGTTTTCTTATGTTTCCTACGTTTCATTAAACAGTTTGTGGAAGCCAGATAACATTTGCATATCTGGTATTTCATTTCTCATGGAATGAACTGTAAATGATGGGATAAAAAGATACATTTACCATTCTTATAATAACGGGGAAATGCTAGTTAATAATTTGCAGACAAATGTAGCTAAAGAAAAGAATAAAAATAGCTAAAGAAAAATATATGGCATTAAAGATAACATTAGTATGTCTCACGTGCTGCTTCCTTCTGCTTGTTTTTCCTTTCACTTTTGGTTAAAGTGGGATTTTCCAAAGCACAAGAATTTGCTTATCCTACTCCTCATTCCTTCAAAACAGAGCCTATTAAAAATCAGACTGTGTGTTCTACATTGTCCCATATTTTTGCTTTTGTTTTCTAATTGGGAAGGAAAAAATAACATGGAAAGTTCAAAATTATTTTGATTTTAAAATGTGGGCTTGGGACATCTTTGATGCATCATCATAACACTGTTAGAAGGGACTCTTGTTCTTGATGGAAAATAAAACCCATTCAGGAACCCCAGATGACAGGGTGGGAAATGAGTGACCTAAACCATGACAAACTCGTGCTGAGTAATGACAAACCATCGTGAAGCAAAACATCTAGGTTCACTTGGACAGTTCAAAACATTTTGGATTCTTTTTTATTTTCCCAAAGGGGCATTACATTGTTTTGGCATAACCAACCTTTTCCTGTGCAAAAAAGTCAATATTACAGAAACCACTTTCCTGTTAAAAACCATGAACAGAAAATTCTGGAGCAGCAATAGAGGGAAGTAGTCAAGCCAAAACCAAGCGCATTTGAAAATGTCCTCCCTAGAGAATCTTAGGACTGCTCCAACCTAGCAATAAGAGTTTTATATGAAGGTAAGTATGTTTCATAGCCACCAAACATAATGTGATGAAATCCATGTGGTACAACTTAGTATGTTTCAACACATTTAAAATATGATGTTTCACAGAGGCGTTTGAAAACTCTGTTTAAAAAATGTGAAAGATCTCTGGTGGACAGCTTGGGCCTTTGAGGTGAAAAATTACATCTGAGATTTCACAACTGTTTTGCTAGGATTGGGCATTTTCACAACACTGAACACTGCTTTTAAAACAAAATCTCTGTCCAGAAAGCAAAAGCTTGTATGTTTAGAAACATACTTCTAGCTTAGAAGCATACAGCACAATTCATTGTTACTTAATATTTAGAAACATACTCCTAAATTCAGTTCTAAAAAATGTTGTCATTGTTAAAAAGAGGTGTGTGACCAAGGTATTTTGGGGAAAGGTATGGAATGCAGTACTCTTACTGAATTTTTAGGATACGGGTAGTTAGGATAACCTGCCAGGCCGTTTTATAGCCTTGTAAAAGTGTCTGTGAGTCACTGACTTTCTGGAACTGATGGCCATCTTAATGTCTATTTTTCAGGGCAACTTCTGCTTTAAATGTGACAAACTTTGTCCTGGCTTCTTCTGTATCAGGGCAAGTTTCACCCTGACAATAGTGGGTAGAAGACAGAGCCTGTTACTTCCCATTACCCAAGTTAATCACATGCTTTTCTGAGTATAATAAATGGGTAATTCACGGAATTTAAGAGTAGAACTGACCCAACGGAACAGCCGGTGTCAAGTGCTCTGAATATCTATCACCGCCTCTTAGATTTCACCCACACTTGAGCCCAGTTACTTGTGCCAGACCAAAGTCTCCCGTACTGATCAGAAGGCACTGAGAGATGGGGAGTGCACAGCTTTGGGTGGCATGGGCATAAGGAACCAAGAAGCAAGAAGATCAGAGCAACAAACCAAATCAGGAGTTTGACGGATATTTGAAGATGACTGTTGGCATCTTGACTGTTGGCACATGGATCATTGGTCAGCTAAATTACATGATTTTTTTCACCTGGTTCTTGCAGGCGTGTATAATTTCTTTTTGTTCTTTGCGTGTACAGTTTTCACAGTGGGATGCTAGTCCCCATGGTTGGTCTGTTAGGTGCTTTCATAATAAAATCTATAGTAATATAAACAGCCCTTGCTAGCCCAACATACCAAATGGCCACTAACAACTCTGAGCTTCATCACACCCCTGGAAATTTAGGGTGAGCTATTGAAAGGCCCAGGGTCATTGCAGATTTATGCTGGTAAAATCAGAAAATGGTCTACTTGCTGCATGATGTTTCTGGGAATGTCTGGGAAGTCAAATTAAAGTGGAAGAGTGGTTTTCATAGCTGAGGACTTCCCCTTGGAGCACGTGTGGCTCTTCACTAGCTCAAAGAAAACAAATTACAAATGGATCCAGCTGAGGTTTGAAAGGTATTTTAAGTGTATTAGGTTTTTTAGTCATCAACATCACCTGACAAACAGTGCTGTTTATTAATACATTCAGTATATTTCAGTGTAATTTTTATCATCTTTCACTGCTCTTGATGAGGGTTTTTTTGTTCTATAATTGCTTTGTTAGTCATTTCTGTAGGCAGCTAGGCAGCTGTTGCTGCAATCCGTTTATTAGTTGGGGTTGGCTCTGGATTTAACAAAATGCAACTGCACCCTCTTGTGGAAGCTGGTAAGTAGATTATTTTGGTTTCCTGGTGCCACCTGACTTGTTTTTTCTGAACAAGTCAAATAAAAACAAATAGCAGAAGTGTGCTGAGGCCACACAGCAACAAAGCCTCCTGGAGAACTTCAAAAAAATAAGCTGCAAGTTTGGAATGTCTGAACTCGGACAGCCTTTGAAGACAAACTTCTGTGGGGAAGACTTTCAAAGGCACCCTGGGAGACCTTCCTGCCCTTGGCATTTGTGGGAATCCCTATCATAATATATTCTTCAAGAGAAACAGAATTGCTATGGCCATATGCACAAAAATGGTACGTTTACAGCTAAGTCTGAGGACAATCATTCAATATGAGTATCCAGCATGGATCTGAAAAACAGTTTATATTCATTCTCTGTATGTGCAAATCCATGAACATAGATGTCGGTCTCCCTGTATATGCTAATGGAAATAGTGCGTGTTCTTGAAGGCAAATGCACTTGCGAAGGAAGTGGGTTAGGCTGCACATTAAAGATTTAACACTCATAAACCTTGACATTACGATTTTTTTTCTGTGACTCATGTGGACACTTTAAGTGCATTTAAATTCATTAATGCATTTGTGCTCAGGTCTCTGAGGAGTGGTGGCAGGGGAAGCAAGAACTCCTTGTACTGGTGAAGCAAGTATATTGGTATGTCCAACTCCCTCTCTGCATTATATGGGCTCACAGAGAGAGAGGCTCGTGCAATATTTTTCTTCATTAAAGAAAATTTGTTTACTGGAAGTTAATTTTCCTGCAAAAAAGCCTCAAACTTTTTTTTCACTGTTAGTGTGAACAAAGGACTTTCTGACTAAGGTAAAATGAAGGAAATATGGATTTTTTAAAAAAATGATAATTCATCATGTCCTCCATAAGCAGAGACACTCACTGGTAAAAGAGCAAAACCACCTGAAAAGTAACAAGATATTTGTGAAAGTATCACTTTCCATGAGTAAATTTTAAAGAAATGAGACTAAGAAATTTTATATAGTTTTAATACGCAAAGTATTCAAATGCATTAAACTCCCATGTAAGCAGCAGCTGTTTTTCATGGGCCACAGCACTGCTATTCTTTCTCAGAGCAAAGAATTAACCCAGAGCTTGCTCTGATGTCAGTTAGAAAGCTGGAAGAATTTGTCTTACTCTCTGCAAATGGTTAATTAAAAAAAAAAAAAGAAAAAAAAGTAACTGTTATACAGCATTTGTTCCCCTATGTAGAATTTAATAAGGTGTGTTGGTCTGCATTTTTATGTCTGAACATGTTCTTGCACTGCCAGCATGTCTCACTGAGCAGTGAAATGCAACCTATCGACACTCTTGGGTGGGGTAACAGAATTCAAATGCTAGTCTGAAAGTCGCGGTTAAGGAGTCCTGGTCTGATACTAACATTGCTGCCTTACCTGTGGCATGGCTTCTGTGCTTTCTGAAATTCCATAGTGATCATCACAGTGTTTAAAATTTGTGTTTCTTCTTGCTTCTCTGTTGTACTTTTGCTCTGTGCTTCAAAGGGCTCTTTGCCATCCTCAGATGGTGTGTTTCTGCAGTCAGTAATATGGTACTTTACCCCAGATGAGGATATGAGCCTCATTTTAGTATCTCCGTTGGCTATTTGCATTCATCCTGTATGCTGTACTTTGTGTATTTCTGGCAGAACAGCGGTAAGGCTGGCACAGTGCCGGCTGACCCAGGAGGAGCAGCTATGGTAGCAGGTCTCTGGAGGGGGTGGCTCACACTGCCTGGCCGGCTTTGGACTCCATGGGCTGTTGCAAAGGAAAGAAACAGGTCAAGTACTCTCATGACTGTTCACATAATTTTGTTATGCCTTTCCACAGGGCATACAAGTACGCAGAGGTGGATGGGCAGAAAGAGTTGTGAGCACCCTCCTATATGGGAAACCTGCTTCTTGGATCTCAGCGTGCTTCCCTTCATGCCGCCAAACTCAGAAGGGCTCCTTTTATCATGCTTCAATCATGGGAGCTTGCTCCTTCTCTACAGCGAGCATGGATGTGAAGTTTATGCAGCTGCATCCCTCTTTCAAGTTAATTATATCACTCTGAGTGCTCCAGCTATGATCCCACACTGCAGTGCCTCGTGCTTGAACTAGCCTGCCTATTTCCCTGGGTGCCTGCCACAGAGGTTACCTCCCTGCTGAAATCCTGGCATGTTACCTAGTCCTCTGTAATCTGAGTTTCTTTCAAGCTTACGTACCCAGAATTCACCACTGTAGCCAGGCCTCAAGTCTCTGCATGCTTTCAGCTGATTTCCCCATCTCCTTTGGGGAAAGGAGCATGCCCAGTCTCATTTTAAAAAAACCCTTGTTGAAAGCCAAGGACCTACAAGCAGATTCAACTACCTAAACCAGTTTCCGCATGGCTAATGAATAATGAAAAGCCATTTTCAACTCCTAGCATTGATCCCCCATTTTATAATCCTGAGCTCTATTATCTAATCCCTATTAATTACAACCCCACATCCCTGGCACAGGTCCTCATCCCATACTCCAAATGTAATGCCATTTCCAACCCTAGCTTTAAACAAGAAATTGTAACAAAAAATGTGAAATGCAGGAAGCAAAAATTTTGTGCCCTTTCCACCCAGAATCCACAATCCCAGTCCTAGAATGGTTACAAAGCAGTGGCCTCCTTTCTCCCAACTTGTCTTAAACAAACGCACTGTGGCCATGGCACTCTTCTTCACAAGCCTTCTGGCCTTGGAAAATCCACAAAGAAACTCAGATCTTTATTTACAGGCAACTTGAATCCTACCAAATATCCTATCCCTCCTTCCAGCTTAAACATTACCCATGGATCTCCACTTGTGCTCCAGTTAAGATGATTGGGTGCTCCTGGCACTACGCTTTGCAAAACAACAATCAGCAAAACTCCTTCTCAGCTCATTCCTTCTGAAGCCCTAACTTAATAATATTAACCATCCTCTGCTAGATGCAGCCTTCCCAAAGCTTGCATCATCACTCATCCCTCCCAGCAGAAGCTCTTACCTAGCACCACACACCTTCCAGGGACTAGGAATGAATGTGACTCATTGGCCTCAGCATTGCTGGTGAATTTTAGTTCTAATTGCAACCTTGGCTGCATCACGGGCCCCGAATCACCAACTCCTTACATTTAAACATTGTGCTTTCCCACAGCAACACCAGCCCTTCTCATCATGGATGCTGCAGGGACTTGGTGAATTTCTTCATTCCTTATTGTCACAGAAATGGGACAATGGCTGGGGGTGGCGGGTGTGAACTGAGAAGGGTCAGTTCTGAGCCTAGTGTTACGACTGAGGTAAAGATTTCTTCTGGGTTTGTGTGGTGGGGTTTTGGTAGCAGAGGAGGGGCCGCAGGGGTGGCTCCTGTGAGAAGCTGCTGGAAGCTTCCCCAGCTCCAAGTCAGACCCACCTCTGGTCCAGGCCGAGCCCTTCAGTGACGATGGTGGTGCCTCTGGGAGAGCAGATTTAAGAAGGGAAACTGGTAGTGAGTATGGGAGTGGGATGTGAGAGGAACCCCTCTGCAGACACTGAGGAAGGAGGGGAGGAGGAGCGGGGGAGGAGGGGATGCCCCTGCAGCCCGTGGGCAGACGGCAGGCTGTCCCCCCCAGCCCAGGGAGGGGAGTAGGGGAGCAGATGCCCACCCGCAGCCTGGGGAGAGAGGAGCCCACACCAGAGCAGGGGGGTGCCCCTGAAGATGGCTGTGACTCCAAGGGAAAGCCTGCACTGGGGCAGTCTGTGACCATCAGCCCGTGGAAAGGACCCGCACCAGGGAAGCTGGTGAAGGACTGCAGCCTATGGGAAGGAGTCACGCTGGAGAAGTTCGTGAAGGACTGTCTCCCGTGGGAGGGACCCCATGCTGTAGCAGGGGACAAGTGAGGAGGAGTCCTCCCCCTGGGGAGGAAGGAGCAGCAGAGATAGCGTGTGATGAACTGACCCCAACCCCCATTCCTCAGAGGAGGGAAAGCGGGAGTGGAGCTGAGCTGGGAACAAGGGAGGAGTGGGGAGAAGGTGTTTTAAGATTTGGGTTTTGCTTCTCAATTTCCTTGTTTTGATTTGATTGGAAGTAAATTAAATTGATTTTGTTTTTTCCCCAGTTGAGTCTGTGTTTTGCCCGTGACCATAAGTGGTGAGTGATCCCTCCCTGTCCTTGTCTTGACCCATGAGTGCTTCTTTTTATTTTCTCCTCTTCATCCCACCAGGGCTGGGGGGGAGGAGTGAGCGAGCGGCTTTGTGGTGCTTTGTTGCTGGCTGGGCTTAAACCACAACACGATTTGGGTTTTGAAAAAGAAAGCATGAAAATCTGTGGTTTTGTGTATTCCTACAAGAACATTAAAGCTAGAATGGGGAGTACTGCTGGTAGGGGACATTTCAGGGTAACAGGACAGGGTAGGACGTGGGTCCTTGCAGTGAAGGTTGGAGTTGCAGCTAGAGGTTCAGATGGAAAGAGCTGATCCAGAAAGGTAGGAGGAGATGGAGATGCTACCCACAACAGCAGGTCAAACTCTGAGCTCTGATTAAAGCTAGGGTTAGAGTTTGGCCCAACCCAGGACTTATGGGGGCTGAAAAGATGACTGCTGGATCTAAGAGACACATGGGGTTAATCTGCAGACCGACCTTGGTAGGGGAAACCAGCTCACTGTTTGGGCTGGTGTTGGAGGGGATTGGTAGGATACATGTAAATGCTGTTGTTGGTTTAGGGTTAATGTTTGGTTCACAGGGATCTGAAAAATTTGGGAAAATTCAGGATCTTCTAAGACCTGTAGGACTTTGATGAGGCATGAAGCAAGGGTAGGCTGGATCAAGTGCAGGCTAACAAAAGCTAGATAGCTTGATCTATTCTGGAATAGAATAAAATTAGTCTTATATCAAGGATTTGAGATTAGGTTTGGGTTCAGGAAAACAGGAACTGAAGGATTCAGTTTACTGCTGAATTCTGCAAGATGTACAGGTAAAACACGATCTCTGCTGGCAAATTATGGCTCATTCAGAGTCAATTAGGAGTTCCTCAATTAGGATGATGGTTAAATGTAAGGATTAGGACACCAAAGGCTAAAGCACTCAGTTTACTTCAGGTTAAGTACAGCAGCTGATTTTAAGCAAAGGAATGATTTATGCTTAGTTCTATAGTTACATTTGACTTTAAGTACAGCAGGGCTTAATTTCTTGCTACTTTGGTACAAAAGAGTTTGGTTTCTTGCTGAACCTGGTAAGTGTAGATGCTAAGATGAGAAATATTAGACTAGTTTAAGATTGTTTTGGTTAGTGTTTGCTTCATTCTATATTGGCTCTGACAAGGGAAGCAGGGCCTCCTAATGAGAGTTCAGCTATTTTATTTTTGGGGGAGAAGAGAAGAGATTAGGTTGGACGAAGCCAGTTTTGATGAGTTTAAAGCTAGAGCTGGTTCTGAGTGAATATAGTTTGTAACTCCACTAATAAATAACACTTAAGGTTCTAAGGTTTTAGTCAGATGTCAGGTATGCTGGCTAAAATCAGCAGGAAAAACAAACACCTGTATAAAAAGTGTTTGTGCAAATCAAATATTAACTAGTGTTCTCAGGGTCCCATACAAGACATGCACAAACGTGTATTTACACACACACATATGGTTAATTTTATGGGCTCTAAGAAAATTGAGGAATTGAGGCATCACTGTAGAAGGGTTTCAGAAAATCAGAATACTTCAGCTCAAGGCCTAGCTACCAATTATACCAAAGGCAGTGGCTACCACTCAATTAAATTCCCATTAAGTCCCATAGTTACCATTATAGAACTCAGACAGTAGTAATTACCAAATTGTTTATACATATTCCACAGTTGATTTGAAATTAAAATACATTCACTCATCTAAGTATTCTGAGTTACATCTCCCTTTAACAATGATTCATGATGGATAAGAAGTATCATACATAAACAATAAATTGCATAATGCACATTGCATAGAGGAATGCAGTAGCCTATGCACTTATACAACAAATTTCATGGCTAACTTGGTTTGGCATTTATAGAAAATCTTAGTTGTCCTTCAAAATTGTTGAATCAGTATTTCAAGAATACCAAGTTACAAAAGTGCTTAGAGCAATTCTTTCATACTACAATATTTAATAGTACACTTTGGAGGTATATATTCAATTTCACATGAAGACCACAAATCAGTTTATGTATTATACCTCAGAACAGCCCATGGTATCATTTAGATTTCTTATAATACCTTTATTCAAAAGTCAGTAGCATTTTTTGCTTGCCTTTTTTGGGTAATGACTTACATTCACCAGTGGATGAATCCTACAGCCTGTAAAGCAATATCAGCGACCTCAGTGGAGATGCTCATGCAACAAAATGCTGTTGAGGAGAGCGTACCCTTTAATGAAAAGGAATGTAACTTGGAAAGTACTGAGGTGAATTTACACCCTTCTCCTCCTCACTGCAACTGGCACTCATGCCTTCAGATACACCATTACATGTATCACGTGCTTGTCCTGTAGAGCTAAATAGCAGACAAATGCATAAAAAAGAGGGGGCCATTTGACGTCTTTAAGTGTGGAGTAAGAAGAAATGTATTGCTGGAATAGATGCTCCAATACTGGACAACAGGACTTGAGAAGGAGGGGGAACAATCTAGCCTCCTTTCTGTCTGTAGTGGCTCTATTTCTAAGCACAGCCTTCGGGAGTTACACTTCAGGCCACCATTCCCAACATCCACTTATCCCTTAAGGCTCTTTCGCTGCAGAGCTTTCTGCCTGAGGAAGTACAACAACCACCCTGACACTGATTTCAGGTGTGAAGCCTGGTTCAGAAATCTGTGCAGGTCTTTGATCTGGTACACCATCGGTAATCCCAAAAGCAGGATTTCCTCCCTGCCTCCATGTTTATGGTTTGCTTAAGTCATGGGAGTTCTTCTGTCAATTTGAATGATGCAATTAGTATTACTTAATTTTTTTTGCATGCCTCTCTGCTTTACAAGCTGCAATTATAAATATCAATTGAATGACACACTTAAAAGAGTGTATCATTTAATACAGCAGACACTTTCAATTTTAAGAACTCGTTTCAATATGAGTTTCTTCCAGCAAAAGGTAATTGATGAGGACAAAAATATATGTTTTGTCAGAAGATCTCTAAAGATTTCCCCAGTTTCTTTTAAAAATCCCCCAAACTTTAAGCTGAAAAAATATCAGTAAATAAAATGTTTGATTTGGGGTGTTTGTTTGTTTGGTTGTTGTTTGTTTTAATAATTGTGCTGAATTTCTAAATACAGGGTTTTTTTTCCCATTCTTTTTTAATGGAAAGTTTTAGAAACAAATATTCTCAAGCATCCTGACTAGCTTTAACTTCAAAGTGGGCAATCTAGTTACAAGTTATGGCCACTTACATTTCTAAAAGGAGAACCTACACCAGAAACAGAGCAGTCCAAAGGCAATTCTGCTTTTTAATGTCGCATTAAAGTATGGATGAAGAAATGCATTAACAAAAACATTGGCTAAATGCTGAGAACCTCATTGGACTTGAAAGGAAACAATGAATGCAGGCTATGCACACAGTTGCTCCGCTATGGACCAAGACAATAACTAGTATATTGGACAAGCTTAAAAATAAATCTGCTAGAAGAAAAGCCTAATACTCACTATGTTTGCACAAACCAACTTGTGCCTGGTTTTGGAGCATCTATCCTGGAAATGTTGCAGTTCAACAAGTTCTTGTTTCTGTGCATGTTGTATTTATTTCACAGCCATTTCTCAGCACCTTGTGTCTGTCAGTCTTTTGGTGTCTTATTGCCCATGGGGTATTTATAAACTGTCTCTGTGAATGTTTGCAGATTTTTTTAGTTAATCTGTCCCTCCAAGGAGAAGTAGATTTTCCTTCTTTTTTTTCAAAGCTGACCACTGCTCACTGGGTGGTTATTCTCTTGCGTGGGAGATGGGGCATGCATTGGGAAGCTCCTCTCAGGCAGTTTCCTGGAGGCTGCTTAGTGTGGTAAATTCCCTTTTTACCACTACTGCATGGGCATACTGACATTTTCATAACATTTGTAAACTTATAGGAAACTAGTATGAGGGCTAAAATAAAATTAAAAAAAAACTTTTCCATGCTCCAGACTTCTTTTTGGAATTGCTGGAACAAATTGGATAAATCTGAGTGGATTTTCATACCAGGCAGGTGTACGACAGATTGACAAAATGAGCCTAAGCGCCAGGCCTGCACATTGTGCATGTGTCCACCTCCCCAGTCTGTCTGAGAGCCTTTTGCTAGTTCCATGGTTTGCAGGAGACATCTTGTGGTCAAAAAGCAAAATCACAGAGCGTGCAGAGCGTAGTCTTTCTCCTGTGGAGGCTGAAAAGGAGAGGAATCAGAGTCGCACTGCCTCCAGAGCGTTTAGTTTTCTTTTCACTACCAGGCAATAGGGGAAGTAGAAGTTATCCATCTGTCCGAATGGGCTCTTTGAACTAGGGCAGACTGGCTGAGCTGGGGCAGAAAGGAGCTTTGAGGCTATGGAGGCAGCGCATGGGGCATTGTCAGCCTTTTGGCTAGGGAGGACCTGCGAAATCTGGTGCAGCTTGCTTGGTGTCAGATGTTTCCTAGATGAGGTGATGGCCTCGCTAACAGATGGCCTCTGCCTACTTGCAGCCGCCTCTCTTGGGCACGGAGCACTGTCGTAGTATGCTACAGAGCATGGGAAACGAAGCGAAGAACAACAAATGAGAATGCATTCATATTTCACTTCAGTATGGTATTTTTTCTGTGACACTGTGAGGATGGACAATATTCAGCCAGTCACCTAAATATCACTGACAACTATTTGTGGAATTAGGGTGCTGCCCAGTGCTCCTACCAGGTAAATACAGAGGGGAATTCCACTGAGGAAGCCTGTTGTGTGAAGGTATCTGTTCAGGAAAAAAATGGAATAAGAAAAGTAAGGAGAAGGAAGATAAGAACACCACAGGGAAGAAGAAAGACAAGGCTGGTTTAGACATTTTTATGAGTAGTAATAGGTATCTCTGATGGTAATTACAATTTTTACACAACTGTTGAACAGCATTTCTCAGCTGGCCTAGCCTTTCACTGTGGTAGGTGCCATTCAGATACACAGAAAATGACAGTACTTACCTCAAAGAGAGTATCAGCTGTAAGACAAGATAGAGCAGATGAATGAGAAAAAATAAGTGGATTGTATTGGGGTGATGGAAGACGTGGTAACAGTAATAAAAGGATGGGTGCAATGCTAAACTTATCACCATACCATGCTGTGCTATTAAAAACCTTGTGAGAGAGCAGAGAAATAATGAGGAGTGTCCATGCTAGGTGAGTTGGGAACAATAGCAGCAGCCAAAGGTAACTCCTAGAAGATGCGTGACAAAAGCTGACTATAGAAACCATTCAGTAGAAGCTGTGTCAGGCCAGGCAGTCTGGTAATGAGACCATATAGTTATCATTTGTCCCCAAGCTGCTATTATTGATGGTGAGCAAATCTGTTTCTTGCAAGTGTGCAGTGAAAAAACCCATGACCTTCCAGACCCCATGAAGTCACAGTTTATTAATAGAGCCTTGCAGAAGATGGAAATTCCATTTGGCAAAGGACTGACCAATTGTCCTCATTAGCTATGGCACCAGTAACTTCACAGGTTCTATGCAGAAGGGTATTTCATGAAGAATTAGTGTCAGGTCTACCTGAATATTTCATTTTGAGATGTGGACACTTCAGATTTTATAATAATATATAAAATTAAATGAACAGTCCTTTTTTTTTGGGGGGGGGGGAGAGAAAAAAACAAACCTCAGAATGTTTCTACAAGTGACAGAAGGGCATTCTGCAAAATTTTTACAACTTCTGTCCCTTTTCTTTCCCCTTTGTTGAATGAAATTACTGAGAACATTATGCCATTTTGCAAATGTGTCAATGATCATGAAAGTGAATTCTCTATTCTGACATTGTTTTCCCAACAAGCTTGATTAACCAGCTCTCGCTTGTCTTTCAGAGCTGAATTTTGTCCCCTTCCTTGAAAATTGAGAAAATTAATGTTTAGTTCAGCAGTATACAGCTGTTAACAGCTCTGCACACACTGCCTGAAAAGAGAGCAACCCTTCTGCAACCGAATGCAAATTACACATGCGGGAAACAGTGCATCTCTGGCAAGATTGCCTCTTGGAGCAAGACTGGCGAAACGTCACAAACACAGGCCGGTCCTTCTAATCTCCTGGGAGCTTACTATGGCCCGATGTGCAGGGTAAGCCTGCCCTGATTTAAGTCATAGAATCACAGAACCATAGAATAGCCCAGGTTGGAAGGGACCTTGAAAGGTCATATGGACCAACCTTGCATGGGAAAGGAAGCCCCAATGAGATTATCTAGCCCCTTGTTCTTGTCTTGAAAACCTCCCAGTGAAGGGGACTTGACCATGTCCCTGAGGAGGTTGTTCCAGTGAGTGGTTGTTCTCACTGTAAAAAATTTCTTTCTTGTATCAAGACGAAACCTCTCCCTTTGCAACTTGTACCCATTGCCCCTTGTCTTCTGCATGTGGCTGCTTGTGAAGAGAAAGCCTTTGTCTTCTTTGTAGCTGCTACAGCTGTAGCTGTAGCTTTGTAAGCTGTAGTACTTAAAGTACTGGAATACTGTGATGAGGTCCCCCTGAGCCTTCTCTTCTCCATGGAGAAAAGACCTAACTCCTTCAGTCTTTCCTCATGGGGCAGGTTCTCCAGCCCTTTGATCATCTTTGTGGCCCTCCTTTGGACCCTTTCCAGTCTGTCCATGTCTTTCTTGAATTGTGGGGACCAGAACTGGACACAGCACTCCAGGTGCAGCCTGATCTGTGCTGAGTGGGATGATCATGTCTCTTTCTCTGCTACTAATGGCCCTTCAGTGCAGCCTAGGATCTGATTTGCCTTTGTTGCTGCAGCTGACTGTTGTGCTCTGCTGACTCCTGTTCAGCTTGTTGGTTCAGCTGGTTCCACCAGAACCCCCAGGTCCCTTTTAGCAAGGCTGGTCCACAGCTACACAGATCCAAGCCTGTACTGGCTCTTTAGTTATTTTAAATCTCTGATGCATTTGCCCCTCTTGGTTGCTGAAACAGCTGGGAATGGCTGACATAAGAGAAAGACCCATACAAACTGAAATATGTCTGTTTTGAAACATTGGTTGTGCTAGGGGGTCTAGCAGAGGATGAGTTGTGGCCTGAGGGCTTCTCTTTAGTTTCATTCCCTGTGCTTCTTGGCCATTGTCGTCTTTCTAGCCAGCACTAACATTGAAATGAATGGCGTAATACATCTGAAAGAGCTGTTCAGCCCTCATCCTTACCTACACAACAGGGACAGATCCACATCAACTCTGGGCCTTCCAAGGAGTCCTTATAAACTGTGAGAAGGGAATTTCTGTGTGTCAGAGATGCCCTTATGTGCTCTAGGGTAACAGACTTGTCAGCATAAAGCAGGCACAATATATTGCTCTGATGTAAAAACTGAGATGTAGCTCTTTGCCATTCCTATTGCTGGCTACTCGAGAACTGAACAGAGGAGGAACATAAAAATGGCAAGTACTGGTAGTCCAAACTACTTTCTTCTTCCTGGCTCTGTCTGTGTAGAATGGGTATCATTTTTCAGTATGCAGTTTTCTTCATGAAGTGAAATAGTATGTGCAACAGTGAAATCGTCCCTTTCTTAGCCTTCTCCATGAAGCTCTAAGAACACAACAACAAAAAAAAAGATGCTTAAAACCCATATTGCATTTGTAAAAATGATGTTTAAATAAAAAAAGTCCTTGAAACAAAGAATATCAAAAGTGTTTACTCTTGGCTCCACTAGAAAATGTCACTTGTGACTTAAATACAAAAATTATGCCTACTTGTCAAGGTGATGGATTTTGTACTTTGGTCATAAGATTAGCAAAGTGGCCAGAGAAACACACTCCTCCATGTAAAATGGTATTATAACCAATACAATTTAGGTATTCATACTGTGGTTGATCACCTCAATACAAGCCCAGCTTCATTCTAGGCAAGAAAGCAGGTTTGCAGCTATGTTGCTACATTGGTTCAAAAATACATAATACTGACACGTTCCTTGGATTCAGGATGTGATGCTTCAGTTTTCTACACTGCTACAGTCTCCACTAATCTACATCAAGTCACTTGGTTTCTGTGCTGTGCAGCTATATAGATGTAAGATAAACGTCAAGGGTGAATATTGTATAGTACTTAAGTGGAATAACAATAGTCCTCTTTTTTCACAGCAGTAATTAATGTGTAAATTAATAGTTTGTAAATATTTATATGTAAATATTATAAGCTACCCTATTGACTGAATTTTGCTTATAAACAGGCATTGCTGACAGTATTAACTGAGAATGCTAAGCCTGATCAAACAATTAGCTTATCTCTTCCTCTTGCCTGATAAGGGGACTGTAGCCAAGATCAGTGTGGAAAGCTTGGACATTACCTGCTCTGTTATTCCCCATCTGCCTCAGTAGCAAAACTGTAGCTTAAGTTAAACCTGCCTGGCAGTAAGTTCTGAGCCTGTTTGTCTTCAGGCCCCTGCAAGGAGCTTGGCACCAGCTTTTGGGGTACCCAGTCTCCAAGCTGCACCATGGACTCTGGTTATATTTGAGGGACAAGTCAATAATGCTGATAACATGCAGATGAAGAATTTAGTTGTCATCCACAGAAGGCAATTTTGTATTGCTCTGCATACCAGAGCATGACAGCAAAGGGATGAAATGGGCAGAAGTTCTCGTTTATGAAAAGTGTTGAACTTTGCAATTCTAGTCACACTAAAGATGCCTTTGAAATAAGATGGGGAGGGGGTGTGCGTGTGCGGAAATCTTAAAGTCCAATCCAGAATAGACACTTGATTAGGCACAACTCCTAATTAAGCTGTGAAACTGGTTTCACGTATCTAGTGAAAGTTGAAGGTATAAAACAGTTGAAAATGCAATTAGACACATTCATAGGGAAAAGTCAAACAAGGACAGAACATCAGAATGAGGATACACTTAATATCTCAATAATTCCATAAGCCACAGACACCCAAAAGCTGTAAGTGCATGAGGAGAAAGTGTCGATATAGGTATGCCCTGTTCTTGTATTCTTTCCTAAGCATCTTCTAGCTGCTGCTGTTAGAGGTAGGCAAGCAGGTTTGATGGACCACTCATCTGAGACAATACAGGTGGTTTTATGCTCTTACATCTCCAGATCTGTTCGCTACAACTCTTAGGTCCTGAAGTCCCAGGGACTTCAATCCGAGTGTCCGGCATCACAAACTGACACCTCAAACATGGGGCTGTATGCATTTTTGTACAAGTATTTTAAGCAGAACAGTTTTCATAAGAAAACACAGAAAATTATAGCAACTCTAAGGTCGTGTGCAAGTCCTCCAATGTCTCCACAAGCAATACCAGAGTGCTCCTAGAAAATCAGAGCAGAGTATCAAACTTATATCTCAGCAGACTGCTATTAGCGTCTGCTATTAGCTTTTCTGCAATAAAATCCTCTCACCAAAACTTTGCCTTAGAGTAGGGGAGAGCCTAGATTTTGACAGCTGCCCTTTCCTGTTGGGGATTCCTTAAACACTTCAATTACAAGCACATCTCATAGTTCCTTTCAAACACATAGTGAACAGGTATCACATGAGCACAGTGAAATTTCTGCACAGCATTTTTCTCATAAGAGACCCATTGCTAATATAGCATAAATACTGCTAAAACTGAAGGCCTGGGACCACATGGATTGTGCTAATCTTGGTGAAAATTCATTGTACGAGCTTATGTCTGTTAATAAAAACAAAACTGTAAATCAAAAAAATGGGGAAAAGGCTAAATACAAACGCTGCAAAGTAACAGCAATATTGTATGTATTATGTGTGTACAGAAAAGAAGCCAGCTGATTATTGATATTTTGCCTGAAAAAGAGACTATTGAGGTACTAATTTCTGGTAATATTAAACATGGTTTAAGTAGATTTGACCCCCACAGATCAATTGCTGTTTTCAGAAACTGAATACTACACGTGACATAAAAGCATTCCCACAGGAAATCTATTCTTCTCTAGCCAAATGTCATTATCTAAAAGTGGATAAAGATTATTTGCATAGAGAACGTGAAGAAGATATTTTTCAGCTATTACAATGCCACTGGGATTAGCACTTTCAGAAGAGATGATTTCTTCTTCCTTTTATTTTTCTTTTAAATGGAAGAATAATTCAAACTCACTCTGGATTTTACTTTGGTTTTCTTTCTTTGCAGGTAAGCACTGGCAAAATTTTCTGCTTTTAACAATTTTGTTTTAATGCAAAGAAATCAAAGACAATCTTTCTTTTAGGAGTGGCAGAAGCAAAATACAGTTTTGTTTCTTTTTTTTTTTTCAGACTGCCACTGGAGGCTTATGCTGCAGGATACACATGTGGTTAGATACTGTGTAAGAAATATGGATAAGATACTGTTCATAGTTCTATAGTTGAAAAATACCTTGCTCTTAGTAGTGGTAGAAATAGAAATCATAGTAATCTTACATGTTAAGGACCTCAATAAATCATGTAATCTAATTCTTTAGTGAAAGGCATCAAGTATATCTAGGCCCACTGGCAAAGATGTTTGTCAAATTATTTGTAAATGCCTTGAATGAGGGAGATCCCTCAGCATTTCTCTGCCCTGTGGTCCTGAGACTCATTGTCTTTCCAGTTAGATGGTCCCCCACATACCTAACATAGCTAATCTTTCCTGAAAATCAAAATGATGTCTTGCTGATCTTCTTTGAAGTGGTCAACAGCACTCTTGTTTCACTGAACAGTAGTTCACAGCTTGCCCCACACTCCACCTGCGAACGCAGTCTTTCTTCTCGGGAAAGTCACTAAGTCCAGAAATAAGGCTCTGCAGTCACCTTACATCGACACAGTCACTGCCCTGGTGCCACCACCACCATGAAGGGCTCATCAGCCAGAGCAGGCTTCGGCCCTTGCAGAAGCACCCATGGGGAACAGAGAATCTCCCTGAACTCCATGTCTGCTTCTCATTCCTGTTGTAGCCTCAGGACCCTTGTGTGTTCGTTTCAGTCAAACAGATTGTTCAAGAAGACTTGCAGATACCAGAAAAAGCTCAGTTAATCTGCTCGGGAGGAGCTGGAAGGGTGGGAGAAGCAGGACTGGGCTTGAAGGGTCTCTGGCTGTGCAGATGTTGCACTGCTGCCACGGCACACACTGCCAAGGTGGCAACACAGGGACCCCTTCAAAGCATTTGCCTCGGGCATGTATTGCAGCTTTCCTCAGGGAAAATCCAATGGGATTTGTGCATATTGGGAAGCCCAACTCATCTGCCTGGAGCTGTACAGTTTGTCTCCCTTCCTGCCAGGACACTGCAGAGGTCAGGGGCTCCCTGGGGACTGTGGGGACTGCCCATGGGGTCTGCCAGGCACTCGGGGCCTGTCCCACCACCCCAGCCAGGATCAGGGCAGCTGAGGGGGCACCAGGGAGACCCCAGCCCCCGGCATCAGGTGCCTCCCTGGGGACTGGGACAGACCAAGACTGGCTTGGGACATGGGACTCACTTAGCAGGGTCCATGGCCAGGCAGGGCAGGGCAGAGCTGTGGGGAGCTGGAGACTGGCCCTGCTGTGGTGTTGCTGGGGCAGGGCCTGAAGGCCCTGGGGGTCTGGTGGCCCTGGGGGACTGACACAGGGTCCTGGGCTGCGGGCAGGGTGAGAGGAGTCCTGAGGGGGTGGGCAGGACAGGCAGGGCTGGTTGTGCCTCAGGGCCTTGGCACTGCTTGAGTTTTCAAGCTTTTCCACCTCCCCATCCTTCTCAACTAGTCACACTTCTTGCACTAAAATCTGGTGGATACAGGGGGCTGACCATAAGCCTCTTGAGATTAATCAGTTTGATGTAATCCTTTGGCACGAGTGCCATGACTAGTGCACTCTTTTCACCTATGTTTCATGAGGCAGAGAGCTCGATTTACACGGAGAGGAAACATGGTCCCTTTCAGTGCAGAGTTATCAATAAGTCAATCCAACTTTGAAAAACACGAGGGACACTTGTTCAACAGCTCTTTCTATGTGTCACAAGTTATGGAAAGCTGAAAAATGTCATGCTGGTAAAATATTTTTATAGCCACATTTTGTCTGAGATGGGTCACATTTCAATAGCATGCAAAATGTCGGAGCAGCAGTTGGCTTGGCAGCATACATCCCAAGCACACCTGAAGGTATGACAATCACCTTCATCTCAAAATTGTCTGTGTACTGCTCAGATGTTGTCTCCTCCCCATGTCTTTGCATGAAAAACTGCTGAAACTAATGTCAAATGAGGAGTTCTTCAGGTAGTAAGGAGTGAATCTCATCACATTTCTCTCTGTTGCCTGCATAATATTTAGGTTGTGCCAGATTTCTTTCAAGGTTTTGCCAGGATCTTTGGGACAAGCCATGACAAAGAGACAGCAAGTTTTATGTTCATAAATGTCTTCAGACCAAACCCAAGGCCTTATCTGTTTCTTTAGCCAAACAAAGTGAAGTTTGGTCAACTCATAACTTATTTGGTTCAATATTTGGCTAAATGAGACAGAAGAAATGAAACTAAACAACTGAATTCTCCCCTCTGGCATGAAACAAAAAGTGTCAAAAAACATGGATCAGAACTACCAAGAGTAGAGCTGTGGTTCCTCCTGCCCACTGGCGTGGGTATGAATCACAGTCCTTCGCTCCCTTATGAAGTGGGGGCTGAAGATAGCCACTCATGACTACAGGGATACAGCCCCCTGGGTGAAAGCAGAGCCTCTCTCAAAACTTAGTTCTTAAATTTCCAAAGTTGCAAATCAAGGTGAGACATGGTATACTATCAGCTGACAATTACTATTTTTCTCTCATCTCTGGCTTTGTTAGTTGAAATGAACTGGGAATTGTCTAAATTCCAAGCTTCTTGTTTACATTTACTTGAAACCAAATATCTTGTCCTTAGAGACTATTATATGTCTGGAAAGAAGTCTATATTTTTCCTGATGTTGCAAAAGTAATTTACCAGAATAAGATTTTTTTTTTTTCCCGGAATGGTGGTGCTTAATCATTTTAAGCAAATGTGGGAAAGAACTGTCATGTGTCCTTTGCTTTGTAAAGAACCATTAAGCTTTGGACCTATTAGCTTGTGTTTGGAGGTTTCATTTGTCGCTCTTTGTAGTTATATAATGAAATATTCATTGAAAAAGAAGGAGTAACTGTTAACTCCCATCAGTAAAAAGCGTCTCCTTCACCTTGTGAAAATGGAGGATGGTTGGTTCTTCAATTAAACAACAGTGGATACATGGGTTTGCTGAATACATTTTATCTGAAAAAAGGAACATCTGTTCTGCCTTTCAGATCTCCTCAAGGAATTCCTCTTTTAAACTATCACGGTTTTACATTCCGCCAAAGATTTTATTTATCACTCTAACACGTTCAAAATTGCTAACCTGAGGTCCATCCAAACTGTACCAAAGTAACAGGTAGCTGAAGGATTTTGTACTTGGTTTTCTATCTTAAAGTTTGTAAGCATCTGTTTTCCCATAAGTATGTGCACAACTTACATAAGTAATTCTCTTGTGCCTTTTCTCGTCAGACATGTATGGAATTCATTTGTTAATAGTGTCTGATTTCCTTTTAGGCATTTCTGTTTTATGATTTTTTACATCTTTTTTTATATGTAGCTTCCATTCCGACATTAACTGATACTGCTGTGATGTTTTATAGGCTTTAATTGTGCAATTAAGATAAAACAGTAAAAAAAAAGGAATGCTAACTTCTGACAGTTGAGATGCTTAAGAGTCACAGAGGCGTTCAGCGCATGCCCATGTCAAATTATTTCTCTAATAATGTGTTATGATTCATCTTTTCTGACATATTCTTTCATCTGTATGCCATTGAACATATTCGTTTTCAACTACTTACTGAGACAGATTATCAAAAAGACTCAGCACCCACCTGCAAAATATAATGATTTTCAAGACCTTAGGAGCTCACCTTTGCAGTACGTTAGTCCAGATTTTCAAATAAACTTGGCACCCAGTTCCAAGTGTGTGAAAGTCTGGATACCTCTTCTGACGCTTAAGTGGGAGATGGATATTTCTGAGACTCTGTTCATATGTGCCTTTTCCTTGACATCAGGCTCCTAAAATACAAGGTATAATCCTGAATGAAAGTCAACTTACAGTGTTAAATTAAACACAGTAAAAATAAGTCCTGGATTGCATTAAAAAAAATCTGTTCCCATACACAGGAATAACCCGAAGCTCTCACAGTCTAAGCCTCTGTTACATCTGACTAATTTCTGATACAGAAATTAATAGTGCTAATCTTTCACTAGATATGGCAAATGAGTCTATTGTTTAAACTCCAACTCTGGCAACAGACCTGAGCCTGGCCTTTAGAACACCTACCTTTTCAGTTGTGGCTCCTCAGTGTTACTGTCAATCTCACTATTTGCCTTTCTAAATGTCGTGATCTATCTTCATTGCAAACTGTTTTGGTTGGGGAGGAATGGGAATTGAAAGTTGGGCTGGTGGGGGATTGAAGAAGTATTTCAACCAGAGATATTCCTGATCACTTTAGGGAAGAATAGTCCAATAGCACCAAGCTACCTTCTTTTCTTTACCTACAAAGAAAACTACTTCACTTGCTGCATCTGATGTCGAAGGACTTTGCTGTATTCTTTTTAGTTCATACACCTTATCTAAACTTTCAAGGCATGAAATACAAGTAGAAAATTCAGCATATTATAATTTTTTCTTTTTAATATTTTAGAACCTCAAAGCAGATTCCAGGTGGTCTAAATGTGATAATTGGTACATCTTCATTTGTAAAGCATGTGGAGGAAAATATTGATATGCTCAATTCTCATGTTAAGCAGGGAATTTTGCAGTTCTGCTTGCTTAGCTGTTTTCTTCTCCCGTCTCTCAGTATATTCTGTCAGTAATGAAATTAAGTGCAAATGGAAATTATATGTCTGATCTTTGAAGCACAGTGTATAGAGAAAAATCTTCTTTTAAATGAGAATGTACTGCACTGTCAACCCGTTCTCCTCTTCTATCATGTTTAAGGACAGCTGATTTCAAACTGCCTCAGTCTGTAGTCTCTAAACAACCATTTTCTCAGGAGAACAGGGAAATGGTGACTGGTATAATGACATTCATTATTTTGGTTAAATAGGATTTCTGTAAGCATTCTTACTCATCAGAAATTTGCGAACTGAGAGGCAGCACCAGATATTTACAGCTTCATAAAAGTTACTTCCTTTCCCATTCTTTCTCACTGCTGAGTCTGATCTTTTATTTTGCTTATCACCTACCACCTGTGCTCTGGGTACAGCTACCCACAAGAAAGGCCATTCAGCTCCCAAACTTAGTTTCAGTGTCAATTAACCACACTCTTTGTCTTGGCCAAAACACCATCCACTGCAGATCTGGAATGAATGGTGAGGAGCTGGATAAAAGCAATTTGGAACAGGATTTCAGTTGTGTGGAGCTCATCCACCTGTACTTACACAGGCACCTCCAGAATCTCCAAAAATAAATGATCAATTTGCAGAATAATATCAGCTTTTATGACAGCATAAACATGAGTATTGAGAAGGAACTGTTGATGCTGTCATTCATGCATCTGCAAATGTGTTTTCTTCCTAATTTTACCCATACGCAGCTGCATGTTGTCCCTAATTAATGAATTGCCCTCAGGTTACTCACCCAGACACATCTAATCTATCTCTGTCCAAAATGACTAAACTCTGTCCTGCATTAAAGATGTAAAAAGCAACAAATTACTTTCTTGGTCTTTCCAACTAGAAAATCACTGCTTACTGAATGGCATTCTCTCCATGTGGCATTCAGGGTGATTTCATCACCTGAGGGCTGAAGCTTTCAGTAGAAGTAAAGTAAAACATCCGCTAAAAAGTTTCTCACTTCAGATTCCAGTTCAACAGAAGAGATGGTCACTTCAGGTTTAAGTTTATAATAATGCCATGAATGGAAGAAAATGTGTAAGTATGCAGTCCTTTCATTTTTAAAGCACTTTATAAATATTAACCAATCTTTCCTGAGAACAGTTTCCAACTAAAGGTATGTGATTAAGATGAAGGTTCAAAATATTGTTACAGAAGGGTATTTTTTTTTCCAGATCTTATAATAAAAAAGTGTGTATAATGAACATATAAAGTGAAAAATGGATAAGTATATGTCATCTTTAATACCAGCTGACCTCCACTGCAGTTATAAAAATAAGGATATATGCAATTTTCATGTGGATTTTACTGTTGTTTTCTTACATAGCTTGATATTGTTTCCTCCTTAATGCCTCCAAGAGGATTTATAAGCTCATAGGTAAAAACTCACTTCATGCTCTTTTGCCTGCTATGAAATAAAAAGTCGACAGTACTCAATAGGCCGAGGAATTGGAAAGGATGGTGCTGAATGTGAATTCCCCACAGCATTGCAAGCAGCAGGAATGCTTGTTTATCAAAGTTGAAGGGAAAAAAATGTCCATACAATTTGACCTCTGTTTCAAGCGTGAACACTGCAACTGAAGTAGTTAACACCACAGTAATATTGCGGGTTAACTGGCAGGCACAAATTTGGCCAGAGACGTTGGACTCACATTTAACAGAAGACATTCCCTGTGACATCTAGCTGGAATTTGCCAGTGAGACCAAGCCTTATTAAACCCCCAAATCATAAAAAATAGAAGAGAAAAAAACAGTTGTGTACTGCAAAGTAGTGAAAGAGACAGAACAGCAGACTTGGAGATATTTCCCTGTATAATCACAGGGAAAGCAATCTCTCTTGTGCCTGCAGTTTCTTGCTCGTGCCTGTCCTCTCTGTTCGGATCATGAAGCCATTGGATGAGAGCCGTTTCAAACAGGTGCATACAGTGCCTGGCATAATACACTGCCTGCACTAGCCGGTACATTGTGATTTGATCATAATATGAATAAAAATGTGAAGGGAACATTGAAACTCTCTGTCAGTGTAACAAGCTAATATTGGAAGAACATTTGCTGTTCTTCATTTGTTTTAGAGTAATGTAAGTTAGAAACATAAATGAAACAAATCCATCACCTGTTTAGAATGCTTAAAGGCTTTTGCTGGTTTCAGAAGTCTACTTTTCAAGCATCCTTTGATCAAGTCATGTACATAAGATAAAACTAGAACTTTTTCTTAAAAATAGATTAGAAGAGAATGAGTTGCGATGAATGGTACTTGGAGAACATGTGCGTTTTTTGCATTGGAAATAAATATGAAAATTGCCTATTTGGGATAAACAGATCTGATACTGCAGTGCTTTTCTGATTTCTGAACTACTTTCCTGCTCCTTCTGTAAAAGGTGCCTTGAAAATCGTAAACACCACAGCTGGCATGCTGGTAGCCTTGTTTTCTTACCCCTGCTGATGGGCAATTCTGAACTGTTGTTACTGTATGCCATACCGTATCCTGGCTACTGTATATTTCTGCTTTTCTAATTACATTTGGATTTCTGAGGAATAGCTATAGTGTAAAGAATTTTGGACCTCAAGCAGTCACCCACATTTAGGACAGTGTAATCAGCCCCCCGGGAAGATAATACAGGAAAGCTTGATTGCTGGTGCCAATAGGGTTTCTTTTCCAGGTCACTGCACAGGGTGAGGCCTGGAAGGTGGATATTTTCCATTTTGTTTCTTTTTCTAGTCATTAAAGAGGCCAGCTTAGTCATGTCCTTATTTTAGACACTTCCACATGAACTAGAGTTAATGTTCCTGAGATGCAGAATGTTCCATATGGGTCCTTTATAGTCTTCAAGGGTTGGTATGTTGCAGTTCTTGTATAGTTCTTCAGTATTGCACCAGATGAGGTAGTTTTGCTTATTCTTTGGACACGTTGTTTTAATCCTAAAAAAACCAAAACCACCAGAGCTGAATTTTGTATTATGCATTTTGCATTTTTATAACGGTCTTACAAAAGGATATTCTCCAGTGATTGCCTCTGAATTCATGATACAAGGTCAAAGCATTAAAGCCCTTTTAGGATCTGTTACTGCATAACATTGCAAAGTAGCTGTTACTGACATGTGTCAGGGTTGGCTGTCAACCTGAGCTCCAAAGTCTTTACAGGCTGAATTGGTTCTGAACACGTGAAATTTCATTTTTACTAGCTGTCCAACCAGGTTGGCTACTCTCTGCTTGCCAAGGTATTGATCTGAGCTGTGGATTGCCCTCTTGTTAGAGATTAAAAACTCTTTGCAAAGCAACAGCTGTCCCATGGTTTTATCACTTGTGTGATTATTTCTGGAAGCAGGATATTTTGGTGCAGGGTGATTAGTTTTTAGTTATTAACATCTTTGATGCTTCCTAGTGAATGAACAAGTAAAAACCTTTTTAAACACAAAATAAACTGGTGGTTGGAACTATTCCAAAACCATGGGCTCTTTCTACAGGAATACTAGTTTCTCACAGTGCAAAACCTGACTGTAGCACATGATTCCTTCTCAGCAGTACCAGCACTAATATCTTCTAGGTTTTTCTTTCTTAACTGCAAGCTGCAGTGGCCAGACCTGTAAGCAATCTCCAAAATATGGAAGACTGGTAATTTATAAACTAACTGACAGCTTTGACTTGCAAATTCCTGTGCTGAAATTACTCTATAGGAAGCATTTATGCAAGTTTTACGGTAATGAGATGATCAGAATGAGAGCCAAGGGAGAAGTTTCAGGAGACAGAACTCTGAGCACCCAACCCTTTTTAAGAAAATGACTTCTCTAATTGCTGTGACATGGAACGGGTGAAAGTGATGGCCCATCCCTAGGTTTTCCCAGAGATGGCAATGGTAGCACTGTACTTGAAGTATATGAGATGGGCATATTGCTCTCTGTGTGGCAACTTGCTTCTTAATATCACCAAAAGCGGAGGAAAATCTGTGTTAGAAAAATCAGCTTTGTGCATCTTATCGTCCAGTGCCAGGATGCTGATACATGTGGATGAAGGGTAAAGGAGAAGAGGAAGAAAATACAGCAGAGAGTATTGACCACTTGGTGATGTGACCTGGGCCGTGGGTACCATATGCTAATGGGACTTGTACTCATCTCAGTGTCTCTGGTAAATTTTCCCTACAGCAATTTTTTATTATTACTGAGGCAAAGATCCATGTATCTGAATATCCATTTTGTGAAGAATATGTTTACAAATTGTTTTAAAAATTGTTATGGGAATTAATCTCACGATACATTTTCTTACTCATGCAATTACAGAAAGCATTTCTCTGAAGCCTGTGAGTAGACCAAGTCTGGAAAAACAAACAAAGAAAAAATTAGAAAAATTAAGAAGGGTCTTTCAGAGTTTGAAGGCTCAAGTCCTTTTAAAGGCAACTGCTGTCAATGTTGCTTTTGTGTTGACAGAATCCTTTTAAAAGGTTTTGTGGTGCGAAAAGCTCCTTTTAGTGGGTTTTCATAATGCACCGGGAGAGAACAAGAAAATGTTTTTCTCACCATGGCCAGCCTTGGAGCTCACTTAGAACATCGCGTACCCAAACCAGGAGGCGATTTTCTGTGCGGCTGGCAGGCAGAGCCAGTGGGATCGGCCCTCCTGCCTACCCCCACTCACCTTGGAGACCCATTTGCTTCTTCCAAGTGCTCCTCAGGATGACTCAGGCCCCTTAATGTGCCTGAAGGAGATACTCGGGGGTGAGGGCTCACACCCGCCCGAACGTGACAGACTGGAGAAGCGCTGCTAAGAGCCCGCCTGGGGAGCAGGAGGAGGGGCGGCATCCCCGGGGCCTGCTGCAGTGTGGCAGGCACGAGGTGGCATGGCGGCTTTGCGCTGCCGCTGCGAAATGGCCGCCGCCAAGTAGTGTCTGGCCACTCGCTCCCACGGTGCGCTCATCTCCCCCAGTCTGCAGAGCTGTTTGTGAGGACTCTGAGGATCATTGTGCAAAAGCCAGGGCTGCTGTGTCCTTGGGGCTGCTGTTTCTCAGTATGGTTAAAGGCCAGCCTGGGCATGCGCCTGCTCCAGCACAAATCCTCCCTTCCTGTTGTCACCCAGATGCCCTGTGGGAGGGCCACCGCCTTCTGTCTTGTAGGGTCAGTGGTGCCTGAAGACACCTCGCAAACACAACAAAACATCAAGCCCTTGGCTCAGTTAGCCAGACCTGCAGCGTCTCCTGGTGTGACCATACCCTGTGCCCATGGCACTCAGGTGGCTGCAACAGACCTTACGCTGTGGGGCCGTGAGAGCCCGGACGGGCAGCAGATATTCCCAGTTCAGCTCTTCCAGTGCTGCTGCTCTCAACCTAATCTGTAACAGATCTAACAGCCAGCAAAATGAGAAAATCGCTGACACAGGAGGCTGCAACGGTCTTCTGCACTGACACCTTGGTGATGCTATAGTAGGAGTAAAAACATTTTTTGCTCTCACAGATAAACCCCTCCTTGGTATATTCATGATACCTCTACTGTATATGATGCATCTGTGACATTTAGCAGGTTATGGCTGGCTGGGGGTGGACAGGACAGGATGGGCCAGGACAGGATGGGACGGACACATCTTGTACTAAAGTAGCTTTTGCCAAAGCAAAACTGAGTCATGAGGATGTGATGGAAAGAGAGGGAATCTGAAGCTGGGTTATTAAAAAGTGCATCACAGGGCTTCTTTGAAATACATTTGTATGAACTTTACTGTTCTCTGTGCAATACTGCTTCGTTCACAGCCAGGGTTTTCCTTATAACATAATTTCAGGTGCTTTGTACAAATGATGTTTAGGAGTTTCTGCTGGAGGTACAGCTTCTGCTGGTTGCTTAGGAGAGTAGTGCAAAGCTCTTACCCCTAGAAAATTTTCCTTTTACCCCTGCCTTAACATTTCGCTTAGAAGACAATCTGAAGCTGTAAACTACTACGAAATAAACAGTTCCTACACCCAGTATTATGCAGGTGCCTTTAATAGCCCAGTCCTGAGGAAGGCAAGCATTCAACACTCCCATTTGTTGTATTTACATATTTAAAACTTGCTGCATTTCTAAAGAGGTCTCCAGGCTATATAAGGACATTAGTAATAGTTCACTGGGAGTTGCAGGTATGCAGTGCTCAGCAAAAGTAAGGCAGTAGCTGTGAGTTAAAGCAATTGTAAGTGCTTTGCTCACAGATCTCTGTGGAATTAAAGAGCCATACCTGACTCCACTCCACTTTGCTCCTTCCACAAAAACATCTGAAAAGAGAAACCCACAACCCCCTCACATTTTCTGCATTTCTTACTAGTTCAAAAAATTTGAGTTTAATATCTCTGTGACCTTTCAGTTTTATATCACCTAACTGGAGCAGAGAAGCTATTTTCTTCTTCAGGATGAGCTTCCCTTTCATTGCAGGCTCATTTAGACTTAGGACTAATGTAGCACAGCACAGAATACCACAAGGATTTGATTTTTTGCAGTGCTGTTCCCAGTTAACCATTCCAAAGTTTTATAATCATGAATCATGCAGTCTGGGGTGGTTTGTCTCCCATCTTGGGGTATCTGTAGAAATGGGGAGGAGTGATGCCAGGTGCCCACCAAAGCCCTCTATCACTCCCCCTCCTCAACTGGACAGGGGAGAGAAAATATAATATAATAAAAAGCTCATGGGTCGAGATAAGGACAGGGAGAAATCACTCACCAATTACCACCATGGGCAAAACAGACTCAACTTGAGGAAAATTAACTTAATTTATTGCTAATCAAACAAAAGTAGGGTAATGAGAAATAAACCCAAATCTTAAAACATCTTACCCCGACCCCTCCCTTCTTCCTGGGCACAGCTTCACTCCCAAATTCTCTACCTACCCCCTTGCAGTGGCGTAGGGGGATGGGGAATAGGGGTTACAGTCAGTTCATCACACCTCGTCTCTGCCACTTGACCCTCTTCAGGGGCAGGACTCCTCACACTCTTCCCCTGCTCCAGCGTGGGGTCCCTCCCGCAGGAGACAGTCCTCCATGAAATTCTCCAGTGTGGGTCCTTTCCATGGGCTGCAGTTCTTCAGGCACAGACTGCTCCAGCGTGGGTCACCTGCAGGGTCACAAGTCCTGCCAGCAAACCTGCTCCAGCCTCGGCTCCTCTCTCCAGGGGGCCACAGGTCCTGCCAGGAGCCTGCTCCAGCCTGGGCTTCCCACGGGGTCACAGCCTCCTTCGGGCATCCCCCTGCTCCAGCGTGGGGTCCTCCCCAGGCTGCAGGTGGAGATCTGCTCCACCGTGGACCTCCCTGGGTTGCAGGGGGACAGCCTGACTCACCATGGTCTTCACCACGGGCTGCAGGGGAATCTCTGCTCCAGTGCCTGGAGCATGTCCTCCCCCTCCTTCTGCACTGACCTGGGGGTCGGCAGGGCTGTTTCTTTCACATATTCTCACTCCTACCTCTAGCTGCAGTGTCTGTGCTGCAGCAACTTTTCCCCCTTCTTACGTGTGTTCTCCCAGAGGCACTACCACCGTCGCTGATGGGCTCAGCTTTGGCCAGCAGCAGATCCATCCTGGAGCCAGCTGGCATTGGCTCCATAGGATACGGGGGAAGCTTCTAGCAGCTTCTCACAGAAGCCAGCCCTGTAACCCCCCTGCTACCAAAACCTTGCCACACAACCCCAATAGAATGTTTAACTAAAATCAAATGCAGACTTTGAAAACAGGAGGAATCACTGGGCATTACACTTCTCTTCACATCCTAATAGGAAGTTTATGCTTTTAATCTGTGCTTCAATGCTTGGGAATTTTTGTCATCCTTCTAATGCACTCCAGTGACTGTGCTAACATTACCTGGTGCTGTGTTCCAGAAGAGCAGTGCACACTATTGTTTGTTAAGAAAAAATATGAGGAAAACTTTGATTCAGCTCTCCCTAGTGCCTCTTCTTCACCCAGGAAAATCAAGGAAGGACACCAACTATATTGAGTGTAATGACTAGCAGTATCGTTCACTAATCAAGGCTGGAAGATGGAGAAAGGTTTCTTTTGAAAGACATCTTTTCCTCAGTTGCAAAGTCTCCTTTGATTACCTTGTTCTCTGAGGATAAGTAATGCTGTTTTAATTATTTTTGGTTTAGTTCAAGGTTATTAATCATCTCCAAACCAACAACAACAGGAATTCACTAGTGTTTCATGTCATTCACTGTACATTTTGGTTTTTTGAGGCATAGTTTTCTTTGCCGTTTAAGTGATGCTGATTTCTACATGCACTGGAGGAGACCATCACCCAACAACTACTATTTTGGGGGGTAGGGCAGGAATTTCTTCAACTAAAAGCACTCTTCATAGAGACTAAATACTACCCCGCACCCCCTGCTGAATCCATGACAGAACTCATCAGCAGATATTTACTTTATAGATTAACCGTATTCAGTGTTTGGAGGCACTCCTGAGTACTAAACCTCCACCACTGGCAAAAAAACGGAGTCAGATTACTAAAAGTGATCGCCTGACCCCACTAAAGTCATTAGGTTCTTTGCCTTTGAAATGAATGTGGTCAGGTATTTATTTTAGAACTATTCTGTTTTTTAGCTGTGCTCCCAAGGTAGTCACTGAATTTACTGTACTTCATACTGTATTGGGTAAAAGAAATGTAACGTATTAATAAATATATGCCTTATAAGAGCATTGTGAGATTAGTAGTAATGCTTTTGGTTGAAAGTAATTACATAATTGTAACATATTTTATAAATGTGAAGAACCCACAATAAATACGGGCATATCAGCAGCAGACCACATACAGCTCGTCTTTCATCTAGGAAAAAAAGATAGTTTTTTTTCCCTAAATCTATGATGTGGGGGTTTTAGCATACTTTTCTCAGTACTGAACAAATACTCGCCCCTTTCATAAATAGAACTTTATACCCACATTCTGGTATTTACCTTGTAGTTCAAGCTCTGGGGTAATTACACAAAAATATTATACCTTAGGAATGGGAGGAAAGAAAGAGAGGGTATGTGGAAATGAACAGTACATCAGAAGCAGTCCCTGGCTCAGAACAGAACTGATAGAACTGATCTGAGGCAATAAGGTCAGGAGATATATTCAGAACAGAGTTATTTACTTTCCGTAGAAGAGAGGTTTGAATAAATGATGTTCTTGACAATGGCTTTCTTTTGAACAAGATTAAAATTTTTTTTTTTTTCCCAGAGAGGTAAGTGAAACATATAAAGGTATCTCCCTGTGGAGTCCTTATTAAAAAAAAAAAAAAATCAAACCAAAACCAAAACCCTAAAGCCAAGCCACCTTTAATTGTTAGCATTAGATAATAAGATAATGTTACTTCTGTAATTCCTTGCTCATAAATCTTGCCTATTGCGTTTCAGAGCAAATTCTTGTCACCCTCAGCTTTTAAATCAGAGAAGCTAACTAAAGTTCTTTATCCAATGGTAAAACATTCATTTCAGATGGCTAAAGCAAAACCAATATATAAATTTTCGAACAATCTGAAGTGTTGCTGAGACTTAGAAGAAAACTAGTTTTTGCTGTAAAATGTGTCAGAGAATCACCCCAAATTATATGTAATTAACTGCTTTTTTTCTAAAACCCCATATGCAATGTCAATAATATACTTGCACTTGGTAGCAAGAAAGCCCCAGGAAAGGGAATTTCACTGCAGGGAAAAACATTGTATTAAAGTTTTAGGATTTAAAACATATCTACAAAATATCATAGTTTATTATTTTGTTGTTAGCCTTGACAAATCCAGTTACCTCTGGAGATTCAACACAGATTTGGGGGTCAAAAGAGGAGGTTCAGTCTTGCAATGTCCTAGCAACTTCTGCTTACGTTGAGCTCTGTAAACATCTATGAAATTCAAAAAGGACCAAAAGCAGCAGTATTTACATAATGAGCTCAATAGACACGTACCTGGAGTTATGAAACCACATAGGAGTTTCTGCAGACAATCTTCATTCCTAATGAGAAAGGTCAATAAATCTAGTGCAGTTCTGTCTGAAATCAGTGAGAGTCTTTCCTGTGGCATTACAAGGGTCAGAGACCAGATTTTGACATTACAAGAGACCATGACAAACATCCAGTCTGACCTTTGCATAAAGCAGGGCAAAGAATGGCTCAATAGCTTGGGATCTTTTAGAAAGACAGGAAGCCTGACTTTAAAGATTTTCAAGTAATGGAAATTGTAATCCAATTCTGCTTAAGTGATTAATTGCCTCAGCTGTTACAGAAATACATTTTATTAGAGGATAGAGATGGATCAGGCCATAAGGCCACACACAAGAAATTCTGTGTGCTATCTTTAAATACAAAAACTAAGAACCACCCATTCCCCTTTAGGCTAAGTAGGCCCAAGTACTTTATTGAAATTAAATGAATAAAAAAATGTTTTAAAACAGTCATGTTGCCTTATAATTACAGGCTTTGGCCCTTAAACATCCCCCAGTGGGTCATGCCTGCAGTTAGATATTCATTTCATGCTGTTTGATTATGGCATGTTTCAGAGCCCAGGAAGCCCAGAAACTGGCAGTTAAAGGCAATCGGGTGCTAAAATAGCCCCTGGTCTCACACAGCCAGAGAAGAGGCTGTCAGTGGGGGCTGCTGATGGAGCAATCCAACCCATGGCCTTGCTGGGGACAGCTGCCGTGTGAACCTCCCGGTGCTTTCTGCGAGTCCAGTTACGACAGCAGCCAAAAAGCATGTGCTGCTGGCTCCCGGCCCCGGTATCTGGCTGGTGGCCCTAGTGACTGCTGCCCAGTCAACTCCCAACACAGAGGCCAGCAAACCCAGCTACCCGGTCTCGCTCCACACCCTTTCTCCTTCTGGAGCTACGTATCTGGCCAAGCAGGGGCCCTCCTGTGCCGCAGAGGGATGCGGGAGCTCCCCCCGTTGCTCCCTACACGTGAGACGGGGAGCTAAGGGGCACGAAGGGCTCCCACGCTCAGGGCACTTTTGGCTGCGGCCAGCATGGACCGCAGCCCCACGAGGCAGGTGCTGCACTGCAGGGTGCACAAGCCACTGAGAACAGGCTTCTACGCCCACCCAAATGTCTTTTTTCCTTAATGAGACAGGCTTTGTTATTCTCTCATCACAATATGCAGTTCTGTTTGCTATTTACTGGGCTCTGCGTGACCCGTCTCTGCTGTCTTTAGCGTGGTTAATTGGAATTATTGAGCGGCGCCCGGCTCTGGCAGGCTGGGATTCACCCCTGTTGGGATGGTCCTCACCTGCCCGCCCTGGGCTGCTTCTGCGCAGCCTTGCTCCCGTCAGACTGAATTAAGCTGCGCTGTCAGGAGCCAGGGACCCTTCAACAGTTTTCCAGCACAAGCAACACCAAATTAGTGTTTGGTAATAGGCCGCACACTGTTTTGTGATAAGAAAATATAGATGATTCTATTTATTCCCTCTTGCTTCTGCGATCATAAGAAATGTTCTAATTCATTATTAATTTGTTCCAACTATTTCTGGTAAATCTAAACTATGAATAACTTTAGCTATGCCATTAGCAATACCTCAGAACTGCAGATGTATTTTAGTTTCTGGACACAAGCACGTGGCAGTCCCACTGTTTCTAAAGGTGTACCCAAAGTTCTGTCATATTTGGATACAAAACCAGTACTTGCTGTTCATACTGGGTTACAGCTGCATCTGAAGCAATCTGGAACACAAAGATATTGTGGCCATTATTTGTCCAGTAAAAATTATTGTAGCTTGGCAGCATTCTGTGTAACTTTGTATATTCAATCTGCTTAAGGATTTACCCTCCCCTGAACACTGGACCAAATGGAAATGAGAGTTGGAATAGACCTAGACCTGCTGCCAGTGCTAAAGTCTTTTATTCTGCCCTGTGGACTAGCAAGATCTTTAGTGGCATTTTGTAGGTTGCTAGCTTTAGTGTAGAGTAGGCCTTTGGAATATTAAAGCTTCAAAAGGCGATTTTTTTGTTGTTGTTTTTTCCCTTTCATAATTTATTTTTCTACTTTTCATATATAAATGATTGATCAAAGAACCATTGTCAGAGAGCATCAAGGAAAATTTTCATCTTCTCTTGCAGAATATGCATGTACTTGGGTGAAAGATGGGAGATTATAAATGTATATGTTGATGATCCAAGGAAATTATCTGTCACATGCATAGCGCAGAGGTACCTCCTTGTGGAACTGAGTCCACTGTTTGGTCTTCCATCCGTCTAGAAAGTGCTTTTCTTGCCTTTGTGTTTGGATGGGAATGACTCTTCCTTTGCCTCTGTGCTGTCGTAGTCATCTGGCTTCATTTATTGAAAAGGGGGAGGAGGACGCCCACCACATAAGAGCGAACACTGAGCTTCTGCGTGGGCAATCCCACAAGACACCAGCAACCCGCTGGCCTTGTCTCTCACCACGGGCTCTAAGCAGGGGCAAGAGCTGCACTCCTGGTTCTCCTGCGCTGCTGCCCTGGGGAAATCTTGTCCTGCCTCCTCGCTTCAGAAAAGAAAAGAAAAAAAAATGCCAGCCCTTTTCCTCAGAGTGCATATACTTAAGAATGTTTTTTAACTGTTTGCTTGAAAATATAATTAAGGTGATAAAAGGCGGCAAGGAATTATCTGGAGGATCCTCACAAAGACTTTGCTAATGCTTAGTGGTCACCTGTGAAGATGCTGGCAAGGGTCCCAGCCACCAGGCATTGCTTGCCTCTCTTATGTCTTGAGGCAGTTGCACTCCCAGTACTGTCCCTTGTTGTCGCTCTCTATTTTTTCCATAGTTTGTACCTCCTGCCCAGAATGTCCCTGGGTGAACAAGCTGTCTGGATTAGAGCTCTGCTCCTTTGGTCTGCGACAGACATGAGAAAGCACACTGATGTGTATGCTTTCCACAGCGCGCCTAAACGTCTCACTGCTTTTCCTTAAGGAAAGCACAAGAGGGGATGGTTTAGTAAAAGCAAAACCACTCTGTGATTGAAGCACTTCAGCTGCCTCTGTCCCTGAGTGGATTGCGATCTAGCCTCCACGAGGAAAGCGGGGCTTTCCCGCCTCTGCTGCAGGTGCCATCCCTCAGCTGGAAGTGCTGAAATGTCCACCAAGCTCTGGCTTCCCCTGCTTGAGCTTTAATAACTTCTGTTCTTCTGCCAGGCGATCCTTAATTAGCCATTATCAGATGACCACTGCTACATCTGAGTGACTTCATGAATGTGTTAATCTCCCCTCTGACAAGTCCATCCTTCCTAGGGAGCTGGCCATTGGGGAGGAGGAGGCTGGAAAGCCAAGAAAAGATGAAGGCTGGTGTTAGGTTCACAGAGCTGATGCAGACATACTCATCGGCAGACTGGTCTGCAATGGGTTCACCAAGCCATCCCAGTAAGAAAGGAGGCCTGGGGAGAGATAATAAAAAGACAGATGATAAACCCATAGTGTGTGTCTGAGAGAGAGAGAGACAGCTGGGCTGGAGGATTGTTTGCTTTTGAGAAAGAAGTATTCAACCTTTTCTATACTGGCAGAAAACCATGTGCGCTTTCATGATAAAATTACGTATTTCAGGTCTGTCAATCTTCCAGGTTCCTTTTAAGATATGCAGCTAAGGTGGGACGTAGTGAAAAAATATGAATGTGGTGGCTGGATATCTGACAAATGTGCATGAGGTATCGTCCGGCTTTATGGACCAATACAGTTCCTGACTGTTTGATAGATTATGGTATTTTTTATAAAACATGAATAAATATGCAAAAAGGGGGTTTTCTGAGGAGTGGAAAAGATACCCATCATGGTACGTGGTGAAATATATTCCTTTGAATTAAACTTATGGCAGTAGGTTTTAAAGCAGGCAGTCCCGGTCAGGCTTAACAAGGCTCAGAGGATGTAAGCTCCCCTAGAAATATCTATAGAATTATAATGCTCTAGTTAATAAAAGAGATATTTAAAATAGCATAGTCAGGTAAATTAAAAGGTCTAATTTAAGCTGGTAGGAGAAAGATGAAGGAAATTCTGCCAGTGAAAAAACCTACTTTTCTTCAGATGCTGCCTTAGGAGTTTGCCTTAGAGGCAAGTATTATAAACCTTAAATCCCTCTCAGCCCTGAAATGACAGAGTTACCTAGAAATGTACTTGCATGTGGAGACCAGAGTTAAACCTTTACTTATTCAGCCTAAACCGCCGTCATGTCCTATGCATATTCACATTGCACACGCACATCCGTGAAGCAGACTGAGATGCTATGAGACTTTTACTGGCATGAATCATGGGTGAGTTTCTCACTCACCCCAAATAAGAGCTTAGAAACTGTATTTTTTGCAAACCGTCCTGACATCGCTCCTGCGTGCTCAGTACCACCGCAGCGGCACCGGGCCCCTATGCGGGGTCTGGAGCTTCAGGTCTGATTTAGGGGAATCCGTGTCTCTGTGCTGCTGATGCCCAGTATTTCAGACATCCTGGTTCTTTCTGTAAGGATCTGGGGGAGTGGGGAGGGAGGAGAGGAAATGAGGCAGCGTAAATAAAAAGTAGCGGAAGGAATTTTGGCTTCTCTAAAGCGACAACAGGCACTGCTTTAAAATGCATTACCCGAGGTCTCTTTGGAAAGAGGGACTACTTCCTTCCCGTTCTTCAGGCGGAGTGCGTGGTTCGAACCTGCGAAACGAAGTTACTAGAAAAGCCCGTATTTACACCCGCCGTCACAGAGTCATTTCAAAGGAAACAACAACAACCACAACCCCAAACAAAACAAA